>ML776722.1:1189856-1224925 GCA_009831015.1 Picea engelmannii
ATTCTTCAGCAGCAGTTACACAGTGTTCAGCAGCAAGGGCGCATTCATCCAGAGTGAGGGCGCAGCTTCTGAGAGGGTTTTTAGTCGACTTACCCCATCCAAGAGGAATTCTGAGATTTCCCTCCGACCCATTTGAGAGGAGGGCAAGGCGCATCTTTTGCCTAGTTCCTTATCAAATTCCGACGAAGGAATCAACTGGGATGCATTTTCCAAACTTGGATGTGCGGCACTTTTGGCGGGTACATTTGGGGTTCCAGAGCGAGCATCAGACCAGATTCAGGGAAACCCTTCCGACCCATTTCCTAGTAGACCAAGGCGGTCGTTTTGAGACATATCTCGTCCGATTCCGACGATGGAATCACTAGGACGCATTTTGCCAGAAGAAGAGGGGCGCATTCCCCCAGGGGTATCCATCCAGGGTCCAGATTCATCAGCAAAGGGGTCCGACAGATACCAGTACTAAGGACTAGAGCAGGGCACATCATTGGGGACAGTTTCCAGGCCATTCCGAGAAGTATAGCTCCCATGGCGAACTTTCCAAACTTCCAGCAATTACCGTCAGAGCTGCCATAATCCCAACGCATCCATTAATTCCACAGTGCTCCCATATTCCGGGTATTATCTTTTAGTTGCTTATTTGTATTCCAACTAAGATCCTTTGTCTGTTGATCTAGTCGAGTATTGTTAGTTTATTCAGCCGCATTCGGCCATTTTGTAATCCACAGAGATATCATAATACAAACTTTGCAGTCCTTTGTCGCATTTATTATTTGTATGATCATTTATATGTTGTAAACCATTGATCCTACACACACATTAGCACTGTTTTCTAGACTAGCCAAGTCAAGAACATTACAAAATACCATGCACAAGTACACAAGAAGTATCCTGGGAAACCCTTCTCAACAAGGGAAGAAAACCCAGCCAATCCTTTGCTATATTCTTCAAGAGAAAGACCTCCCACACCATAAATCTAGCACACAAAAGGGTGCTCACAAACCCTAGAAGACTAGCACCCAAGAGAGGTGCGCACTTCAGCCCAAGAACAAGTACTTGGTCATGAACATTGAGAAATGTGTTCCCCAAATTGGTCATAAGGTGCTTGATGCATCAAACACAACCTATGGATATAATTAGCGCTAGTATAAATCAAAGTGAATCTAATTCCCTAGAGACGTCTTTGAAAGAAGAAGACATAGGATTCAAGATGGATTGACTAGATCCTATTAAGGTTGATCGTCAAGAAGCAGACGAAGGTTTCAATTTCCTTATGACGAAATTGTTGAATATGAGGAGCAAAGGAAAAGCTTGGAGCGAAGTGGAATTATTTCATATTTTTCTTCGCAAAATCCCTAACAAATAGGTTTTCAATATAATGGTATTTCTTAAACTAGGAAATGTAGAAAATCAGTAACAAAAGCACACTAACTCCATAGGACTTTTGTCAAACACTTAGTAAACACAGATTTATGTCTTAAATGAACTCTGATATGTAATACCCACATACAGCTATATCATAAGCAGAAACACACATTACTAAGCAAGTATTGCAATGGAAAATAACAATGAACGGCAGTCACAAAAAACACATGTGCACACTCAGATTTTGGCAACCAGCCAAGGAAAACCCCTGTTTGGGGAAACCCACCAAAAGAGAGATTTATTAGCAGCTTTAGGAAGAATAAATGTTACAACAGATATACATGGCAGCAAGAGAAAACTTACAGACACCCACAACAGTCCCACTTTTCTGTCTAGAAAATCGTGCCAACAAGTTCGTACTGTTGTATGGCCCTCCTGCAGAACAACACCTTGAAAATCGTGCACACAATCTGTTGTACGAACAGAACAATATGGCCCTCTTGCAGCAAAGAATACTCCAAAATAGCCTCGAAAAACGTGCCAGCAATATGCCTTGAATTTTGTGCCCTTCTTCCCTGTTGTACTCACTGTACGGATCCATACAGTATAGCCTTCAACAGCAGGAATACACTCAACAACTTTTCACACATAAATTCTTCTTGGGATTTGTGCCCAATTTCTCTTGAAATCAGTGTCAACTTTGCTACAAACAAATTCTTCCTGTTTCTCTCTAAAATCTCTCAAAGCTTGTCATGCACACTACCCTAGGCTTTCTCTCTTATAACTGAAAATGACTTTTCACCTTTCCCATGCATAAATCCAATGGCCAAGATCTAATCTTGCCTTTACAAGATCAAGGGACATGATTCATTCCCTCCAAAATAAATCACTTACATTTACTAAAGTAAAATTCCACTTTATGACATAAAGTCACTTTAATAAAATATTAGAAAGGATAGTTTACAAAAAGTCACTTTAATAAAATAGTAACTTTATTACAACTTTATAAAACGCCTATTACAAAGTTAAGTGCCTAGTAGTGCAAATGCAAGGTCACTTCTGCATACAAGACAAAACATGCGAAGTACCTCCAGAGCTATAAAAGCTAACACTCCCTCTTTACAAGGGTGGTACTCACTGCCATCACCATCATCTGGTCCTGTCTTCAAATCCATCACATTGTTCGCAGTAGGAGCTCCCTCTAAACCTGGAGCCAACCTCAACACCTACACTGAACTCAAACTTGAAGACCTAGACCTCCTCCTGGCAGCTACTCTAAACCCTAAGCTCCTGGGAGAATCCACTCCACCCTGAGCCTCTGTCCACTCACACTAGTTGAGCCTCCTGTCGGTGCTCAGAAGAGACTCTCTCTCTCTTCCCTCTGATATCGAGACAGAATCCTTGGGTCCACTGCAGTCTCAAGAGGGAGGCTCCTCATCTGACTGATCTTGAACTATAGGTTGTCCTCGCACAATGTACAACCTATCAACCCGATCACCAATCAACTATGGATCAACAGGATCCGCTCCCTCTCTGTAGATAAAGACATGTCCACCCTTGAACAATGTTGCATATCCAACATCTCCCAAGGATGACACCAATGGCAAGTTAACTCACAGCCCTGGTACAAACAAAACTCCATCAACTTCTAAGAGTTCTCCAAATGTGAGCTGGAATCTAACCCTTCCAACTCCATGTACTACACGTACCATTCCCCCTTCACTTTCAACTAGTCGGTCTGGACCTGTCTCTGTGATACTGAGGAAAATACACCATATTCATGTCATATGACATGATTCTCCACTGTCAATGATCCATCTACGATCACTCACAAATCCAATACTCCCGACACTTGAAACGAGGGTGAACAATGAGAATTCCCTATCAAACTTGTCCACAAATTCCTCTATTGTTGTTTTCACCGCTGCAATTGGCCCTTCCTCCTTTTTCTTCTTCCTCTCCAGACATTGAGCTGCAAGGTGGCCATATTGGTTGCAGACGAAGCATCTGACTTTGCTCAAGTCTTTCCCAGAACTCCCCTGCTTCTTACTTTTGCTCTTTGTCGCAAGAGCCACATTCTCTTCATCAGCTCCATCTCCCTTCTGTCCACTGCTCTGAGATCCTTCTCGGATCTCCTCCTGAGTGAAATCGTTCCACAGTCTGCTCCAGTCTGGAAGATGTTCTCGACCCACCACACAGTTCACGAAGACTTCCCATTCCTTGGTGAAGCCTTTCAAGGCTATCCTCACCAACTCTGAATCTGAAATGACCTCCCCAACTGCAGCCAACTCATCTTTCACCTTAGCTACCCAGGTAAGATAAGATGCCACACTCTCACCCTTACCCATCTTAGTATCATGCAGTTTGTCCTTTAAGGCCATCATCTAGTTTTCATTCTTCACCTCATACAATTTTTCAGTGTCTCCCACATGTCATAAGTTGTCTTCTTCTCAGCTAAGTGTGGGATAAGTGAGTCCTTCACCCCATCCAAAATAAGCCTCTGAGCTTTGGCCTCCTTTCCCTCATGAACATCCAAAGCAACAGGGTTTGTTGTGGGAACAACTACTACAGAGCTGACAAAGTTCCAAATTCTGTTCTCCTTATCCTAACTTTCCATTGCAAATAGTTGGAAATCCCATCCAACTAATCCTCATACCTGATGCAAGCAGCCATCTCCTTGTCAATTGTTCAAAGGAAAACAAACAACCAAGTTTCCCCCTTCAAATCCTTGACAAAATAGCACTGCTCATTGTAACTCAAAGCACTTGTTGTGATACCATGTAGAAAATCAGTAACAAAAGCACACTAACTCCATAGGACTTTTGTCAAACACTTAGTAAACACAGATTTCTGTCTTAAATGAACTCTGATATGTAATACCCACATACAGCTATATCATAAGCAGAAACACACATTACTTAGCAAGTATTGCAGCGAAAAATAACAATGAACAGCAATCACATAAAACACATGTGCACACCCAGACTTTGGCAACCAACCAGGGAAAACCCTAGTTTGGGGAAACCCACCAAAAGAGAGATTTATTAGTAGCTTCAGGAAGAATAAATGTTACAGCAGAATCGCAGATATACATGGCAACAAGAGACAACTTACAAACACCCACAACATTCCCATTTTTCTATCTAGAAAACCATGCCAACAAGTCTGTACTGTTGTACAACCCTCCTACAGAATAGTACCTTGAAAATCGTGCACACACTCTGTTGTACAAACAGAACAGTACAACCCTCCCACAGCAAAGAATACTCCAAAATAGCCTCGAAAAACATGCCAGCAATATACCTTGAATTTCGTGCCCTTCTTCCCTGCTATACGAACTTTATGGATCTGTACAGTACGGCCTTCAACAGCAGGAATACACTCAACAACTTTTCACACATAAATTCTTCTTGGGATTTGTGCCCAATTTCTCTTGAAATCAGTGTCAACTCTGCTGCAAACAAATTCTTCCTATTTCTCTCTAAAATCTCTCAAAGCTTGTCTTGCACACTACCCTAGGCTTTCTCTCTTATAACTGAAAATGATTTTTCACCTTCCCCATCCCTAAATCCAATGGCCAAAATCTAATCTTGCCTTTACAAGATCAAGGGACATGATTCATTCCCTCCAAAATAAATCACTTACATATACTAAAATTCCACTTTATGACATAAAGTCACTTTAATAAAATATTAGAAAGTACACTTTACAAAAAGACACTTTAATAAAATAGTCACTTTATTACAACTTTATAAAACGCCTATTACAAAGTCAAGTGCCTAGTAGTGCATATGCAAGGTCACTTCTACATACAAGACAAAACATGCAGAGTACCTCCAGAGCTATAAAAGCTAACAGGAAACTCGGGGGATCTCCTTGAATTTGTATCAAGGTATTAGTTCAAGGTATCTGTGTCTTTCATTCAATTAAGAAATAGTTGCCGGATGTTTTCACCTCCTACAGGTTCGCCTCCTAGTATTTCATTAAGACATTCCAACCAACACATATCTCCCACAGAGAATGTTGTCGATTACCAAAAAAAAAAAAGGGTACCATTTACCAAAAAAAAAGGTACCATTTGCAAAATAAAGGACAATTTCCACAATACCATAATTGCAAGGAGATGCTCACACACAATAAATAATAATGAAGCAAGCACGCAAGTATGAGAAGGGGATTTTCAAAACTGTACAAATATTGTACACTCTTCCTTGTATTATCTATATATAGAATACAAAACTGTACAAATATGGTACACTCTTCCTTGTATTATCTATATATAGAATACAAAATTGTTGCAAGAGGGATCAAAGTTGACAAAACCTACAATAAAAAAACAATAAAGTGGGTGATCAATTTGGACCAAGTCACCAAAAAGGACAAAAGATTAAATACAAAGTACAAATGTGTAAATTACAATTATAAATTATAATGCATAGTCTGACTAAGTCCACAAGGAACTTAGGGACTAAGTTTCATCACACACATTGCTTGCCTACAATAGTTAGAGAATCACATTGCTCTCTCAAAATAACATCTCCATAGAGATGAAGGATGTAAGAACCCAAACAAATAACACACATGCCCCACTAACTAACCTAACTGCTTATTTATACAAAAATAGAGAGAACCAAAATGTATGTAGCCATTATACAAATGATAGGAAATCATTGTTAAAGCTACTTGTGATGTTGTCCCTAGTGCAGAACAAAACTCATGATGCTATAATGAATATAAAATAAGATGAGAAGTTTCATCCAAAAAACCGGTCAACAAAAAGTCCCAATGAAGATCAACCCAAGATGGATTGATCCATATTCAATGCAATAGTTATGTTCAACAATTCGAAGATCATGTCATCGCATTTCTTCAACCATGACAACATTAGGGAATAGAGCATCAAGTGGAAGTAATACATGCAAGAACAAAGATGTAGCCTTATCTACATTATTATTTAAATACAAAGCATATTTAAAGTGGGAGGCAATGTAATGAATATAAAATATATATATGAACATTACATAAAAATAATTATAATAATCAATGAATAACTAAGGGACCCAACCCTTTACCTTCATATAATTAGTCAATACATATAAGTATACAATCATAAGGTTTAATATATCATTCATTTCCATCATTATCAATTATATATTTATTTATCTGTAAAGATTCTTTTATGTTATCTTTCTTATGTTAGATATTTTTCCATACATGAATTATTATTCATTACGATACCAACCCTATAAGCTACTACGATACCAACCCTACAAGCTACTAGCATTGTGTGATAATAATAATAATGATAAATGGATAACTAAGGGACCCAAACCCTTATCTTCATGACTAGTCTATGCAAGTATACAATCACAAAATCACAAGGCTCATTGTATCATTCATTCAATCATTATCAATTATATATTTAATTATCCATATGGATTCTTTTATGTTATCATTCTTATGTTATATTATTCATTCAATCATTATCAATTATATATTTAATTATCTATATGGATTCTTTTATGTTATCCTTCTTATGTTGGATATTTTCCCATATATGAACTATTGTCCATTACATACACCAATCCTACAAACTACTAGCATTATAAAATACCTGCACATATTGATTGTAGGTTATATTATGAATAATATGAGTTGTGCTTCTATGGTAATGATCTGTTCAGGTAAAAAAGATTCTAGCGAAAGGTTGTCATGAAGACATACAGAACAGTATCGTTTCTAATAGTTTGGCAATTCCCTTCTATTTACAGCACTATACAAGATCCATTCATAAGGAATTACAAATGAATCGAAGCCATTTGAGACAAAGTACATATTTTTTCAAAGCATGGCATAATCAGGAAGAGGGCTCAGAGTTAAACCTCATCTGTGACCAAATTGCACCAAAAGCACACAACTAACATTCCCACTCACTATATGAAACAGAAAAACTGAGATGCAGTGAGAAGACTCTAAAAGTGGAGTTCATCTTAATTATAAGTGGCACTTGCATAAAAACCTTCTGTCATTTTAATTTTTAATGGGGAATTGGTGAATTGAGGATAGTCAAAGGGTAATACAAAGAATTGTGATCAATTGGGTTCAGTTTGGGTGGTTGGGAGGAATGATTGTTATCCTGTTCACTGAGATTCAATTCCCGCAAGTGACATGTTGAGTTCTTAATGAGTATATTGTTGTAATGAGTATATTGTTGTAATGGCTTTGAGACCTGTTGTTGACTGACCTTATCATGAATACTACAACCCCAATTTATGCTATATAAATAATGCAATGTGTTTGTCATGGATACTATGGCCCCAAGTTTATGTTGGAATAAATACTGCAATTTCCTTGTCATGATGGATGCTACGGCCCCAAGTTTATGCTAGATAAATAATGCAATTTCTGACAACCGGTAATCCTATATTGAATTGATTTGGACAAATTATGAGTTTCAGTTTTATAATTGTTAATCAGGTTTTATTAACGATCCTTCAATACAATCCATTGATCTCCCACTTTAAATTAGGCCACGCTCCAGCTTCGAGGGCTATCATAATGAATTTGACAACCAGAATGCTTCGACTTAACTTCCTCAGCAGCTCATACTTAAAAACCAGAATTCTTTAGGCCGACTTCCTAAGGAGATCCTACTTAAACACCAGACTCCAATAATAACGCAGTTGATGAGCCGTTTGAGAAGTTATGGTGTCAAATTTAATGTATATATCTCTAATTTCAGAAACCGTGCCGTTGATAAGCCATTAAATGAGCATTGACGTAAATAGCTTTAACTTTCAGTAACGATGCCGCTGATTAGCCATTAAATGCGTATAATTTGAGGTCGAGCAGCATATTTAAGCTAAAACGTGACGCCGTTTGCATCAAATTTTACCTTGAACCAATAATTAAATGTTCAGGGTTCAGTATGAGATGAAATAACATCTTCAGGCAGTCAATTTCCGTGAACTGAAGCTGAAATCAGGAGAACATAGAGAGAATTACCTAGTTGAGGGGTCAATCCATAGCGCCGATTGTCAGCCATCAGAAGCCCGCTATAATCCGTCGGGACGGCAATTTCTCCGCATTTATGCAGCTTCCAAAGCTGAAACCCTCGCCAGCACTTACAATAACCACAGCAGAAGGCTTCAACGGATTCGAACCCGCGATCTTTGTGTAATCCAAACCCTAAGATGATATGCAATTCGAAACCTCCCAAGGATCCGCAAAAACTGTAAACTATATATGCGAAACTCTAGATTGTAAGTATCTGAGCTTTTAGGACCGAGTGAGTTTCTGCAAATAAGCTGCGGCTGCTGTGTAGGCAAATGTTTCTCTCAGTCCCCCGATTCCAGAATCAAATAGCAGTAAATGCGAGTACAAGCAACAAATATAGTACAGGAGAACGGCCTTCACGTGGTGCTGTGAGCTATTTCTGGAAGTGGGCCAGACCGCCGCCATATTTGGGAACAACTTGAAAATCCCAAAACCATAACTAACAGCTAGGAACTACGATTCTAACCCGACATGGCCCCAGAGGGAGCGGCTACTCTAGCGGTACTTTAAGCTGTCTGAAGCAGGAGGAAGGTTCTTCTGGATTTCTTCACAGTCGATCCTATGGAGGTTCCACATGATCGCCGGCTAGTTTCGTTGAGGCGCTAGTTCGTTAGTGGATTAATTATTCTGGAATGTTTCATTTAACGAGTTCTAAAGGCCGAGAATTTTTGGGCGCCGTGAATGTGATTGGCAGGAAGATATGATCCGTGTGCTTGTCTGTTGCACTTGCCACCTAAGCTTTGACCATTTTATCGCGCCAATAAGAAGTCAAACGAAAGGGTACTTGTGCCCATATCTATTTATCATATGATTATTGATAATTATAGGATATCTTTTAATAACCACATGGAAGGAATTTAGAAATTTAAAATCAAAATAAAATATCAATTTGAATCTTCTTGATAATATCTTAAGGATAGTAGTTGGTTAAGAGATATGAGATTAAGGTTAATTATTTTGTTTTTATGGTTTTTTTATAACATCTTAAGGATAGTAGTTGGTTAAGAGATATGAGGTTAAGGTTAATTATTTTATTTTTATTTTTTTTTAAATTGGGGTTGTGTCATTATTTTATGAAATGATTTTTTTTTGTGGTTATATAAATTTGTAGGAAATTATTATTTTTTGTTATTTAAAATTTATTTTTGAATGTAAAAATGGATTTAGTTTATTGAAAAACTTCAGAAACATTCTGATTATACAAAAAAAATTACTTAAATTTAGAGATCTAACAATTTCTGGCCAAATTTAAAACAAATATCCTCAAAAAATATCACCCAAAAAAATTCATTTAATAAAACGTTTACACAAATACTTTAAATTTAAAAGAAATGATAACTTATAACTTTATTGAGAGTGCCAAGAGATCCTACTTACTTATGGGCATCTCCTCAAACCAAACAAAAGCATTGAGAAATTCGAACTCGCAACATTTCACCTAAGCTCAATATTTAAGTTAAAAGATTAAAAACTATTTTTAAAATAAATAAAATACCAATTTACATTTTACTCAAATCTTTAAAATTAGAAGTTGATGATTAAAAAATTATAAAAATAGATTTTTTAATTCTTAAACATTTAAGAAGATTAAAGATATTCTTTATTTAGATTATGAACTTGTAACATTATTTTTTTTAGTATATAATTATTCTATTTTTAAACATTTAATTTAAATATATTTATTTTATATCCTATATTTAATCATTTGAGTGATATGTTTTCGACTCGGTGGTTTCAATGTTTAATGAAAGGAACTAATTTGGCATAATATTACTCAATGTGTTTAAAATTCCATTCATTGTAAAATAATCAATTATCAAATTTAAATATGTCCTACAAATCCCTATTTTTTCTCGCTTACTCATTATTATAGCCTGTTTTTCTTAAATTCTCCTTTATAATATTGTCGAGTTTTACTTTGTATCCTCTTTTATGCCCGGTTCTTATTAAATCTTATTGGAACTTAAATAGCCTATTTTTCTTTATAATATTGTCAAGTTTTACTTTTTTTTCCAAGTGAAAATTGCTCCAATTTATATAAAGTATAAATTTTTTACAATGTATAGCAACCCACAACTGCCGAAATGCTGAAAAAAAACCACCCATAGGGAGCAGATCGTAACAAGCATTCAGGAATGTGCCGAGAAGAAGGAGAAAATCAAAAAACAGCAAAAGTAAGGTCCCCACAAATAGCCCAATGGCCTAAGGAAAGTAAGCAGCTCCCATCATTCAAATACATTTAAAGATGTGATAGGACTCTCTAAACCACCATCTCTATGGAAAACCGAGAGTCTGCCCACTGGCTCTTTTAAAGCCCTTTTTGAGAGGGCATCCGCCTCTTTATTTTGCGCTCTTGGAATATGCTGAAAGTTGATGTCGGCAAAAGATTTGGACAGCTCCAACGTTTTAATCTTCCAGCTATCTATATGGACTGATTGGAGCTTGGACTTGCGAGAAATCCAATCAATGATAATGCGAGAGTCCCCTAGAACAAGAAGGTGGCTTATGGACCAGCAGGAGGCGAGAAAGAGGGTCGCCCATAAGCCCAAAAGCTCAGCTTTATTATTTGTGCCTTCGCCACAATTTAAGAACCACAAAGTAATTCTAGAGGGATGGGTTTTGAAGAAACCCCCCGCACCACAACAGCCACCATTGGACCTCGCCGCACCATCAAAACATGCTAATGTGCAGCCCGCCTGCAAATTAAAAACGCAGTCTTTTTGTTTTGGGAGCAATTGTGGAGACTGTTTCCATTTACTTTGTATCCTCTTTTATGCGCGGTTCTTATTAAAAAATATTATAGCAACTTAAAAATTTCCTTTATCTAGATTCTATGCAAAAAATTTAATGGGCGTCTTTCATCTATGCACAAAGTTCAATGATTCACCAATAAAATTATTTTATTATGTTTTACTTTATTTTATTTTATATATTTATGATTTTTATTTTATTATGGTTAAGAATATGTGTTTTTTTTAAGAGGTTAAAAAGTTCAAAAGTCAGAGGGGTAGTGTTAGATCTCCAACACTCAGGCGAGGCGTCTGTTATAACGACGGGCGCGGAGACATGACCGATCGACGAGTTGGCTAAGTGTGCGTTTCATTTGGTGCAATCGAGGGTGCGTCGGGCATATTTGATAAGACACATTGTTGTAGGATAAATCGGTAAATGTGGACATAAACTAATCTCCCTAAATCCACTTGGATCTATAACAAAACAGGACGGGACATGACTCTTTCCCTGAGTTACAATCATTGATCTAGGTGTTAAAGAAGGAATTGATGACTTACCTTTTAGATCGCTTCCTTATATATTTGTTGTTCTCGCTTCGCTCCGGTGCTCTTGTGAAACCAGATCTGCAATAACACAAACCAACCAAAGCGAAAGCAACTATGATAGATTCAATGAAAACTTWAAAATGTGATCAAGGAGTCATGTAATAAAATGAGAATAATTTTATGGGAAAGAAACATGCCACTGTATTATATTGAATAAAAGTGGAAGATACAACCGAAATGCCTTGATGTCGCAAGTTCCCTTTTAGTGGTCCTTCGTTCCAACACACACATATACTTGTTCTGAGATTTGCTTGAAGATGATCTTCAAAAGCTTGATGGGGGAAAGCAGACCTCAAGCATCAACTGAAATAATATTCTTCACACAATCTCCAGCCTATTCTTCCACCAATCCTTTGCTCAACTTTGCTTAACTGTGCTTAACCTTTTCCATGAGAAGCCCATTATTATATAGGAAAAGTTGAAGTGGTTAAAGAGATGAGGATGATCCCACCAGATCAGAGAAGTCAGTAGGATCGTAACCATACAGACGCCACCTCACATTCCAGAAGATTCCCCTTCTAGAAACTTCTTGAACCTCTTTCCTCTTTTGGCTTTCAAATGGCACCGCACCCTGCCTATATAGCAACTTGCGGAAATCCCGCAGGCCAACTATAGAGCAGCCTGCGGAAATCGTGGATTTCCGCACTGTACACTATGGGTAGCCTGTAGTGTCCTTCTAAAAAGTAGTCTTGCAGRGGAGGAAAGCAGTCACTTTTCTCAGGCAAAAGATGATTTTGAGAGCTTGATCACATGCTAGTAAAGTCATCATCAGAGTGACCAAAATAATGTGTAACAGAATGCCCCCCAAAGTATGAGGTTGAAACTTTGTGACAACCGAAATACTTTGCAAAATATGTGTGTGTGTGTGTGTTGGGAACAAAGAACGCACCAATCGAGAATCTTCAAACAAACAAGCATCTGCACAATACGATACCATGTCTGAAGTAGGCATTCCCATATTCAGACTACAAATGATCGAGCTCATAAGTGTAAGTCATGGCCACTAATGATACACTGTGGATCCATGTCATCAAAATGTTACATAGCCCCCAAGAATACACTATGGATCTATGTATGAGAAAAAATCGAATGCAACCATAGCCACGAGACATACAAAGTGGATCCATGTGTCAATACAAATCATCAATATTCCATCGCAACCTGGACCATGAATGGTGAGATCCAGGGTCTTCAATCCCGTCGTCCATAAGTACGAATCTAGCCATGTGATTACAGGTGTTGGAGTCGAACATGGTTAAAAACCGCTTGATTACCCATCATTAATGAAAACCGTTAACAAGTGCGAGGGAAATCACCATTGATGTCAATGACTCCCAAGGTACTGTAGTACAATCCAATGAATGTGAATAAATGAACTGAAGTCGAACATTCAATAGAATCTTTTGATAAGGGACCAATGATGTGAATCCACTATCAAGAGTGAAGAAAGCTGCCATTAGGGCATGTAGGCTCTAAGGTACTAAACGATTTCTAAGTCTCGTCCCTGGATAATGAGTTGAAGTCGACAGGAAGAGACTAGTCACAGGAGGGCCTTGATGTATCCCCCATCAATGACATGAAATAAGTAACAGATTTAGGATAGAGTAAAATATGAATATGATCTGGAACTGATACAGGGAAGGCCGACTCAAGAGAAGGCTTATTCGGACTGCTCTTGAACATATGGATGACATGACGACAGTCTTGGCAGCATTGACTCAAAGACGACCCAAGATATAAACTTGCAGAAAGTCAGACGAGAGACAAATGGATTTCCCAACCTGGATTCAAATGATGAAAAAAATGGGTGTCATGTTCAAGAGAGACTCTTCGCTGCCACTAACACGGATACAGAGACACATTTCTTTCCCAAATTTTCCCCCACCATTTCTGGTGAGTACCTCTTTATTTTTACACAAGCTTGAGGAGGATAACATATGCTTGTAATGTAAGCTCATCCTTTGGACGAGTCCCTCAGAGTATTTTTAACGAACCCTAGAAGGAGTGGTTCGGTCCCATGTGGGTCTTTCGATGTTTGTTTAACGAGTCCAAAGATAGAAAACTCGGGGGTTTTTCATGTTTATAGAGTCCAAAAAACACTTAAAGAGAACTCTCTCAGTTCTTTTTTCGTAAAATAGTTCGACAGCACTGAAAAAGTGATAAACTATCACCCATCGAACGTTTTATTCAAATACTTTTACGAGGGTGAACAGAACAAGGTCACTCGGCAATCTTTTCGTTTTTATGGAGTGTGAAAAGAGCTTAAATGATACTCCATGTGTGTCGCTTTTCGTGTTACCAAGACGAGTATGAAAGGACGACAAAAGTATACTTGGTTGCGTTCTCATAATTTTCGAGCACGAAAACGAACAAAGAGTGAACTCGAGGTTTTACTAAAAAACCCTAAAAAGTATCGATATGTGTAACGAAGAGAAAACAAATTACGGAACAAATATCCATACTCCATTAATTAGGACCCTAGTCTTCTTCCTGCAAAAAACAAGACACTCACGAGGCTATTAGACTTGAGGGTTTATAACAAAATGCATTTATATAATATAAAATATTATGAAAAAGGGTAAAAGGTGAAATAAATCAGGGTAAGAGTTCTTTTTACCATTTCATTTGCATTTGGTCAAGAACTTGTCTAAAAACCCCTTTTTTACCCCTTACTTTGGTTGTCGATTGCGAGGAGCAAAGGCGACCATTCGGCAAACGATCTCTGTCAAGACGGTATCTTCATCCTCTTCCTTTTGAATGGATTGAAATTCGTTTTTAGTGGTTAAAAGATGTTTTTGGGGCGGTAGGCGTGCGTTGGGGCCGCCGCAGGTGACTATTATCGGGCCTTGCGGAAATCCTTGATTTCCGCAGGCACCCAATGGCTCACTTGCAGAAACCCTGCACTGTAATTGAAGCCCGGTTGCGGTGGCCAAAAACCCAAAAAGAAATGCATGCATTGGACCAAAAAGAATTCAAAAAATGATGATTAAAGTTGCTAACTGTCTTCTTTCATCTCCATGCAGGTGTTTGATTGCCAAAATGTTGGAGTGGAGAGAACGAGAGTATGAGGATGATGACTTCATGGCTTTGAATGATCCGGGCACCGTTAATGCCCTTTGACAGTGTGGCTTGTTAAAGTTCTTCAAAATCCAGGGCATGAGAGCCCAACGGAGACTATTAGAGTACTTGGTCCATATGTGGGACGTGGACCAACAAGTGTTTCATGTGGGTGTCCATGTTCTTTCCTTGGACATCGAAGATATTTACTTTTTGACGGGGCTATCCCGTCATGGGGCACATGTGACCCTAACGGGGGGTCGAGGTGGTGGCTTGCTGATGAGCAAGTACATCAGTCGGCATTGCGAACATGAGGGCGAGAGGCGAAAAGGTAAAGTGACCATCAGAGGAGTTCGGGATCTGACTCTCAAAACCATTCTCTTTACTATTGCATGGATGGCAGGAAGTGCTTCGTCGCACATGGCCCTCCAGAGTTATTTTCAATACACCCTTGAATGCACAGAACCTCGAGTGTTCAATTGGTGTGACGGTGTGCTCCGCAGTATGAAGACACAACTTACTAAAAGAAAGAATGGAGACCTAAAGCAGTTTGGGTATGGGTCCATTTTGGTTTCTTTCTTCTTAGAAAGAGTCCCTCATTTGCGACTGCAGGTAGAGTGGGGAATACCAGCCCCACGAGACCCAAGAATGAAACGGTGGTGTGACCTTATGGCGCGACATGTAGCGGGCCCCATTGTCAAGTACAATGATGCATTTTTTGACTGGTTAAGGCCCCAAATTTTGATGATTGATGATTATGCATATGACGGCCTAGACTTTCGGGGCAATCCTGACTTGGTTCTCCCTGAGGGATTTCAGTGGGGAAATCTAGGTAAGAAAGACATTTTGTTCTTTATAGTGTTTTTGTGGATTTTTAGGATATAAGATGTTTTTTTGTGTTTTCAATCTAAAGACTAATAAAAAACTTTTGACCATGCATATGTAGGGCCACACCGGCCTCCGGACACATCTTCGATCCAGAGATGAGGAGAGGCAGGTGTAGTAGCAGGGTAGGATGCTGGCGACTATGAGGCAATGGAGCAGAACCTAGAGGGTCTGACAACAGGCATTCCCGACATCTCGATCGAGGAGATCTCAAGGTGTTATCAACGCCATATTGTAGGCATGTCTGGCTCACTTAGTCAGTTACTTTGTAGGGTGGCACGGGCAGTAGTATGCTACCGTGAACAACATCCATGATGCTATTTTGTAGAAGCCATGGGCTTCATATTTTGATATTTTGGTCCTTGGATGGAAAACATTTTATCATTATATAAGGCTTCTACTGGCTTACTTTGCTTCTATATACAATGTGTAATGTGTGATTGGATTTATAAATGTCTCAAATGTTTGTCTAACACATAATTAGCTAGAGCATCAGTTAATGTATTTAGACATCTAGGAATGTGTTGATATTCAATATAATCGAAATAACGTTCCAAGAGGCGAATTCGTAGATATACCCGTAACAAAATAGAACTTCGGATAGTATAGACATTATTTAACTGGAGCACTACTAGCCGCGAATCAAGTCGTACAACAAAGTGACGAATCCCAAGTGAAATAGCATCGGTCAATAATTCAATGACTGCACTATATTCTGCGATATTATTGGTTGCATGACCGAGGCAAACACCTTGTAGACTAATAAGTTTGTTGGTAGGTGCATAGATTTCCCAAGCAATAGAATCTAGGTTCTGAGTACTACGTCTAGCACCATCGACGAAGGCAATATAGGGTGGTGAAGACATCGACATCTAGAAACTAAGCACAACGCAAGGTAAGCAGTTGGGGGTGGAAACCAAATAACGAAAAGCACACAAAAGTAACACATAAGAGTATGGTACAGTAAAAGTACAAGCACTCATGCAAAGGCAATATAAGCATAGTACTTCTTCAAGTAAAGCCCATTTCTGGTTTCACTCAAAGGAATGCCATCATAATCTACTAACTCATAAGCTGCCTTCTCTAACAGTCGTTTGACGATATATGGACCTCGCCACATAGCTTTGAATTTTCCGGCTCCTAGTAGATCATGATCTTGTTCATAGAGGAGAACTAGATCTCCCTTAGAGAAAACATGTGGCTTGACATGTTTGTCATATTGGGCTTTTACGCGTTTCTTCTGGGTTTCAATAACTAGGGTGGCATCACGATGGGTCTCATCTAATTGCATAAGATACAATAGGCATTCTTCTCTGGCAGAGGTGTTTGGGAGAAGTTTGATGGCTAGCTTCAAAGATGGTATTTCACATTCGATCGGGAGGACGACTTCAATGTCGTAGACTAGTTGAAAAGGGGTAAATCCCGTAGCAAACTTTACGGAGATCTGATAGGCCCATAATGCTGAAAACAACATCGTGTGCCAATTGGTCTTATGGATTCCTATTATCCGACAAAGCATAGTGATAAGGATTTTATTTATTGCTTCAACTTGGTCGTTGGCCTGTGGATAGTAGGGGGTTGAGTTTTCATGCCGAAGACCTAACTTGTCGGTAAGTTCAGACATCATAAAGTTTTGAAAATGGCTACCGTGATCAGTAACGATAGCTTGCGGGATCCCGAATCGAGTAATAATATGACTAAATATGAAAAGGGCTACAGTTTTCCCAGTATTGTCGAATGTAGGCATCGCCTCGGCCCATTTCGTGAAATAATCCAAGGCTACAATAATGTATCCATGCCCCCCGACCGAGTGAGGGTTACATGTCATGAAATCGATACCCCATTTTGCGAAAGGTCCGACGGAAACTACAGGGTGTAAGGGAGCGGGATGTGATCTTATTTTATTGTTGTACGTTTGGCAAGCATGGCATTTTTGGATGGCGGTAATTCAATCCTTAAATAAAGAAGGACAAAAATACCCTGCTCGTAAGATATTTTGGGCAGTAGCATACCCAGACATGTGACCACCACATGCTCCAGAATGGCAGTCATTTAAAGCTTTCTCGGCGTCGTCATAGGTGAGAAATCGTCGAAAAACGGAGTCAACCCCACGGCGATAAAGAGTGTCACCAAGGATGATATATTGACGAGCTTGATATCGTATACGACGACGGTCAGCGTTAGATAGATCGGGGCAAAAAGTTTGAGTCTGGAGATATATAATGATATCTCCATACCAAAGGTCATCAAAACTGATCAGAAAAAGAGATTCATCAGGTAAAGAATCTTCTGCTACGTTTTCTGTCTCAGTGCAGGGAAGGTCACACATCAGTTCGACAAACACCAAAGATTTCTTAGACTTAGCGTGTTCGAATTCTAAGTCAAACTCTTGGAGAATCATTATCCATTTAGAGTACTTGCCCCCTAGCAATTGGCGTGTAAGAATGTGTTGCATGGGGTTGCAATCGGAAATTACAATGGTCTTACGTAATAGGATGTAGTGACAGAAACGTTGGACATCTTGAACAGCTGCGAGGGCCAGTTTTTCAACATGTAAATATTTGGTTTCGGTGGTCGTGAGACTCTGACTCAAATAATAGATGACATGTTCGTCGTGTGAATCATCTTCTTAGACTAGAACCATGGCGATGGTAGAATCCGAAGCAGCGAGATAAAGGAAGTAATCTCGACTATAATCGGGTGGGAAAAGTAATGGGATATGGGTTAAGGTCAGTTTCAAAGCTTCGAAAGCTTTGTTGGCAGTAGAATCCCATACGAACTCAAAACCTTTCTTTAGCAGTCGAGTAAATCCAAGTGTTAATTGAGCGTAGTTTGGGATGAAACGACGTAAAAAGTTTGCCTTCCCTTGCAAACTTTGACGCTGGCGAAGTGAAGAAGGAGGAGGGAGATTGAGGATTCCCTCGACCTTCAAAGGATCGACCCTGATCCCCTGGCGTGAAACGATAAAACCTAGAAGTCGATCAGACTCCACACAGAAAACACATTTGTGTGGGTTTAAGCGTATACGATAGAACCGACAACGAAGGAAAATGGCTCGAAGGTGTGCCGGATGGTCACTACGATGCATGGAATGAGTTGGTAGGTCATCTAGATATGGTCGTACAATGTGCTTAATATCATGAAAAGCATAAGACATGGCACGTTGAAAAGTCGCACCTGCGTTCTTTAAACTGAAGGGTAGTTTCTGGTAGGCAAAGGTGCCCCAAGGACAAATAAAAGCGGTCTTGTGTTGATCCGCGGGCAAGATGTTGATTTGATTATAGTTGAAGAAACCGTCCATTAAAGAGAAGATTTCACTCCCAGCGCAATCGTTGACGATCTGGTCAACGAAGGGGGTGGGAAAGTTGTCCTTAGGAAAAGCTTGATTGATATCCCTATAATCGACACAGACATGGATCGTACCTTGTTTCTTGTTAACCGGAACGAGATTGGATACCCAATCAGTTAAAGCCACGGGATAAATAAAGCCAACTTTAAGAAGTTTTTCGACTTCAAGCTTAATAACAACTACTTTACAGGGGTGGACCAGATGAAGTCTCTGTCGGACGGGTTTAGCGGTCGGGTATGTCTTAATTTCGTGTATAACAATATCAGGATCAATACCCGACATTTCTTCATAGCTCCAAGTGAAGATGTCATGAAACTCTTGAAAAAGTGATTTATATGTGACAACCTCGTCAGTGGAGCACGAGGATCCGATGTGAACAATTTCAACAACTCCAGGTTTAATGGATATGTCGAGGGGCATGGTGGGCGAAATATTACTTAAGTTCCCTTCATATAACACGTCGTGTGACGACTCAGGAATAGAGGAAATGATAGCAACGGTCAACATATTTGAGATCCGTTGGTAACTCTCAATGGTGTGTTGTTCGAGGAAGAGAATGGAACGATAATGTCCATCATCCCAAGGGGTGTCTTCCATCGACATAACCGACAAAATCATCTCGTTCGTGGGAAAAATAACGTGGAATGGGTCAGGAGACGAATCACCGAGAGAGAGGGTTGAAGGGGTTGACGATTGAATGGCTTGATAGACGGATTCAACCGGGCTTAAAGGCATTTGGTTTCCGTAGCGAGGATAATCACCAGGTTTGGGTATTACCCACGGGTTGGAGGATGTTTGAGTGTTGCGAACGGAGGTGGAAATCATATTGATCAAGGCAACCAAAGGAGGTGGAACATCGGGAGGTGGGATCGGGAACGTACCCATCAAAGTCGAATCTTTAAGTAGGCCCACACCGACGTTCTCATACCCAGGCAGTGTCTTCGCGATAAAAGGTACATTGCTAGTATGGGTGTTAGAGTTGAAAAAGGCTAGTTGGTCGACAGTAATGACCTTTCCCTGATGTGGAAAACATATAACATGGAAAAGGGTAGACACAATGGCGCGCATCGCATTAATCCAGCTACAGCCAAGCAAGAGGTTGAAATCAAGAGGTGCATCAAAGACCTCAACTTCAACATTGATTGATTTTCCTTCCAACGTAATAGACAATGAAGAAAGTACACCGTAGGGCTTAAAGCCAGAGCCATTGAATGCTTTAAGCATGTTATGTGATTCAGTAAGAGGAGGAGAGTCAATGCCCTTCCAACATGCAACAAACATTACACACGTGGAGGCACCCTCATCAATAACAATCCTACAGATGTTCTTGTCAGAGACAACAACTTGTATTTGGAATTCTAATTGAGGGGGGAGTCTTGGAATGTGATCTTCGAGGTCAAAAATTATCAAATTTGTATTCGTAGGATCAATTCCACTGATAGCCTTTAGCAACACCTTCCATTGAGCAGGGCAACTTTGAAGGACTTCGAGAGCCGAGAACGCAGAAGGTGTTTGCGCCAGATCTTCTACAATACTGTAGTTCTAAGTAGCACGTGCATGAGGGTTGAAGGCGGACTTTCGAACAACACCCTTTGGGGGAGGACGAAGAACTACATAGAGACTCGATCGTTCGAGATGAAGAGGACCGTTAGGAGGTGAAGTTGAGGGAGGTTGTTGATCCAACGAAGGTGGTATATCGTCAACCTTCTCTTTTGAGGAAGAGTAATCTTTGGCCAGAGTGGTAAGTGTAACGTCATTCTTTCTAGAATCACCAGTACACATAAGGACATAGGAAGTAGTGGAGGGAGAGGGTTGGTCGTGAATGACCAATTGGGCCCGCTGTTGAGAAAGGAAAGGTTGAGACAAAACGATAGGTGTGGGAGGTTTCGCAATCCCTTGGAGGAACTTAGTGACCTCGTCCCATCTTGGACAATCTTTCGTATAGTGATCGTCACCATAGATAAGGCAAGGGTATCGGGGTTTGCGCTTATCCTTATCATCAACAAGTTGAGTTTTGGCTTTCTCAAATTGCGGGTTATTTTTATCCTCCTTATTCTCACCCTTCCCTTTTCTAGATTTATTCTTTCCGGCAGGGGTAGATTGAACAGATTTAACCTCAGAGGTTTTGCTGGCCGAAGGAGTAGGAGACAGAGCATTTTTAACATTAGAAGCAGTAGACTTGGGGTTGGTGGGAGAGGCTTGCATAGTTTGAGGTTGAGCATGGAAAGTGTCAATCACACCATCAGTCGCATGAGAAGCAGCAGGGGTAGTTGAGGTAGCGGTAGTAGAAGGGCGAGGTGCATCAAGAAGTAAGTTGTAAAGAGTACCCATTTGTGAATAAATGAGGTCAAGGTACTGAGCGCGACTGATAGCCTGTTCTTCGGTGACAACTCCACCCATGGAAATATCACGAGAGATTTCATGAATGAATGATTTTGTGAACCAATCCGTCGATAACTGATCGGGAAGATCGAGTTTGATCAAACGTCATCTTTGTCTCCACTCATGAATGTGATCAGAGATGTGAGTGGCCTTAGTTTGCTTGAAGGAAATCAGGATCTCGGTTCTTGTTTCATAACGGATCAGTAATTGGTAGTGTGTAAGGAAAGCCATGGCTAGGGTATTAAAGTCAGTGAAGAAACCTCATGGTAGTTCTATATACCACTTTGCATCCGAACCCATGAGAGTTCGTTGGAAGAGTCATAACCGAATGGAATAATCCATCAAAGAGTTGGATGAACACCAAAGGTGGAAATTCATGACATGGTTGTTCGGATCCTCTCCCGGTTTACCGTCAAATTTTGGAATGTCGGATGGTAATTTGGCCGATATAACAGACCAGTGGGGAGAACGTAGGATAGGATCATTCAAGATTCTAGATAAATCAGGTAGATCCAAAGTGGATAAAAAGGGTAATTGTCTATTCATAGGAGGATACTGGTGACTTTGGGGAGGGAGTCCTGTCGGTATACCAGTAGGACCATAAGCAGTCTGCATGTGAGGTGAAGGTCCTAACAGATTTAGACGTGTGTGTGGAGGCATATAGCCCATAGGGTTGTACTGATTGGGGATGTTCCCTTGGGGAGGGACACTAGGTTGAATGTTCGAACCCCAAATGGGATTGGAAGAACTGAGGTATGGCTGGCTCGAACTAAGGGGTATAAAAGAGCTAACTTGAGGTTTTTGCCCCCCAGATGATTGTGGATTTCCTTGAATAAGAAGATTCCAATACTGGGTTGGTGATCTGGGGATGTTATGTCCATATTGTGGATTATATCCTCCAAGTGGGGGTTGTCCTCCAGGTGAGGATGATGCCCCAATTTGGGTTTGACTTCCAAATTGAGTTTGCCCCCCTAGGTTATACTTCCAAATTGAGTTTTCCCCCCTGGGTTATACTGTCCCCCAATAGGAATCTGATAACCATAAGTGAATAACAGAGTAGAACTTTCAAAGGTGGTAAAGCCACTGGGTTTGAATCCTCCTATAAAAGGTGGATAAGACCCTCCGGAGAGGAACCGGGATGGTGTCGGAATGGAACCGGAAGCAACATTATACCCAGGTGAAGTAAAGACTACAGAAGCTCTGGATGGAACTTGGGTAGGAATGGGGATAGAAGCATTCAAAGCATTATACCCAAGAGGGAGTGACAAGATTTGTCTATATGAAAGCAGTGTGCAAATAGGAGGTTGGCTAGCCACCGTATTCCCGGTGGGAATAATCGTAGTGTTTGGGACCATTGTGGAATGGGCCTGCTGAAGAGGGATAGTTGAGCTAGGACCAGCCAATGATGTCTCTGAACCAACGAAGAAATAACATGTTGTACTGTTGAAGTGATCTAAAGGTATTGTAAATGTAGTAGATGTCTCGGGTGGTTCAGAAACGACAGGTATTTCAGCTCCTGCCTCTGAGTCGGGAGGGTTCTGCCTAGAAGTCGGAGTTCGAGATATGTCAGTGGTCCAAAAAGGATCCTTGTTTTCAAGGCCGACAAGGATTCCAGTTGGTATTTCAGAAGTGTCAACAACAAGTTCTTTGGATGAGTTTAGTCAGAGAATACGTCTCTCGTATCCAGGAGGTAAGCGAAAAGCGTCCAAAGAATCGAAAACAATTCGAAAACTTTCTAAAGAGTCAGTTCTTTCCGCTTGTGAAGGTATGTGGTCACGGATCTCATTCTGTTGAGGAGAGTCCTCTGGTGGATTAGGAAGCAAGGGTTGAGAAACTTTTGTATCTTTCGGAGGTAGTCCTCGCATCCTACGCGAACAGCGTGGAGGGTCAATGTTGGCCGAACCAAAAATTTTACCGAAAAAATACATGGCCAACTATGTAAACAAAAAATACTCGCTAGTAGAATCTAGAAATCAAAACCAAGCAAACAAAACCTTCTTATTACAAAGTCACTAGTTGGTGATGAAATCCAACGTCGCGAAGTCAAGACATGAAGGGGCTGGGCTAGGGTGGAAAAGATACATTGACGACTAACAGACTTACACCCTGGTGCAAGCTCCCACACATAATCGTGGGTGTACCCTCCAAGGAGCCCGAGTGAGTCTTGCCAACGTCGATTCCAGGTACTATGAAGACTTGCCCCTCCACAGTCACCTCGTGTAAGACCCTAAGAAGATAGGCAACTAAGGCTACCAAAAACAACAATGATGCCTGGGGAGACAGTCGACAGTCCGATCCACACGCAAGGGCAGGGTATCTAGCCCTTAATCAACTTGAGAGACTTCCACTCATCATTGTGGGTATACCTTCAAGTGACCCCCATAATACGCGCAATCTCTACACTGAATCAACAAAGCAGGGTGAGTAACTCTACCAATCTCAATGCGACCTCAGGTTTGACCTTGTGTGAGAAGGGCGTCCCAGGACAAAATGTTGCAAATGGAATTTAACACTCCCTATCACAAGATGCTATTATGTGTTTTGTGCTTTGGAGAGTGTGTCTCACCGCCTATTCCAAAGCTCTAGCCTAGCTAATGTTGATGTAAAAGAGCCCTAGAAAAAATTACTAATTAAGTTTTAGATTTTCGCAATATTTTTAAAGGTTGTTGTTACTCAAGAGTGAGACGGGAATGAAACCGATGTTGTGTAAGACCTTGACCCAACAATATGCAAATAGAAATGAATGATGCAAATTTTCGTTCAATGAAATCTATCAACAACAGGGAGAAGGTGTTTCTGGAATGATGTAAGCTACGAAATATACTTTCTTTTTTTTCTTTAAATGAACAAAATTTCAAACAACCAATAAACAATGAGGTTCTTCAATGTTCTCTTCTCTTAAATGTAGCTTTCTTATGTATGATTACTCAAAAGACTGGATAACGTCAAATTCTTCCTTTCTAAGACCAGACCAAAGGCACGATAGAGAAAGGATAAGTAATCCAAGAAAAAATATACCTTCAACAAGCACCCAAATCAAACTTTCAATAAAGATAAAAATAAAAAAAAGACAAGAAAACATTTCTCCAAATGCAAATGAAGAAATAACCTCTGAATCATCTAGCAATCCAGAATATGTAATCAATCCAAAACTTCAAATCCAATCCAAGACTTTTAATCGAACAAGCACTCAGATACAAGCTCATAGATTATACCCTTGTTGTTAAAAATAAAAAATGAAAACTGGAAAATGAGTAAGAGAGGTGTTCGATCTTCGAAAACCAATCAACAACGTGTTAACCATGAGAAAATAGTCAAATACTGGCTAAAAAAGTTCCCCCCAGCTGACTAAAGCAAAAACTGGGCATCAACAGAGGCCAAAACCCCACTCAAAAATTTCACAGACGTCGTCCCAGGCTAATAGCACCTTACAGTGTAGAAATCTCTAGTTTCCGCAGGCCAGAAACAGATATGGTGCGGAAAGTACACACTGAAGCAAATAGATAGGGTGCGGAAATCAAAGGTTTCTACAAGCTAGGTATAGGGTGCAGTGCGGAAACGTCTGAAAATCAAGAAATTTTTAGAAAAAGGTAAAAAATCTCAGTGAAATTTCAAACTCAGAGAGTCTAAATGGATCTCCCACAGACTCAGAGACTGGATTCAGATAAAAAAGAGTAGGCAAAAACAAATGGCCAACAAAAAACCACAATCAAGTCGTATCCCTAGTGGAGTTGCCAATTTTGTTGTAGGATAAATCAGTAAATGTGGACATAAACTAATCTCCCTAGATCCACCTGGATCTAGAACAAAACAGGACAGGACATGACGCTTTCCCTAAGTTACAATCATTGATCTAGGTGTCAAAGAAGGAATTAATGACTTGCCTTTTAGATCGCTTATATATTTGTTGTTCCCGCTTCGCTCCGATGCTCTTATGAAACCAGATCTGCAATGACACAAACCAACCAAAGTGAAAGAAACTATGATAGATTCAATGAAAACTTAAACATGTGATCAAGGAGTCATGTAATAAAATGAGAATAATTTTATGGGAAAGAAACATCCCACTGTATTATATTGAATAAAAGTGGAAGATACAACTGAAATGCCTTGATGTCGCAAGTTCCCTTTTAGTGGTCCTTCGTTCCAACACACACATATACTTGTTCCAAGATTTGCATGAAGATGATCTTCAAAATCTTGATGGGTGAATGCAGACCTCAAGCATCAATTGAAATAATATTCTTCACACAATCTCCAGCCTATTCTTTCAACAATCCTTTGCTCAACCGTGCTTAACCTTTTCCGTGAAAAGCCCATTATTATATAGGAGAAGCTGAAGTGGTTAAAGAGATGAGGATGATCCCACCAGATCAGAGAAGTCAGTAGGATTGTAACCATACGAATGCCACCTCACATTCCAGAAGATTCCCCTTCTAGAAACTTCTTGAACCTCTTTCCTCTTTTGGCTTTCAAATGTCGTCGCACCCTGCCTATACAACAGCCTGCAGAAATCATGGATTTCCGCACTGTACACTATGGGTAGCCTACGACGTCCTTCTAAAAAGTAGTCTTGCAGGGGAGGAAAGAAGTCACTTTTCTTAGGCAAAAGATGATTTTGAGAGCTTGATCACATGCTACTAAAGTCATCATCAGAGTGACCAAAATAATGTGTAACACACACGGTGAGTCCAAGAGAGGGTGCGTCGGGATGCTTGGTAAGTTGCATGATGAGTCCCTATTTTTGGTAGCTTTGGTGGTAGACTCATGGGTGTAGCCATGAGATGGTAAGGATGTTGTACAAGCGTAAATGCGAGGAGGACCAAGGAGGACGTCTTGTCAAGTAGGATGGGCTATCAACCAGTGAGATGTTATGTTTGGCTTCTCAACGGAGGATGGCACCGCTTGGAAATGTGGTAGATTGTGTATCACCCATGGCAAGGAAACATCGGTGGTATGTGCATTAAACGTATGCGGGCACCTTATGAGAAGGAGCATGATCTTCGGTGACTATCACGAGTCAGCCTAGATGGATGATAGCACGATTGCATGTTGGGTAGTCGGTTGTCTAAGTATACTTGGCTTGAGGGAAGGCACGTGTAGGTGTTGATGGTTGGGTGGCAATGGTGCAACATCGCCTATGGTGAAATGAGCATTCAAACTTCTACACATATAAATATACCTAGCTTGGGTTCACGAGGACATGATAGTGAGGCGTATTCTGGATGATACAAACAGGTTGTTGCTCAAGACCAACATGCGAGGTCATGTCGGTGTCGCTCGATGACTAGACTCCTTGGGTGGTATGGGACACTCAAGGGCAACGAGTCTAGCCCCGTGACAATTGGTATTAGAGTGTCGTTCTAATGGACATTGTGGAACTCTCTCTTCACCACCACCAATACCCCTTTCATTGGTTTAGCTTATGGGGCCGTGTTGACGAGGATGTCAACGATTTCAAGTGGGGGAGAATGTTAGACCTTCAACACTCAAGCGGGGTGCGCGCTATAATGACGGGCATGGAGACGTGACTAGTCGATGAGTTAGCTAAGTGCGCATTTGGTTTGGTGCGATGGACGGTGTGTCGGGCATACTTGGCAAGACGCACAATGAATCCAAGAGAGGGCACGATGGGCATGCTTGGTAAGTTGCACGATAAGTCCCTATTTTTGGTAGCCTTGGTGGCCGACTCATGGGTGTAGCCATGAGATTGTCAGGATGGTGTACTAGCGGAAATGTTAGGAGGACCAAGGAGGACATCTTGTCGAGTAGGGCGGGCGACCAACCAAACAAGACATTATGTTTGGCTTCTTGGCGGAGGATGGCGCGACTTGGCAATGTGGTAGATTGTGTATCACCCATGGCAAGGAGACATCGATGGTATGTGCATTGAAGGTATGTGAAACCCCTATGAGAAGGGGCATGATCTTCGGTGACTATCACGAGTAAACCTAGATGGATGATAACACGATTTCATGTTGGGTAGTCGGTTGTCCAAGTATGCTCAGGGGAAGGCACATGTAGGTGTCGATGGTTGGGTGGCAATGGTGAAACGAGCATTCAAACTTCTGCACATATAAATATTCCTAGCTTGGGTTCGCTAGGACATGATAGTGAGGCGTATAATGGATGATACAAACAGGTTGTTTCTCAAGCCCAACACGCGAGGTCATGTCGATGTCGCTCGACGACTAGACTCCTTGGGTGGTATGGGACACTCAAGGGCGATGATTCTAGCCCCATGACAATTGGTATTAGAGTGTCGTTCAAATAGACATTGTGGAACTATCTCTTCACCACCACCAATACCCCTTTCATCGGTTTAGCTAATGGTGTCGTGTTGACAAGGACGTCAATGATTTCAAGTGGGGGAGAATGTTAGACCTCCAACACTCAAGCGGGGTACACGTTGTAATGACGGGCATGGAGATGTGACTAGTCGATGAGTTATCTAAGTGTGTGTTCGGTTTGGTGCGATTGACAGTGCGTCGGGCATACTTGGCAAGACGCACGGTGAGTCCGAGAGAGGGCACGACGGGCATGCTTGGTAAGTTTCACGACAAGTCCCTACTTTTGGTAGCCTTGGTGGTCGACTCCTGGGTGTAGCCATGAGATGGTCAGGATGGTGTACTAGCTAGAATGTTAGGAGGACTAAGGAGGACATCTCGTCGAGTAGGGTGGGCCACCAACCGACAAGACACTATGTTTGGCTTCTTGGTGGAGGATGGTGCGACTTGGCAAAGTGGTAGATTGTGCATCGCCCATGGCAAGGCGACATCGATGGTATGTGCATTGAAGGTATGTAAACACAATATGAGAAGGGGCATGATCTTCGGTGACTATCACAAGTCAACCTAGATGGATGATAACATGATTGCATGTTGGGTAGTTGGTTGTCCGAGTATGCTTGGCTCGGGGGAAGGTGTGTGTAGAAGTCGATGGTTGGGTGGAGATGGTTCAGTATCGCCTATGGTGAAATGAGCATTCGAACTTCCGCACATATAAATATACATGGCTTGGGTTCGCTAGGACATGATGGTGAGGTGTATCCCAAATGATACACACGTGTTGTTGGTCAAGCCCAACACACGAGGTCATGTTGGTGTCGCTCGATGATTAGACTCCTTGGGTGGTATGGGACGCTCAAGGGCGATGGGTCTAGCCCCATGACAAGTAGGATATGTACACTTCTGTAAACTTTAGTAGTTAAATGAATGCGGGGAGGGGGTCCCTTATCCCACAAAGAGGTCTCATACACTAATTTAATGTCTCGGTCAGGACTTTAAAAATAAATTATTATTATGATATACATGTTTATGTTATTTTAAATAATTTGTATTTTCATATATATATATATATATGATTATTAAAAATGAATTGAAAAAAATAACACTTAAATTATACACAAAATTTAGGGATTTTTTTTTTAATGCAATATTTATGGTTTTATTGTCAAACAAAGCAACAATCATAAATTAAAGATGTTCATATGAATGATGTTAACTTAAAAGTGAAAATAGACATTATCTTTACACTCCAAACCCATTAGTAGGTGTGTTAATCCATGTAAAACAATGAAAAAAAGTTATGGTTTAGTAGTAGGTATGTTAGAGTTAGAATAATTCATCTCAATTTTGTCAATTCAAGAATTTATTATTAGTAGGTGTGTTAGATCCATGTTAAAACAATGACTCAAAGTTATGGTTCAGTAGTAGGCATGTTAGAGTCATTTCAATTTTGTCAATTCTTTTGAATTTATTATTATATAAAATATTTTCAATTGACCTATTTTGAATGAGCATTTTATTCATCAAAAAGATAATAACTAAATGATATCAATGTTGTAAATGAAAAGGAAATGGAGTGTGTGAGTTTTGAGTTATGGCTTAGTGGTTGTAATGAGATACTGTCATGCAAATAAATTAGATTTAAATCTCGACAAGTGTATAGTCTTTATATGTGTGAAGGAAGATGGTTGACCTATTGAAGTTGGTTTCCCTCCATCATTAAAGGGATTTGACATAGAAAACACATCGAAATTAAAATGGAGGAAAATAATTTCATACAAAAGTAAGAACAAGTGTAAATAGGGAGTTAAAATGCAAGAAAACAATGTTAAAAAAGTAATTAGATTTAGATAATAACAAGATGGAGGAGAATAAAAATTATCTAAAACCACACTTTTTTCTAGCGAATAATTCAAGTCAAATTCTAGTAGATTTTTTTGTGCTTGTTGTAGTTTGACTTAATCGATGTTCCATGTCATACTTCCTCCATGCCTTAATGGATTTTAAGGGTCTCTAAATCAACTCAAAGCCTAAAAAAATCCTAAAACATATCAACTCAAGCGAAATCTAGATCTTTTGTTTTGTCGGATTCCAATGAGTAGAATTTTCAAGAAGGTTCTGGATAACCTCTATACAACACCATAATAAGATTAGTGAGATTTTACAATTCTAAGATAAAGTAATAAGGTAAATAATGAGAGATGAGATCAATAGAGATAAGTCTGGATAAAGTCAATGGTGGCTTGTCAAGTTGGTGAAATTAAGGTGTTATGATCACTTCCACTAGGGTTCAAGTGTTTCCAATAATGCGTGTGCTTGTGTTTGTGTTTGTTATGCCCATGTACTTGTGATAACAAGTGGGATAATGTACAATTATTTAGCAACTCAACATAATAGATATTCCCCACTCACAATGTCTTAATCAAATAATTTTGAATGTTGTAAATTGACTACAATAATTATGAACTCCTTTAAAATGAATAATAATGACATTGTAAGGGGTGGTAGGTGTCAAGGGGATCATTTATGATGTCAGAGGAACTCAAGAACTGAGCTATGAATGGGGTTTTAGCATAGTTACAAATAACCAAGTAGATGAATATGCCCTCCTTCAGCTAATTGAGGTTGCAATCTCTTAATTTGCGAGACCTTTGAATGTCTTTGGAGACTCCTATGTCATCAGTCAATTCATGAATAGTAATAAATCTCCAAGTGATAACAAGCTTGCCAAAATCATAACAAGAATTAAGGAAGAAATTTACAAGTTCGAGGAAATCAAATTTCTTCACATCTTAAGGACCCTTAACAAGAAAGTTGACACAAACACTAATAGTGCCTGTAGGTTGGAAGAAGGGGTGTTAAAACAAAATGGGGTGGTGAAATTTTATGTTATCCCCTGGGTTTATATTCGACAACCTCCATGCATGACAAACAAGTTCACAATGTGGAAACGTCCAATCAAGAGTTATGGCCTCAAAGGGAGAAGGGACAAGACATCCAATTGAGCCCTTCCTCCACACATGTTTAAGTTATTGACATTCAAATGTTTTGAAGTAATGGAGATCTATCTCATCAATGCAGTGGGGATTTTGAGCAGCATTCCAAGGTTAGGCATAGAAGCTGGTTGACATGCTCCTAGTATTATTGGAAATATGAATGGTAGTGGTCAACACCCCACTTGTCAAAGAGTAATTTAGGAACTACACAAGGTTCTCCATCGACACGGGGATATTACAAATGGGAATAGAAGTTCCATTTTTTCTATCACTTCCAAAGTTCATGACTTGAAATACCAACAAGTTTCTCATAATGCAATTATAATGGACACTTTAATACAACAAAAGAAACAAATTTAGACATTAGAGGAATAATACGATATTCTTCGATAGTCACTAATCTCAACAAATGCTCTTTATCTACAACTCCCAATATTAATATTTATATGGGTTCAGTTCATGTGGAATTCAAGGAAGAGGAAACAATGCATCAACTGATGAAGGAAATGGACTTGGTCAAGCAAGCATCTCAACCTTCCAAAAAGGGCCAAAAAAATACAATAAGCAAGCATGTGTTTTACTAAGTTTTTAGTTGCCAATGTTATATAATTTTGCTTTATATTTAAGTGTCTTTTACAAAGTTTACTCTAGTAACAATACTTTGAAATTTTTTGTAAGAAAAACTACATACCTTGATAACTTAGAATCTGTAAGTAAGATAGAATAGATGTTTGTTAAATCAAGTTCATATCTCAATTTTATATTATTTTATTGACTAACTCAATTGCAATTTCTTTTAATATAAATTATAGTTGTTCTTGTTAAAAAACTAATTTATTATGTTAATATAATTAAAAACTAATAAAAGTATATATATATATATATATATATATTGCATTTTTCCCTATATTATATATCTGCGGTTTTCGGAAATTATTTTTGGCTTCTTCAATCGGTTGAGCAATTGGAGATGTGAAATGAGGTGAGTCACTTTTTACTTTGATTCAATTTTAATTTAAAACATATTTATAATATATCAACGTAAATAGATTTACATAAATTTTATTTATTTTTTATTTTAAGTTTCAAAAGGAAAAGTAGATTTGAGAGATAATAATTAATATCATTATTATCAATTAAAAAAAAAAAAAACCATTTTTAAAGTCTATCCAAAATAATAATTATTACATTTTGTTTCTCTTCTTTTCAATATGAGCACTCCACCACCTATTCCAAAAACTCATCCTAATAGGGGGAGGCCCCCCAAAATCACCCTAGAGATCCTTTGCGATTATATGGAATCAGTAGAAAAAATGAGAGAAGAGAGAGATGCCAAAATCCAAATAGAGTTAGAATCATTAGAAAAAAGGAGTGAAGAAAGAGACTTAAAACTCCAAATAGAGTTAGAGACAATGATTGATAAAAAAAATTGAAGATACCATTCAAACTCAAATAGAGGATATATTCTTAGGGTTCAAGAGTGAATTGCAGACAATGAAGGATAGGATTCAAGAAATGGAAAAACATAAACAATCAACCCAAGAAGGAGGGGTTGAAGAAAATCACAACTTGAGAGATATGATTAAAGAACTAAAAGAAAAACTAACCAACAATTTGACCCTTAGTAATATGGAAAACAAATTGGATATCAAACCCATCAAAGAGGAAATGAATAAGCTAATCGAACTAGACCATGAGCGTAAAAAAAGAGCCTTGAACCTCATAATTTTTGGTATAAAAGAACAACAAGAGGAGGATACACTAGCAATAGTAAAAGAATAATTAAATAATAAATCACAAATTGATGCAACTTACCTCATAGAAGCAAAGAGGCTAGGAAAAATAATTGATCACAAAGATAGGTTGATCCATGTCAAAGTAAGTTGTAGTGACCATACATATAGCATACTTAGTAAATCTCCAAGCTTAAAAGGGTCAGGAATATTTATAAATGAAGACTTCATTCATGAAGACCAAGCTGAATTAAGGAAGGAAGTTCAAAAGGTAAAAGAAGCCAGGAAAGAAGGGAAATGGGCAATAATTAGAAATCGAAAAGCTATTGTTAGGGATAAAGACTAGAAGGATAATAATAAATAGGAATTTGAGACACTCGAGATCCTTTTTTGGAACTGTCGTGGCTTTCCATGGTGCAAAGGTCCTATGATAAGTTGGATCCCGAGTGATACTGATATTATCTGTCTAGTAGAAACTTGGGAGCATGAGGAGTCTAAGGTCCCTAACATAGAAGGATTTGTCTTGTGGTCGACATGGAACAAAAAAACCCACCGTAGAGGGATAAGAGGCATAGCTTGTTATATTAGAAAGAGCATTTCTCCTCACATTCAACTTCATAAGATTGACCCTCTCAATCAATACATTTGGATAGAAATTTCAGACACCCATGCTAAGAAGATGCATATAGCAATTTGCTATTTTGCACCTATTAATTCTACTTTTTATAAGAAAAACAATCTAGATAACAATTATCCATATAATAATTTAGAACAAGATATTTATAGTTTGAAAAATGAAGGTAATATCCTCTTGCTAAGAGACTTTAATGCTAGGAATGCAACTAAATAAGCTACTCTTTTAAGTATTGATTCCAACCATAATCCTTTATGGCTAGATGAGGACCTTGTTTTATCTAATAGCTACAAAAGAAGCTCTGAAGACCTAATTGATAATTTGTTTGGTACTTAGTTGGTCAAGCTTTGCAGCTCTCAAGACCTAATAATTTGCAATGGAGTAATGAAGTGGTCAAACTCCAACTAGTTGACTTGTATTCATGGGCTAGGTAGTAGTGTTGTAGATTATATGATATTCGATATCCTTGTTTCCAACCAAATAGCAACTTTTGACCTTTTAAATGACCATGAGCCTGACTTTGATCATAAACCTTTAACCCTAACTCTAAACTTTTCCATGCATAGGAGAGCCATTGAAGAGAATTCTGATAATCAAAGGAATCTGCGCTTTGACAAAAGTAAAGTTGACATTTTCTTAAAGGATTTAAATAGTAAATTAAATCTCCTAACTTATAAGGACAACATTGAAGAACTCTATCATAATTTTACAACTACCCTTTCCACTTCTATTAACAAGTTCTCTTTCGAGGTGTCATGTAAAAAGAATAATAGAACGACTGACCCTTGGTATGATAAAGAATGTAAAATTGTTAGGAAAGCCATTATGGATGCTTCTAATGAGTCCTTAAAACTCGGTAAGATCAATACGTACAAAGCCATAATTAAAAGGAAAAAAAGGTATTATATCAATAAAAGGCAAGAACAACTTTCACAACTATATAAGATGGATCCTAAGAAGTTATAGAGCCAAATTATAAACCTCAATACTAAAGAAAATAATAGGACTCCCTTAAGGGACTGAAATTCCTACCTTAAAAGTATTTACGAGTTCCCTAATGCCATGGACACCATTCCTATTGTCCCTACAAAGGAAGAAGTTTTTTCTTTAGATCACATAGAGTTCGAGGTTAAGCGACTTGCAAATGGGAAAGCTAAGGACATTGAAATTTTAAAAATCGAAGGGCCTATCCTTATCCCTCACATACACAAGCTCTTCAATTTAGCAGTCAAGCAGGGCTTCCCTAAACCCTGGACGCAAAGCCTCGTTGTTCCTATTTTTAAAAATGGGGATAGAAACATTCCCTCTAATTATAAGACCATTATGATTAGCCCGATTTTAGCTAAGCTTTATGGAATTATTTTGGAAAAGAAGATTAACCTTTGGCTAGAAAGTCATGGTAAAAAAGCGAAAGGCCAAGCCGGATTTAGGAGATATCATTCAACTGTGGACCATCTTGTTACCTTTAGGATCATTGTAGAGGAGTTTTGGAATACTAAAACCAATGTTTTTTGTTGTTTTGTTGACTTTAGAAAAGCTTTTGACATGGTTCCTAGGAAAAACCTTTGGAATAGGTTGGAAGAGATAAAAATGCCTCTCCAGTTGAGGGTTGCTGCAATAAGGATGTATGAGAACGTTATTTCTAAGTTTAAAAACATTAAGGGCTGCTCAAAAGAGATTGACTGTAATATCAGAGTCAAACAAGGTTGTCCCTTGTCCCCTACCCTTTTTGGCATATACATTGACAAGTTAGAAGATTGCTTGGAAAAAGCAGGTTGTGTCGGCCCTACTCTCACTGGTATAGTCATTGTTATCCCCGATATCTAGAGATAACTAGGAGATCATGTCTCGAGGCCCACATGGTCCTAGACATGGAGTACCGAGAGCAGGAGCGACCTGGTATGGTCCTGGAGGACCCATCTTCTTCTTCTCAGCTAGATTTGTTCTGTCAGCAGTACCAGCCTCCATCACTACCGGCCTGGGCTTGCAT
>ML776722.1:1228103-1238866 GCA_009831015.1 Picea engelmannii
GCCTTTACCCTTTAGCCTTTCTTTAACCCAGATTGCCTTAGGGACGTCTCCCTTGGACTTTCCCTCCTAAATAGAAAGAGCCCCCCATCGAGGTGACAGTGGGTGGGGAAGCTCCTGTTACGCCGGTTTCACACCTTGACTCAGGCCCTTTGGACCTTTCCTACAAACCGTGCGATAACAGTCATCAATATTCTTCTTTATGCTGATGACATCGTTCCTATGGCAAGCAGTCTCCGTGATCTTGAAAACCAACTAAGAATCCTCAAGGATTTTTTCTCCAATATGGGTATGACTGTTAATATTGACAAGACTAAGGTCATGATTATTAAATCCAATAAGATCCCTTATGATACCTTCGTATATGACAACAACAACTTGGAGGAAATGACTTCATACACATATCTTAGAGTTGATATTCACCATAAGCTCAATTGGAATTATAGCATTGAGAAAACGATTATTGGGGGATGGAAAGTTTATTATGGGATTGAAAAAAATTGTAAATCAATTGATCTTTGTAGTTGGGATAAGAAGAAACTCCTCTTTGAGACTCTTGTTACACCTGTTATTCTTTATAGATGTGAAGTTTGGGGTTGTAGTAACTATCGTGAATCTTGGATAAAGTTAGAGCAAATACAAAATAATTTTATAACCTATAATCTCAAAATTAAAGGAAATACGTCGACACCCTATCCCATCATCCTCTTAGAAACAAACCTCTCCCCCATTGAGAGCATGGCTATGACTAGATACCTAATGTATAAGAACAAGTTAAATAACATGGAAGACAAGAGGCTTCCTAAAATTGCTTCAAAATCGAGTCATAACCACCATCGACTCAAGCGAGGATGGCATACAGATGCCTGATTTTGGCTAAACTATTGGAGAATCATGGAAGACACCATTTTGCAGAATAAAGATACTATTAAAAAAAAAACGTCAGATGAAAATTTAAGGAGAAAATGTGGTGTGATAAAGAGTTAGAGGAAAAAATAAAATTAAGGTATTATAAAGATGTAATCAACCCTAATCTAGAAGATCAAAATTATCTATCTGTTTTGCCAAGTGTAAAGAAAAAAATAAGCATTGCTAAGATAAGAACAAATTCTCACGAGATCCATAGTGAAACTGGGCGTTGGTTAATTCCTAAAACGCCATGGGATGAAAGAGCGTGTCACCTTTGTGACACTAAGAAGGTTGAAGATGAAATTCACTTTCTCTTAGATGTCCAACCTATACCAATATTAGATCTCATTTTCAAAATATATGTCACACTACCAACCTTCCTAACCTCTTAACTCAACAAAAGTATGATGATCTTGAAAATCTTCTCTTAATGCTTTTCGAGCACAGAAACAAAATTCTAAAGAATCGCAAATAATCACTTACCCTCTTAAAGTTTGATAGACCAATTTGATCTTAGTGGACGTTAATCATCATCATCATCAATAACATATATCAATTATTTATTTATTTATTTTTCAATCTTTCTAGTTATCATCTCTTTTGTATGTTTCCCTATATTAATCGTATATATCAATTATTTATTTATTTTTCATTATATAATAAAAAATAATGAAAAATAAATAAATAATTGATATATGCGATTAATATAAGGAAAAATGCAAAAGAGATAATAATTGAAAGATAAAGATTAAGTTAAAAAAAGTGTAAGGAATAGAATTTAAAAATTAAGAGGAAGGTTTGAAGAATGGAAGAACAAAGGTTAGAGAATACTAAGACGCGATGGAAAGAGAACGGTGGGTGTAGGGAGATACATTTAAAAAGTGAGTAATGTTGGTAAACGTAGAGAGGCGAAAGGATTGGGTGATTGGTAGGGACTTGAAAGAGTTGAATGGGAAAAGAGATTGAAAATGAAACATGAGGGTAGGTAAAGGAAGGGAGGATCATAAGATCAAATGAGAGACGATGGTGGTATAGGGGTATTAGGATGTAAATATTGAATTTTTGGTGATATTGGAAATTATTGATAGTATGATTTAAGATTTGTTAAATGTGTATTCAATATTTCTTTATTAAATTTGTTAGCATTTTTTTTTTCATTTTATACCGCTTCTTTTTATCAGGTGGTATAGAATTGAGTTTTGGTAAGAATTTATGTTTAGTAAAGTGTTTGTTCAAATTATATTTATTGAAAATTTTTTATGCATTGATAAATATTTATATTGTTGCAAAAGTTTTCATATTAATAATTTTATTTAGATTTTTAGTGGATTTTTAATTTAAATATATTTTTTAGAATCTTCAAAATAATACATTTTAAAAATTTCAATTTTTGTAAATTAAATTTAAATAGTTATTATTTTAAATGTATAGATTAAAAACTAGACAAGTTTAAGCATTTTTTAATTGATTTTTTTATTATTTTAAATCTAGTAAAAAATTTGTTGGAAATTATAGTTCCATTTAATTGATTGGAATTTTGATCATGAAATTTTGCAAGTAAGGGTTTTAGTTTATTGTAAGAATACCAAGATAGTGAGAATTTCAAAAAAATGAGTAGATTAGGGTGGAACTTTGCCTTGCCAAGAAAAAAACCGATTCAACAGAAAGATTGATTTTGTCCTTTTTTTTATAATTCACTCCTATTTTAAAACCACCGTAAATCCATCTTAACTTTACCTTGGGTTTCCCTGCAATGTTTTCCATGGAAAAAACTTTATCAATGTTTTCCATGGAAGAAACTTTATTATTATTATTGTTATTATACTTAAGGGGAATCTTCTGTGATTACCTACCTCTTCTTTGAAATGTCTAGACAGATAAGAACCAGAAACTTCATGATGAATTCTACCTCGAAATAGTTTGTTCACACCATTTAAGTTAACACACAAGGTTATCAGAAAAAAAAAATTAGGGGATTGTGGCTAGGGAAACCCTAGCCATAGTCCCGCATTTCGTATCTTCTTTCTAGAATTCAGGTCCGTGCCTGGTGATCATATCGGCCTCTGCAACGACCTTCTCCCATGCTCCTGTACCTGTCTGCGGATCCAGATTCGATTTTTTTATTTGCTATGGCGAGTTTGTGCGGTTTTTCTCTGGGCTTTTGTAGATTCCTGTCAGCTCCTCTTGGGTGCCTGATGCCTACGCAGTGTGGGGGTTTTGGGACGGGCTAGGCGCCTTCGGCTCCATGCCCTTCCCTCTTTTCTTTCGTTATTTATTTCTTTGATATAGCTAGGGTCTACGACCTTCTCCAGTTTTTTTTTTGGCGTCATCTCTCTATGGGGATCCTCCCCATCCCTTGTGGGCCTTCTTCCAGATCTGCCTCCTTGTTTGGGGACCGTTGTCAAGGTTTGATGCATACCCTTGATGATTGGCTCTGGTTTCAACTATTTTTTGTCGAGTTCTGATATTGCAGTCGGTGGGCCAAACAATTCTTGGAATCTCTCTTCCCTTTGAGGGGTATACATGTTGCTCAGACCTGGTCTGTTTCGTTTTTGTTATTTTTTGGTTGGTTCGCTCGCTCTCGGCAGGGTTTTCTTGGGGGATAGTTCCCTGAAGTTTGTGGTCCTCTTCTTCGGTTTTTTGGAATGTTTAGGGTTTGATGTATACACAGATCAGTGCTTTTGGTATGTGGTTGCTATACCGCTTCGACCTAGTCCATATAGTTTTATGGTATGTTCAGGGTTTGATGTATACACAGATCAGTGCTTTGGTGTGTGGTTGTTATAGCGCTCTGACCTGATCTGTCCAATTTTCGGAGTTTCTTTTTTGGATTTGTTTCTCTCGACGTTTTTCTCTCCTGGTGGGGGCTTCGACCCTTGGTTGTTCTCATTTTCATTCATGGATTACTGTATATGTCCTTTTGATCTCTGATGCCTTCAAGCTGTACTCTCTCTTAAAGTTTTTAGTCTTGTTTTTCTTGGATCTTTTTATCCAAGGTTGAGAAACGTGCTTAAAAGCACCTACATAATGTAATTTGGTTCTTTTCGGATGAATAAAATTACGCTTTTTTCGTGGAAAAAACACACACACAAAGTTATGAAACACTGTTACAATTGTCGATTAATAAGATCCTCCAACCAAATGTTTTTAAAATAATAATAAAATCCCACCAAATTATATATAAAAAATAATTAAATATTTTTTTCATTATAATTATAATTTTTTTTTTTAATTTCTAAATAAAAATATTATATATTTTAAAATTTTACAATATTACACATCATATTTATATTATTGAGCTGTAAGATTAAAAAAAAAAAACATTTTCTTAAGAAAAAGAAATGCTCTCACCATGATCTAAACGTGACTTCATACTCATTTGAATTGATCGGAAAGGAATAATTTATTTCCCTCTCAAATGTGGAGGGTCGTATCTTCTCCAAATCGCCGAGCGCTGACAATTTACTTGTGGAGTCAGAGCATGAAGCACGTGCTATCTCGTCACTATTTACTTTAATTATATAATAATGATGGCGTATGACTTTTTAATTACGTTGAAAGGCGTATACCTATTGATAATGGGCATATTTAATAGGTTTTTAGTTTTTAATACGTTTTTTATGGACGAGATTAAATATGCCTAGAATATTCTTAATCGTCACAATAAATGAATGGCTCTGATTTCATCCATTAACTTCCGAGCTGTTATAAAGACGTCCGTTTATATGTTTACTTTTTTACATTTACTCAATAGTGTTTAAAAATTACTGTGTTCACTAACTTATTGCCACGTCTACCTGATTAAAAAATATTAAGGTATTAAGATGACCACATTGCTGTGCTGACATCACCAACAATCACCAGTCAAAAGTTTAACAGCCATGTAAACCGCCTTTCAACATTCACCAACCGTGAATTAGCAACTATGCTAATAATACCACTTAGTTGTAAACATTTTAATTGAAACTCCATTCATCATTCATTGTATCTCCAACGCATCAAAGGCACCATCGGTGTAGATAATACATAGGACTTACATGATTCACATAAAATTTTAAATGATTTTTAGGTAGTAGATCCAAATTATAATTTTTCCACTTATAAATTATTATAAGGAAATTGACAATGACGAATCTTGATACAGTGAAATTGATAATGATAAAGTAGGGTTGGGTTTACTTATTATCACTTATTAGGTAGGGATGGAAGGATACAGAAATCCAAAAATCATGTGAATACAATTATATATTAATAATATATAATGAATAATTTCTCTCTCGAAAAAAAGAAATTGGAAAAAAAGAAATAAGGACGCGGTTTAATTGTTATTATGTAAATAATTTAGGTTTGAATTAATATGTAGGAAAAGGAAAGTGTTGGGTTTTTCAGAGTTAGTTCTTTTCGTCTTTAATAAAGTTAAATTAATTTAAGTTAACCTTAATATGATATTTTGTTTTTGAATTAATTTAATTATTATAATTTATTTTGATAAATAAAGAAATAAAATTTTATATTAATTCATAAAAATTAAATGTTAAATATATATAATTATTAATTTTGTATTTTATGTGAACATTATATATATGTGTAATATATAGTTTGGATGGTTGTCCTCTTCACCCAGGTTCAATTCTCATAATGACATGAATAAAAGCTCATAATGAGTATGTTGTAATGGCTTTTCTTAATGCTTTTCGAACACATAAACAAAATTCTAAAGAATCACAAGTAATCACTTACCCTCTTAAGGTCCGATAGACCAATTAGATCTTAGTGAACGTTAATTATCATCATCATCATCATCAATTAAAAATAATTTACACAATTTAATTAAATGTTTCTATAACTTAATCATTACATAAGATATTATATTATAAAATATTTCTTTTACCTATATAAATAATAATTTATCCTATTATCATATTAACATTCTCTTAAATCAATTTAATTTATTAAATATGTGTTAAGCTTTTTCTTTTTTCAATCATAAGGAAAAAAGGAAAAGTCAAATTCCAAATATCAAACACCTTTTTTTTCCACACAAGATCTTTACACTTACCAAAATTTAAATTTAAATTATGTGGACGCAATAACATAAGAACATAATTAACTGTTTTATATATATTATTTTAAGTTTTGCTTTTAAATTTGTCTTTATTTTACTCAAGTTTTATATTATAGGATAGAATATAGGATTTTGATATCGACCATTTGTGGCAATTTCGTGCATATCACGTAAGGATCTAAAGCTTAGTTTCAACCCTGACCTCATAGATGATTCTATAAACATAGTGCTAGGTGTAAAATGTGCCAAGAAATAGTGGAATCCAGCGTACATGAAAACAAAGGGTTTATGTAGAAGAAAGTGTTATAATGACATGGATTTGCCCTATGTGTTTAACGTCCATTAGTTTTTAGTTTTTATTTTTTATTTTAATTTTAATTTTAATTTTAAGAGGGTTCGCGACTTCTCAAAAGAGATAGTGTATTGATTAAGAATCTTTGATGTGATCACAGTTGTAGCTATAAGCCAAATATCGCTCTAAATATACCCACAAACCATAGTGTAAGTGAGTTTTTTGCAAAGTGCCAAGCGAACATACAAGGGCATGCAATTAAAATATATCCACAAACTCTAAGAAGCTCTTGGAGTTTTCAACAAAGTTCCAAGCTATCTTATTTTATTTTATTTTAATAAAGGCCTTCCTCCACATTCTACTAAGCTATATCATATCTTAATATGAACCATTGATGCACAACAAGCACTACTTAGAAGTAAACTTAAGAAGCGTTATCGATTATAGAACATTAGATCTTACCTTTACATATGATTTGAGTAAAGTTAATATATGTTTCATATTCAATTGAAATTATTTAATTGAGTTTAATAATTACATGTATATTTTCGTAGATTTTACCAGTCAAATCGTTGGGTGGAGGGGGGTCCCTTGTCCCATAAACAAGGCGGTCTCATACACTAATTTGGTGTGACTTGGTCGTGACCTTAAAAAATAAATTATTATTATTCTTTTTTTTTTGTAACTAGGGGAATCGGTAACAACGATAGTATCGTACTCGCGTGACACATGGTCAAATCCTGTCGGCTGCCTTATAACCCCTAGGGAGGAACACACATCCCACAAGCACGCCCTCCGAGTAAATCGGGGTGAGAATCAACCTTGAGACCTCTTTTTACATATTTCCTTCCATTTACATGGCACTTTCCAATCGGTCTACACCCCTGCGGGCATATTATTATTATTATTATTGTTGTTAGTGTTACCTCTTACCAGGGTTAAAATTTAAAATCCCAATAGCTCGTTAAATTTGACACTTTCCACTGAGATGTCCTTTTTGACATATTTAAAGAAGAATATTGACGGTTGGTCAAAAACATTTACTATATTTGATGGGCAAATAACCCCGCGACGGACAATTTTCCCATCAAATTCCATCCTTGCCTCTTAGTGATATAGCAATGATCATCGTCATTTTGTTTACTATCTTCCAAGATTAACATGATTTATCGGATAACTAAAATGGAAATAAGCTAAATAATCTTTAAAATTTCATTTCTATAATTGAATATGGTGAAAATGAAAGTATCAAGGTCATTATGTTCTTTATAAGCAAGGAGGTCATTTAAGGGTAGGGTAATTGAAAAGGAAGTGTTGGTCATTCTCAACCTCCTTTGTATCACATTTTTTTTTTGTTAGTCTAGCCATCAACTTTACCATGGAGATCATGAGCTGGATCTGTCAATCATCCTCAACTTCCTTTGTATCGTAGATTCTCTCTCTCTCTCTCTCTCTCTCTCTCTCTCTCTCTCTCTCTCTATATATATATATATATATTCAATTATAATAGTGTTTTATCATCCATACACACACTCACACACAATATTTTGTGTAAGTATATTTATTCGCAAAAATGTAACGATTGGTATCTAAGATGTAGGAAGAGAAACTAGTCCTTCACCCTCTAGGGCATCAAGTTTTTCATTTCAAGCAATCAATCTAACTAATCCTTCACCCTCTAGGGCATCAAGTTTCTCATTTCAAGCAATCAATCTAATGTGCAGAAGGTTTAAAAAATTAAGAGAGAACAAATATGTTTTTTTTTAATTGTAGAAGCAATGTAGAAGCAAAATTCAAATATTAAATGAGGGCCATTAAAATGAATGAAAGGGACATATGTCCTAATAATGGAGAATTTGGACCTAATTATCCATTGATTGAAAAGTTTAGAGGAGGCTTCTAAGTCTTGTTTCATCAAACATTATGAAGAGTATTCATTCCATAAACTTTTCTCATATAACAGGATTGGAACCAAGCATGAGCAAGTGTTGCTGTATGTCAAGTCAAATGTTGGTAATTTATCAAAGCAAGAAGAAGATGTTACTAAAAGAATAAGGTCAAGCATGGACATAGCTCGAGATGGAAATAATAACTTAAATTATTTGGTGGCAAAATATTTTGATCCTCGTGATATATTGTCCACCCAAATTTTACATAAAGCTTTTACTTCCTTTTAGGACATAAAAGTTGAGGAGAAAGATGAACCAATAGTTGAACCTGAAGTGATTTTTGATCCACTTGAACCATGTCAAATAAATGAACAATTTTTAACAAAAGAAACTAAATACTCTGTTCAACCAAAGATAAGGCCTTTTAGTCACTCCTTGCTGATCCAGGTTCGTGTTTACAAACTATACCAACAAACTTGATTTATTAGAACAAGATTTACAAATAGATAACAAAGAAATGCTTCCTAATATAGTGAACATTGTAGATCTTGCTTCATCATCAGATATAGATCACTAGGCCCACTCTATGCTATTGGTAGGTCTAGGAATAAAGTTAACTTGGATTCAATTGGCAATAAGCAAAAAGACAATGAAACTAGAGCTCTTGTCAATCAACAAAGAAATTCAATTTGCAATATAAACTAGTTAAAGGACATATGACCATTGATAAATTATGAAAAATCAAGTCATATGGAGAAGATAAAATCTTTGATGGATAACAAAAGCTTGTCAATGCTTTTATAATCTATTTCGACAGAGAAAATTAATTAACTGATATAAAGCTTTAAAATCCTAGACATGCATGATAGAGCCAAAAAATAGGCACTAAAGTTGGATAAGAAGTAATGTGAGAAGACAATTAAAGACAATTGCATGGGAGGAAGTTTAGATCCTACCAGTGATGAGTATTGGAAATAATTTGATAACAATGAAAATTCATCAACCAATGTTATAAAAGATACAGATGGAAGGGACAAGTGTTCTCTCAACACTCCATATTATAATGGAATGCTTGTAGGAAATAAAACATGTAGAGAAAATAACACTCACACTAAACCAACCAAGAAAGAGAAGACAAATTTAAGTAGAAAATAAATGACAAACACACATAGTACACATAGATTTTACCTTGGAAGCCCTTAACTGGGAAAACCATCATTCCCTGAGTGCCTCTTGCTTTATTGTTGTCTTATTCATTCATAGAATAAAGAGTTACATAACTAACCTTGGTCCACACCTAATACACAATCATCATCTTACTCTCTTGCTTTACACGAGAACAACCCTGCAGTCAATTCGACTTGCATCTACATGACCAAGCTACTATTAGCAACATCAACTTATTACAATTGCAACACACCATATTTGTAGGCTTTAACTGCATACAAAACCCTAAATCATGGCACCAAAAAATAGTTGCAGATCCATGAAGATGATTGGCTGCAATCCTGTGAATCTCGGGATTATGTTACAATAGACTACAAGTTGGATACCAATCGACTACCTATTCGATCTCCATTCGACTACCACTTGACCTCCTATTGATTGACCCTTCGACTTTCCAGTCAACCACTTCAACCTTTGACTTTCTGATCGATCACTTCGACCTTCGACTTAACCATTGAATTGACTTATTCGTCTAGTTAAACATTCACCTAGTCGATCCACCTCAACTAGCTAGATGGTCAGACTCTTTTTTCACTGCAAAGAATATAACAACCCAACATTCTCCCACTTGTTGTTTCTTTGCAGATATAAGAGAACCTAAAATTCTATTCACTGACCCAAGGCAACCACTACAAGGAGAACACCTTCTAGTGGAGGTTTTTGCGAAGGTTTTTACTGTTACAAAATGTGGCAAAATGAAAAAAAAACATCCGCTACAACCTCCTCTATTGGCTATGATGGTTTTAGCGAATGTTCGATATAACTAAATTTTTTTGGGTGGGCAAAGGTTGTAGCGGAGGTTTTTTTTCCGATGTTGTTCTTGTGAAAACGCATCGGTGTGGTATTGACAAACATGCATCAACACGTTACTATAATAAAACGCATTGGTACATTAATATAATAAAAATTCCTTGGATTTTAATATAGTAAAAAATTCCCCAGTGTGTTTATATGTTAATGTTTATGCCATTATTATAGTTCTTTGCATTTCAATAGATAAGAGCATCATAAGAACAAGATCATTGAGAAATACACATTCACAAGAGACACAACATTTATCCTGGGAAACCCTATAGGGGAAGAAAACCCAACAAAAACTTCCTTATCATAAATAGCTTATACAATGTTCAAGAGATAACTCAAACCAATACAGATAGTCCTCCCCAAGAGATGCTCCACTCTTCTTCTCCTCTCTCTAACTGGTACTTGCATCTTGCCTCATAAGATAATGAGCAAGTGACTTGTGTGATTAAAGTGAGGCGCTAGCCTCCTATATATACAAGACTGGCACGTGTGAAAGGGTTTCACTGGCAGGGCCGACCTCTCACTCTGGGTGGGTAAACCCACCTTTAATTAATTCTGGGTCTTCAATAATAATTGTTGG
>ML776722.1:1243042-1272401 GCA_009831015.1 Picea engelmannii
CCCTAATTGAGTCCTTCTGATGCTTCGCTTTCTCTATGGCATCTTCAGGTTCCTCCACTTCTTCTTTGATAAATTTTGCTAGGTCATTCTCTGCAAGGATCAGACCGATCCTATACTTCCAGGCATGGAAGTTGTCTATGCCTTCTAGTTTCTCAACAATCTTTGTGCTTGCAGACATCTTGTACTTGAGGCTACGAAAATGACCAAAAATTGAAAATGCTTAAAATCAAATTTTGACCTTACCAGGAGGTGCGCTTGGCTGAGGCGAGTATCCTGGTGTCCTTGGATCTGAGAAAATCCAATTTTTACCCCATCAAATCTGATTTGCGGATTTCTGGACTGGTGCTTCTGGTACTTCTGGTACTCTGGTACTTCTGATACTGGTTTTTTGGTACTTCTGGTACTTTTGTGAAACTAGGGTTTCACTTTCCGGGAGATCCAGCCATTGAAAAGGTGCACTCTAGGTGCCAAATTGATCCTGGGGAGAGGGCACAACTTTCTAGGTGTTTAGGGAGCTGAAAAGAGTTACTTTTGCAAAACCCTAATTTGCAGGTGCTGCAACAATGACGTTTTTCCTCTTACAAATTGTGCTTCCTTCAGGTTGGCTCTGAAACCATGTTAATGTTTATGCCATTATTATAGTTCTTTGCATTTCAATAGATAAGAGCATCATAAGAACAAGATCACTGAGAAATACACATTCATAAGAGACACAACATTTATCCTGGGAAACCCTCTAGGGGAAGAAAACCCGACAAAAACTTCCTTATCATAAATAGCTTATACAATGTTCAAGAGATAATACAGATAGTCCTCCCCAAGAGATGCGCCACTCTTCTTCTCCTCTCTCTAACTGGTAATTGCAGCTTGCCTCATAAGATAATGAGCAAGTGAGTTGTGTGATTAAAGTGAGGCGCTAGCCTCCTATATATACAAGACTAGCACGTGTGAAAGGGTTTCACTGGCAGGGACGACCTCTCACTTTGGGTGGGCAAACCCACCTTTAATTAATTCTGGGTCTTCAATAATAACTACTGGGGCCGACTTCTTATTCTGCCTATTACAATTGTCCGATGACCAATCCACAAAAGGGGATTTGGTCCTAATACAATCACCGACATGATTAATCCACAATGGGGATTAATCCTAAGAATAAAATAACAATAATAATAAGAATGTTCTTCACAGTTACATTATTTCAACATTATAACTATAGTGCACTAGTTCCGCCTTTTTTGTCGTATGGAGAGCATTAATGCTCTTATAATTACTACGCAATGGTTCCACGTTTTTTTCATATGACACACTAGTGCGCTTTAGGATTTGTCATCCTCGGTGCGATTAAGTTATAGTTATCCCCAGTGGGATCATGTTATCTCGAGATCTGGTGCGTTTAATATAGCATGTGCTCGGGTGCTTGTGTAACTAGTATGTACCGGTATATGTTTTACCATGTGCACGAAGGGTAGTTAAATTTCAGATATTTGAGGTGAGATGTTCACACCATTATTTTTAGTATTCATCGGTGTGTATACTATAGTAAAGGAAACAATGCACAAATAATATTTATAATTCTGGTGCATATAATAAACGTAATGCATCGGTACAAAAATTATTTTTAGTGCCTTGGTTTATATTTCAAACATGAGTACCATACAATTTGGAAACGATAAATATTATTGTATGTTATATCGTTTACAGAACAATGCATTTTCTCAATAGTACGTACCGGTACGTTATGATAATTAACATGTACCGGGACGCCTCAAAACACACTGATGTCTATATTATGGCACACACTATCTAGTGACTTCAAAAGAATATAGTGCACTGATATGTTTATATTTTAATTCATTGTTTTTTACAAATTTTCAATTAATTATTTCAATATCAAATATTTTTTTATATTTTTGTTATTGCATTTCGATATAATGATTGCATTAATGTGCTATCCAACAAATTAAACCTCTTTTATTTGTAACAATGTAAATCATCCACAACCCCTAGGCCGTAGAACAATCAATGATGGAGTTTACTGTTAAGGCACGTCCTTATGTGAAGTCACCGCTTCAAAACCTTGGACTTACCATATGTGTCGCGTGAGGGGTCGTGTTGGCATGCCCAGAGGTTATAGTGGTAGTAGTTGAATAACCTGACCCTGTGTCATGCGAGTATGTGCCCAATTAGTTGTTGATTTTGCCACTCACAAAAAAAAATGTAAATCACCCACATATTAATTATTCGGGAACACAACATTTTACAACATTCAACAATGCACTGAAATAAGAAACCCATTCTATTATATATGAATAAGAGACCCACTGTCATACAAAAAGGGACAACATAAAGGTCCAATACAATAATCAAATTGCAACCAATTTGTTATTGTTACACTTATTGGTAAAATGTCCTCATGCAATTAGGACAATATGTCGAGTATATTAAACAAAATCCCTGATTTTCAGAGACAAATATTCCAAAACATTCAACTTGCAGTAACATTCAATTATAATGGTTGTCATTCATCAATTAAACTGTTGACATTGCTCGAGCTGTGTGCTTATCTCATTTCTTCATCATTTGTAGGTGATATTGGTACTTTGGTTTTTTAACATAATGTTTTCTTGATCGACTTGTTTTTTATGTTCTTCCCTTCATCTTCCATCTACAAACATAGAAATAAATTGTTATAAGTATATCTACATTTATGTATAGTAGAATATATATGATCACGTAAATAAAAAAAAACGTACCTTAACACCAAGTCTTTCATAAACAATACACATTCTTTCGAAGCCATGCTTCATAAATTCTCTCAAAATCTCCTCTGATGTCTGCATTCCATACTTTGTTTCCTGCATGTTTAATATGACATGACAAAGCACAGTCGATATAATCAATATAAAGTTTTCTTATTTTTTCATTAATTATAAAACAAGGGAAGTTAAACAAGATAGCTAATTACAAATTGTTCAATTAAACTTTCATTCTTCAACATATACTCACAACTCATACTTAACCTAATGTTTATCAATTCATGGGTTGGCTCCTCTTGGTACGTTAGCACCTAGTAGAAGACATCCATGGATAATGCAAATTAATTGTTTAAATATAAAGATCACAACAAACATAAAATCTTAAGAAAGGCCGAAAACGTAAATACTCACAAAGTTTGCGATCAACCATTTTATTCTTCGTTGTTCTATCTTATGTGATGAATATATTGTATTTGTTTTTCTTTTCCGCAATAAAACAATTGAAAATTAGTATTTTACGCGATACTTAAATTCGATGTACATAAAAGAATAAATAAATGATTACATATATGTAATGCACATTGTAGTTGGAATGGCTCCTCTTGCGACAAAATTATGTTCATTTATTTTAACATCTTCTTCTACACTTTTTTGGACATCCCTACCAACGTGTCTTGGTTTTCCCCTTATTTGTCCCTTGGATTTTTCAAAATATTACTGGACAAAAAAAAGATATAAAAATTATTATTATTTTAAATAAGATCTCGATGTGTATATTAAGATAATTCGAATAGAGGCATCAACAATATTTATACGTAGCGATGTATCACACATACATATACACATCAATATATTATAACAGTGTCGTTGCAAAATTGAAAACGTTCTACAAATTTTTGTATTAAGCCGATGCTTTATGAACTAAGAAAAACATGGCTTCTGAAGTACTATTTATTACGCACCGTTGACCTGTGAACAAATTTAAGACATGTCGATTTCCATATAAAAAACAATAATTTTCCATCTTCACCACAACGATGCTCTTTGTAAACAATGCACCCTGATGCATATATAGGTAAAATGCGTACATATTGAGATCATTTCATGATTCCTTGTTTCCTTCCCCATTCTATCTTCCCAACTTATTTTTTCCATTTCTTTTCCCCCTTCTACACCTCCCCTTATTTCCCTTTTTCTTTTATCCTTTCTCCTCTCCCTTTCTAGTTACTATACTTAGTCATATTTCAATGATTGGGGGATTGGTGGGTTGGCGAACCTTCATCTCCATCCACTTGTCCATGTCACAAGTCTGTTGCTACACTTAGCCATTTTTCAATTACACGGGTTCACGGGTTCGAGCCCTCATCCTCGAAGTTTTTTGACCCTCACTTTGCACCCTAGGTTCTGTGATCTACATTTTGACCATCGTATTTATCGCGGGTGTCGAGCTCCAAAGTATTTTATTCCTTTTGCATGTAAGTCCGACCAACTGCCTTTTTACACTTAGCATATTTTTGATCATACATAACCGCAGGTTCACAGTTTCCCGGGTTCATGAAAAGCTTCATATTCAAATTCTCTCTTTCTCTCTCGCGTCCGTCCCTGCCATTTTGTTGCTTTTCCCAATATGCATTAAGTGTTGTTTAATGCTAATAACTGTTGTGCAGGCTCCAAAAATATCGTCATTAATGGTGAAAGGCTCGAGGAATTACTAATTAAATTGCATTAAATCTCCATTTGCCAAGGGATTAAAATGATCATTTTCTCTCCGAAAAGATTTATTTGAGGTTATTATCCAGCTGAAGAAATAGTCATTTCAATCTATGGCAGCATCAACTAGACAACAATTTTGTGGTGATACTCTAGAATATCTTTGGTCGTGAAGACAAAAACTTCTAGTGGTCAAGAGAATATTCATATTATTCCTCTCCTCCTGCACAGAAATACATAATTTGGACATCTGGAATCGCTCGTGCTTGGTGTGTTCCTGAGGTTTTTGATTGTAAAGAACTTGTTGCATGGTGTGTGGACAACTACGTGCCATGTCAAATAATTATATAGCTCCAGGATCATTCTCTGATTTCTCTTTCACCACAAGTTTTTCCCTAGATGTTAAAGTTGTTGAAGCCGACGCTTACTTTTAAAGGTGAGGATTGCAGAGAATTATTGAAGAAACATAACAATGGGCTTGACCTCCTGCTTGAATATTTGTAGAATCCTGCATCTATCCCAACAGACATAACCATAATCTAGGTTGAGTCTTTTAAAAACCCCTATCGAGAAATTTCATGGCTATTTACCAGGTTGACAGGTCAGGAAAGCACTGCTTCTATCTCTCACATGATTTTATATATTCTGTATTTTACACTGCAAGAACAAGCCATATTTGATTGGGGAAAACTGATTTCTATTGAAATCTCATCCCAATTATCACACTATAAAAAGGAAAAAAAAATCTTCATGGCCTCTTATCTGATATTTGCTATTGTGCATTATTGTCAATTCCCAAACTTAACCATAAGTAAGAGGGTGAATTGCGAAACATATGTAGTTACCTTTTGGTATCAAGTACTATGAAAACATAAGACCCCTCTATTTTTCTATGAAGTTCATAATAATTTTGTTTCAGTTTTCAAAAGGATGTTGTTTGGAGAAAACACTTCAAGGATATCTGACCAAGCTACCAGATTTTTCGAGAAAAAAGGAACAATATAACAAATGGAGACTAGTAGTGTCATAAGGATATTCTGCTCGAAAGAGAATCCTTCTTTTCTCCCGTATCATGTATCTGACAAATTATTTATTACAGAGGTGGAAAGGCAATATAACTTCTGGCTACATTTTTTCCATGAAAAAAGAAAAAAACAATTTATTCTCTGCCATGGGAGAATGGAGAGTTCATGTTCAGAAATATAAATAAAATCGACGAATTTGCAAATCATTTCAACAATGTGAATTTAAAGTATGTTGAAAAGATCAAAGGTTTTGATCTGAACAAAATCTTTGTGGGACATATGCTTTCAGTGGGTTTCAATAACTCTTTCATACAGACTATCTTGAACAAAGAAGAAGAAGGTAATAGCCAAAGCACTCATGTACACGATGTTGGTGATCTAGAAACATTACTCAACAATAATGATTTTTATAATCAAAGGGGAAAAGGTCCCAATGAAAGAAGTACTCAATCTCCAGTTGTTACTCCCAAAAATACTACATCTCGAAGCAATGCTCCAACCGCCCACCCCGTTAAAAAGGTTGTCAACAATAGTTCAAGTGGAGGGGGAGAGAAATATCCTCCCCTTGGGAAAATTGAGAGTTCACGCAAACTCCTCGTGAGAAATAAAAGGAAAAATTTAGCGCAAGAGGAAGAAGATAACCTTATAGAAAATGACATCCAAAGCTTTTCTTTGGAGTACATGGAACTAGACATAGATATTGAGAAAATATTTCCTGCAATGGAACACCCGAAAAATATGGCTCAACAAAGTTCTTTATTGGAAGTCGTTGGAAATGAGACCTTTAGTGAAGAAGACTCCTTCACTTTTCAAAGTATTGTTTTTGATAAAGAGTCTAAAAAGTTGATTGTAGAAAGAAGTGACCAGAAGAATAAAAAGGGAAAGTCCCGCCCAGAGGTTGACCTGAAGGATATGCGACCGTCCCAAATTTCCAAAATCCACAGGGAAACCGAGGATGCTCTTGACCACTCCATTGATGGTTTAGAATCTAGAAATTCTAAATTAAAGGAAAGGATCAGAGAATTGGAAACTACCTTGATGCCTCTTCCAATCCCAGGATGTCCTTTGTCAATGATTAAACCAACTACACCCGCTATTAAGTTAAAAGGATCTTCTAGTTTACTCACGACCGTCAAAAGTTATGTAGAGAAAAACATTAAAAAGAGAATGTCACTAATAATAGAAGCATGGGAGGTATCAAAAAAATTGTTTCTTTCAGTTCAAGGGCACATGATTTTCACGAATATCTCCAGGCCGATTTAAAGAATGAAGAAGTATTTCAAGTTCTATATATTAATATTGGTTGCGGTAAATAAACTGCGGGCAGTCTTGAACAATTATTAATTAATACGGAGCAAGGTAAGAAGCAAAAGCAGCTTACCTGATTGAACTAGAACCTGTTAATTCACTATACCTCGTAGAGGTATAGATAGCAGAGGTAGGGGTGGGCACGGAGGTAGGTGCAATTGTTTCCCTTGAATCAATGAATTAGCTAGATGTTAACCAAGTTGATCCATATCATTTGAATACACTAATTTGATTGCCACCACCTTGCCCAACATCTCCTTTAGTTAGTGCGAAAGCCATAAAGCTATAGTAGCGGAGACAAAGCTTGTTGTTTCAACTATTTATCCGCTTCTACACTGATGATGTTTTTCCATTTGCGATAAAAGTCTCAAACATGACATAATTGAAAAGAAGAGAAGAGAAGTCTCAAATATGACATAATTAAACAACTGAATGCCTGTTGGAAAGAAAAGATCAGGAATTTGAATAACATTGTCCAAGCATGCAACAAAGCCATAGTAAAAAGAGAAGAATTGTTCAAAAGACTCATAGAGATAGATCTGGAAGGAAACACTGATGAGGTACAAGATCCTAAGTTAATTCTCAATTCAATGTTTATTTTGAAACAAAAATTTGATGGGAAAGTGGAGATATTAAAGGGATTATCAGCTAAGAAATTTTATGGCATAATTGAATATAATGAAGACGAGATAGATAATTGGCTGATTGATTATTCTGTGAAAAATCAAGATATCGAGGAGGCAATACATAGTATTTTTCACGACTTAAGAGATTTGGAAGATAGATTAGTCAATATCAAAATCAGGCATGAAATAAATGTTGCACCAATGAAAAATTACATTGAAGATTGGTTTAAAAAGACAATTGATAAATTAATTAAAGAAGGCTAAGAAGCACCAGTTGAGACGGTTCCTATAACCATCAATGAGGAAAATAAAAGGACAACAACAAGCAAGTAAACGGGAGAGAGACCATCATAGTAAGTTTATGTTGATCACATCTTACTTTCTTTATGAGTTTTCCATCCAGTTACTCCACTTCTTTGACTAGAAAGGTTTAACCGAAATCTGATAACTCCTTCCTGTCTTCTTTCCAGGTCTTGCTACTCTGTCATCACCCACCATCTTCTCTTCACAGCTTAATTCTTGTATATATTTTCTTTATGGTCCATCGGGAGCCCCAATCCCTGTCCCAAGGACAAACACATTTAAATTTCAAAGCTTTGTAACCAACTCTATCTTTCTCATAAATCCCAAGAGAACTATTTCGGGATTAGTTTTCACGATGTTTTATAACTTTGAGTTTAGAGTATAAAATATTTGAAATTGATCTATCATTTTATTTATTTGAGCTCCACATGTGTTTACTCTATTAAAGTTCTCTTATGAGTGTAGACCATTTTCTTTTATTTTATGTGATCAAAAATCTTTATTTTAACTATGATGGATGTGAGGAAATTTTGCTTATCTTTTTCAAATATGTGATATGTGAGGTTCCTGGTCATCTCTCAGGAACTCTCTTTAAAAAAACCATTTTATTTTACTACAATCTTTATATTTCTTTGAATATCACGATGGACTTTCTTAAAGTCCTATATTATTTTGAAAATCTAGAATTCCAAGAATATCTTGAAACAGAGAGGAGTACCACCTCTATAAAAATGCAAGGGGATTTGTATCTATTAGAATATAGAAGATGGTGTGCTCATTTTACCATTGACGATACCCTCGTCACCCAACCATAGGCCGAAGCCACCCTCTGAGCACCTTATCCTTGACTGAGAATTTCTACGGAAGCAAACCCTAGGCTAGATAGCCAAACAAGGTGTAGCACATCTTCCTCCAAGGATAACGCACCAACAATAGCTGATCAGATAGTCTAAACCCTAGCCAAGAGATAGTCCAAGCCAACACTGAAACTACTAGTTGCAGCATTTGCACCTGCAACTCTGCTCCACACGTGCGCACCAAACTGGGAACTGCAATGTGCACCACTTGCTGTCTGCAATTCTGAGATGCTGTCAAATGAGCACTGGCGCCCTGTATTTATACTGGTTCTGCCAGATTTGCTGGGGCCGACTTCTCCTTCTGGATATGTGTCTGTTCAATATATTATTATTATTTCTGGCCGACTTCTTCTCTTGGAGGCTAATAACCTAATATAAATTATCTTCTTGAGCCGACAAGACTTCTAGGGTTATTAGCCAACTCATTAGGGTTTTCTCTTGCTTTATGGAGTCTTCTATTCTCATCAAGTTCACACATGGAGGTAAATACCTCCCGTAGCTACCATAATATTAACAGTATCCTCGTGAGGTTGTCGTTTCGGTCCTAACAAAATCAAGCGTCAACATTTTTGGCGACCATACTAGGGAACCAACTGAAAATTTGAAATCTGGTTTCGCATTTTTTTAAAGATACATGACGTTGCCCTAGGCTGATCAGCCTCACCTAGAAATTGGATTAAATAATCAATGAAGCATCTTGCATCGGCTATATAATCTGGTAATAACAACGACCAAGACCATGGAAGAATTGGAAAGATCTTGGTAGACATTGGTCTAAGAAGAAGAAAGAGAAATCCTCTGTAGACAGAGGAGAGACGAGCGACAATACCGAAGAAACGAAAGTGAACAAGGTTGGAATTGAAGCTGGACGAATACAAGGGATCCATTACCATAAGTAAAAGCAAGAAACTCTTTATTCTAGGAAGTGGAAAACATATTACTGAAATCTCTTCGGACATGGCAGGAAGAAATGAACAACCACAAGAAGAACCACGAAGAGAACCTCATGAAGAAAGACAAGGAGGTGGTGGAAGAAATCAAGAAGACCTAATATTTGGAAACCGAAGAAGAGCAAGGGATCCCCCCTTAAATCTTCGAGGTGAGCAACATGACCTCCCTTTTCTCCCTAAGGGTACTTTGAAAGAATTTTTCGGAGACAGAACAATTGATACCAAAATACACCTTAATTTATTTCTTGATGTTTGTGATTTTCATCGTGTTGAATATGATGATGTGATGGTAAGGTTATTTATTCAAACCTTATCAGGATAACCCTATGAATGGTATATGACATTACCCACTAGGTCAATCGGTTCATTTAACGACTTCGAAGCCATGTTCCTAACTATGTTCTCTCCTCCAGTTTCATATCATACCCTTCTCACTAATTTCACCCATATTGGTTTGAGGAAGAATGAGAGAATACAAGATTTTAATCTTAGGTTCAATAAAGCTTTGAGTAAGATTCCAGAAGATAAAATACCTAATGACCCAGTGATACTTGGTTGTTATAAGAATTTAATGCCCCCAAATGTAAAATATGCTATCAGAACATCTTAGATGGATACCTTGGAGGAAGCAATGATTAAGGCCACCGAGATGGAATAAATTATGATTGAGACGAGTGTTGACACTAATATTATCCTGGGAAAAGTACAGAGGCAGCTAGGAGGCCTAAATATTGATGATCAAGGAGCCTCTAGCTTAAGAAAGAATGAAGAGCAGAAGTCGTGACCGATCCACAATCAAACAATTGGAGGAGGATTTTTTAAGGGAACCATACCATATGTGAAGGTAGACCTTGTTGCGGCACAAAAAACTAAGAAGAGAATTGAGATTGCTCAAATGAATAGAACCATTAGTCAAATGAAAAATGAAATAACCAGATTAAGAAGGGGTGATAATTATGTAGCAAATCCGAGAATGTCGATCAAAGAGCAAAGAAGGAACCCTCCCCAATAAAACAGAGTGAGATTTGAAAACACTGATAATCAACAAACACAAAGGGTTCCCAGGAAACCAATCCCAAATGCAGCTGTGCTGGATGATATATATGATGAGCAAATGGTTGAGCAAGGAAATGATTATTTACCTAATGAAAGTTTTGAAATTGTACATGTAATACCCCTAGGTCGAACCCCAACTGTAAATGTAAATGAAAATGTACTTAAGTTGGTGAGTTGTTTGATATCATTTTTGCATGCACCTTCCATGGTATAGTGCGCACATGTACTGTGCACTCAAATGATGAAGTGTGCACATTCCAGGACACCGCGCACATAAAACTTAAGTGCTCGCGTTTTGAGGCCAGAGAGCTTTTTTGTATATGTTGTGTTTTGAGGCTGGTGAGCTAGTATGAATAAATGCCAGTATATCTGTAAATGTAAATGTAATCACACACAAATATTAATGAAAAACACACCGCTGCGACAAACCAACCATGTAAAAGAGTATGGGGGACTAAACTCCACTAGTTAGGGAAAGGGGGCTGAAAGTTAAGGATAAGGGGCTAAGCTAGGGAGCTTAAGCCAAAAATGAATATTATAGTAATATTCCTTAAAGTATAAAGTATGGATAATCATTTTATCCTAAGTTCTAAAGACGGGGATAAGTGGGCCAAAGTAGTTCTCAACATGACAAGTGTCAAGTTGGGAACATGCATACATATAGTTTGGACTTAGTTCATTTTCCATAATTCCATACTCATGGAACCACTCATTCAACTGTCTTCCATACCTTCCTATCACTGTACTTGTACCTGTACCTGGTTAGCTTAAAATCTGGACTGAAGAAGCGGGTTGTCAGGCTCGAGAGAAATTCTCTCTAAGTGAGAGAATCATTGGGAATTGATTTCCTGAAGGTGCCAAACTACAACTACAAGGCTTTGAGACTTCATTTCCGACCTATTTCTAAAGCCCCAGAAAGGAAGTGGGGCAGTGGAAGGATTGTTGAGCAGAGAAGGGGCACACTTTCTGGGGTGGGACACGCATGTGGGGAATGCGGGACTGTAGGTTGTTATTTCGAGTTGGCACTTATGACGAAGTTTTTCCTGTTGTCTGATATACATCAACTTGGTTAGGAATTCCTTTACCTGGGTGGAGTTTAGTCCCAGGTCGGGGGTGACCCACTGCTGAGATCTTTGAGCAGTGTGGTCTAAGGTTGAGAGGAATGTGGAAGGTTTGCACGTAGTTGGTGATATTTTTACCAAGATAAGTGTCAATTGTGTGTTAAATTACATGATGTATTATTATGTATGCGATTATTTTTATGTGTTTTTCCTCTGTGTGTTGCATGTGTATTTTTATTATTATTCTGTATGAATCTGTGCATTTGTAGAGTTTCTATATGTTTTAATTGTGTATGCAGTTTGAAAATTTTAGTGGCATAGCCCAGTTGGATGCTGGGGATGCTAAAATATGGTATCAGAGCTCCAGTTTTCAACATTGAACTTGAATGGGTCGAGCAAGTTTAATTGAAGCGAAATTTCACCAAAAAAAATGATTTCAAAGTGGCCAAATTTCAAGTTACAGTGCGTCCATGGTAAAAATTAGAAGCAATTGCGTGGAATTGGGCAAAAGCCCCAATTTTTGTTGTTAAACTCATGAGAAAATTGAGAAATTTGGCCAAGTGGTGAGATATTCTTAATTTAATATCTATTCTAGCAAATTCAGACCTGGAATTGGTCGAATTTGAAGTTATAGGGAATGCATGATAGATGGAGCGAGATTAGTTGATTAAAATTCTCAATTCATGAATTGAGTTTGGGAAAAATCCATTCCAGGAATGTCAACCAACAACGATTTGTTGTTGCAGAGGTTGAATTGGTGTTATCGGATTGAAATTGAAAAGATTTCATAGTTGCAGAATGTAGATGGTGAAAATTGGGAAAAGTTTGGCAAAAGCCCCAAATTTCTGCAGCAAAATTCATGAGGAATTGATGCGCATAAAAATGAAGGTGCGTAGGTGTGTGCACTAAAAATGCATCATGCGCAGTGAAAAGCCTGTGATGTGTAGAAATTAAGGGTGCGTGGATGCGCACATTAAAATTTGGTGTTGCGGAGTACAAGTTGGAATGCGCGAAAAATAATGATACGCGGTTGTGCGCACTTAAATTTGGCACTGCGTGGTGCAGAATTGTCAATGCACGAAAAATAATGGTGCGCGAGAGTGCACACTTAAAAATTTGGTGCTGCGCGGAGCAGAACTAGTGAAGCGTGGAAAAAAATAATAGTGCACGGATGTGCGCACTAAATTTAGCACTGCGCAGAGCGGATTGGGTGGCGCATGCATAATATTGGCGTGCATGGTGTGCGCACGCATAATATTGGTGCGCGTGGTGTGCACACACATAATATCGACGTGCGTGGTGTGGGCAGTATTTGGCAGAGTGTAGAGGAATTTTGTTGGTGCATGCACAATGTTGGTATGCAATGCATGCATGCTGAATATTGCTGCCGCACGACAATTTAATTAATGGTGCACGGTGGGAGCGTACTAAATTTTGGCAGGGTGCGGTGCATAGAGTGCAATGCACACAAAATATTAGAATGCAACACAAAAATTGTGCGCAACAGGTATTAGTGCATGAACCAAAATTGTGTGCGGTAGATATTGGTGCGCGACACAAAAGTAGTGCGCACCAAATATTGGCACTACAGAGAAGTGATCGACATTGGTTATAGGTGCGCGGAGCATGCATTAACTTATGGTGTTGCTTCACATGATAATATCGGTGTACATTTTCAAATTTAATGTGTGAAGTCGTTTGAATGGTCTACAACAACAGAAAACCAATGAATTTCTGCGACATTTTGTACTGTTTGAAGGTCATATTTTTGCAGTGCATTTTTGAGGCCTTAAATAACGTTTTTAGCTACTCAAAAACCTAGAGAAAAAGTGGTTGTCTTTTCAACTCAAATGAAAGAGCCCGAAGAGAGATTTCTCATGGTGTAAACCATTCGTCAAATAGAGCTTTTATGAGGAAGTTACAGGACAAACAATGAAGAGTAAATTTTAAGACCCAACTAACTTCGAAGGACCATAACTTTCTGCTTCAGAATTAGATTGTGGCATAGGAATAGTATATGGAAAGCTATGAAACCGCAAAAAAGAATGTTGGAGCTGAATTAAAGTTCTGAGCATGTTAAAAATGTTTAAGATGGCATAGAAGGCACTTGTAGCATTCCAAACCAAAAACACTAATTGGTCTCGAACTTCAGTAGACTGTAACTAGCAGCCTAGAACCCAGAAAGAGGTGAAACTTAGAAAAACTCTCAAAAATATGTATGTGAAGAAACCCAATTGAGCACCTACAAAAAATCTAATGGAGTAGGTGCAAAAATGCATAATTACAGCGTAGATTTGCACAAAGTTGAAGTGTGAACAAAAGAATTAATGGACAATTTTCAAATAACCATAACTTTTTGCTCAAGACTCATAATTGAGCATGGAAGCTGGCGTTGGAAAGGTCTTGGACAGTAGAATATAATTATTCACCCAGAAAATTGATCTGGGTAGTCAATTTTCAGGAAATCAAAAGAAAAAATTTGGATTCATTATTGAACCAGAATTGTACATAATTTCATGAATCTGTTAAATTATTTAGCTTAACAAATTTTGTTGGCTGCAAATTTTGCAGAGTTAACAACTATTAGATCAGATTAGGATAAAAAAAGAGTGTAGAGGGATGGAATATAGACATGGGCATTACAGTCAGGAAGATGATATCAGATGGATGGATGTCCATATGGGCATTGAATGAACAAACTCAAATGAACATGGAGAAGGAAAGGAAGAAAACATGAATATGGTAGAGGCCATTAAAAATTTGCAAAAAGATGTCCAAAGACATAAAGCTGATAATGAAAGGCTTATGAAAGCCAAGGAGCAGCGGGAGGAATTCAACATGAATTTAATGCAGAGCTTGAACAAAATAGAAAAGAAATTGGATATGGAGAGTGGCTCAAGCAAATCAGGAAGTCACAGGTCTCCCAATGAGAAAAGAAGAACAAGAAGTGTTAGAAGACATCACAATCACTCCTCAAGGCATTCCAATAGGAGATCACATGAAAAATCAAGTCTGTCCCCTGTCAGGAAGCATAAGAGGTCTGGGGTGGATGAGCTACAAGGAGAAATGAACAAAATCAAGCCTCCTACATTTGATGGTGAGCACAAGAAGGATGAAGATGCAGAGACATGGTTGTTGGGCATGAGAAAGTATTTTCAATTGCATAATTATTCTTCTCATGCAGAAGGAAGATATTTCATCTATCAATTGAAGGGAAAGCCATCCATGTGGTGGGACCAACTTGTGCAGGTGCAACACATTAAAGAGAAAAATGTTACTAGAAAGGAATTCAATAAGTATTTCAAAAATAAATACTTGACTAAGAGATATTATGAAAAGAAAATGAAAGAGTTCTTTGAACTCAAACTTTGGAGTATGACCATAGATGAATATGAAAGAAGGTTTTTAGAACTGCTGAAGTATGTTTCTTTCATCAAGGATGAGACAATTAAGATTCAAAGGTATTTGAGTGGATTGCCATCATTAATCAATGACAAAATACAATATGATGATCCCAAAACATTGGAGGAGACCATAAGGTGAGCTAAATGCCTATATGATCAACAAAAAGCAAGGCCAAATTTCCAAAAAACTTGGGAAGACAAGAAGAAATTCAAGATGGATCATAGGAAGAAGGGGTATATATGCCCAAGTGTGTCACCTTGGGGTGCCCCAGTTTTATTTGTGAAGAAAAAAGATGGAACATTGAGACTTTGCAATGACTTTAGGCAGTTGAACAAAGTAACTGTGAAGAATAAGTATCCTTTGCCAAGGACCGATGACCTCTTTGATCAGTTGAAAGATAAAAAAATATTCTCCAAGATTGATCTCAGGCCAAGTTATCATCAGGTAAGAATTAAAGAAGAAGACATCATCAAGACTGATTTCATAACAAGGTATGGTCATTATGAGTTCATAGTGGTGCCATTTGGGTTATCAAATGCACCAGTTGTCTTCATGTGTTTAATCAATGGTATTTCCAGAGAATACTTAGATAAGTTTTTCATTGTATTTTTAGATGACATTCTTATATATTCTAAGTCAGAGGAAGAGAATGAACAACACTTGAAGACAATATTACAACTATTAAGGGAGCATTAGTTGTATGCCAAATTGAGCAAGTGCTCATTTTATCATAAGCAAATTCATTATTTGGGGCATATCATTTCAAAGGAAGGGATAACAGTGGATCCTAAGAAGATAGAAGCCATTAGAGGATGGTCAATGCCAAAGAATGTGACAAAGGTCATATCATTCATGGGCCTTTCAGGCTACTGTAGGAGATTTATTGAAGGATTCTCAAAGATTGCACACCCAATCACTTCCTTGCAAAAGAAGGGTGTGGAGTTTCAGTGGACATTGGATTGTGAAAAGAGTTTCCAACACTTGAAGCAATTATTAACCAGTGCTCCAATTTTAAGGATTACAGATCCAAATGAAGACTTCATTGTATGCATAGATGCATCTAAAGAAGACTTGGTGGACTCCTAAGTCAAAATGGGTTTATTGCATGTTATTAATCAAGGAAGTTGAAGGAGCATGAAAGACACTATGGCACTCATGATTTGGAGTTGGCAGCCATAGTGCATACCTTGAGGAAGTGGAGGCACTACCTCATGGGGAAAAGGTTCGAGCTGAGGACAAACCATTATGGTCTGAAATATTTTTTTGATCAACCAACTCTAAATGCCAGACAAAGCAGGTGGTTAGAATTTCTTAGTGAATATGAATTTGATATAAAGCATATCAAAGGGAAAGAGAACAAGTCGGTTGATGGATTCAGTAGAAGAGTGCATGAGTTGTATGCTATAGCCATTAACATGTAGCAATCCGATTTTAAAGATAGAATCTTGGAGGTTCAAAATCAGATTTGCAATACAAGGAATTAGTGGCAAAATTACAACAAGGTATTTTGCAACAGAAAATTGAAGACTATAAGCTAGAAAATGATGAAATTCTCATATACAAGGGAAAAATTTAGGTACCAAAGTCCCATGAATTGAAAAATTTGATATTGAGAGAAATTCATAATGTACCTTATGCTGGGCACCCAGGTTATCATAAAACTATTGCAACTGTCAAGAGACAATATTATTGGCCAGGAATGAAGAAAGAAGTTGTTGATTTTATTGTCAAATGTTTGGAGTGTCAAAAGGTCAAGGTTGAGCATAGGCACCCAACTGGTTTGCTACAACCATTACCCATTCTTGAGTGGAAATGGGAAGTTGTAATAGTGGATTTCATCACCAAACCACCTAGAACAAACAAACGTCATGATTCTATCGTGGTAGTGGTGGATAAGTTTACTAAGCTGCCCATTTTATTCCAGTAAAGCTCACTCACAAGGCAACCAACAATGCTGATATTTATATGAGAGAAATTGCTCGATTACATGGTATACCCAAGACAATTGTGTCATATAGAGATCCAAAATTTACATCAAATTTTTGGAAAGGATTATTTAAGGGATTTGGAACAAATTTAAATTTTAGTACAACTTATCATCCATAATCAAATGGAAAAACAAAGAGGGTGAATCAAGTGATTGTGGATATGTTGACGATGCATGTGATGGATAAACCATCAAAATGGGAAGACTACCTACACTTAGTAGAATTTTCTATAACAATGGGCACCAAGCATCTCTAAAGATGAGTCCATTTGAGGCACTTTATGGCAGTAGGTGCAACACACCGGTAAACTGGGACAACCCAATAGACAGAGCAGTAGTTGGGCTAGAATTAATCAGGGAAATGGAAGAGCAAATGTTGAAAATAAAATAGAATTTAAAAGTTGTCCAAGACATGCAAAGAAACTATGCTGATAAGGGCATAACTCACAGGGAATTTAAAATGGGTGACCATGTATTCTTGAAAGTAAAGGCTAAGAGAAGTTCCCTGAAATTGGGAAATTTTTCAAATTTGGCAGCTCGCTATTGTGGGTCGTTTGAAATCCTAGAGAGGATTGGGCCTGTAGCATACATGCTCTCCTTGCCTGCATCAATGTCTATTCATAATGTATTCCAAGTATCATTGCTCAAAAAGTATATACCTGATGCTAATCATGTCATTGATTGGAATGTGATTCAGGTGGAGCAAGAAGGCGCATTTCAAGTGCATCTGGTGTGCATATTGGACCGAAAGATCAAGCAGCTCTGGAATCGAGCCTTAGAGCTAGTAAAGGTCCAATGGACTTGGTGTGGTCTTGAAGATGCAACTTGGGAGCATGAGAATGCTATGCGGGAAGAATACCCGCATCTTTTTGAGGATTTTTGAAATTTTGGTTGTATATGTGTATATATTGCACTAAGGATAGTGCATATATAAGGGGAGGGGAATATAATACCCCTAGGCCAAACCCCAACTGTAAATGTAAATGCACATGTACTTAAGATGGTGAGATGTTTGATATCATTTTTGCATGCACCTTCCATGGTATAGTGAGCATATGTACTGCGCATTAAAATGATGAAGTGTGCACATTCTAGGACACTGTGCGCATTTTTTAGGCCAGAGAGCCTTTTTTTATATGTTGTGTTTTGAGGCTAGTGAGTCAGGATGTAGAAAGGAAAATATATCTATAAATGTAAATGTAATCACACACAAATATTAATGAAAAACACATCACTGCGGTAGACCGACCATGTAAAAGAGTATGGGGGACTAAACTCCACTAGTTAGGGAAAGGGGGCTAAAAGTTAAGGATAAGGGGCTAAACTAGGGAGCTTAAGCCAAAAAGGAATATTATATTAATTTTCCTTAAAGTACAAAGTATGGATAATTACTTTATCCTAAGTTCTAAGGATGGGGACAAGTGGGCCAATGTAGTTCTCAACATGACAAGTGTCAAGTTGGGAACATGCATACATATAGTTTGGAATTAGTTCATTTTCCATAATTCCATCATCATGCACTCACTCATTCAACTGTCCTTCGTACCTTCTTGTCACTGTACCTGTACCCATACATATACCTGTACCTAGTTAGCTTAGGATCTGGATTGAAGAAGCGGGTTGTTAGGTCCGTGAGCAATTCTCTCTAGGTGAGAGAATTGTTGGGAATTGATTTCCCGAAGGTGCCAAACTACAACTACAGGGCTCTGAGACTTCCTGTCTGACCTGTTGCTGAAGCCCCAGAAAGGAAGTGGGGTAGCCGAAGGACTGTTGAGCAGAGAAGGGGCACACTTCCTCGGGAGGGACAGGTATGTGGGGAATGAGTGATTGTAGGATGTTAGTTCAAGTTGGCACCCGTGACAGATTTTTTCCTATTGTCTGAGATAAGTTAGCCTGGTTAGGATTTCCTTTACCTAAGTGGAGTTTAGTCCCAGCTTGGGGATGACCCACTGATGAGAGTTTTGAGTAGTGTGGTCTAAGGCTGGGAGGAACATGGAAGGTCTACACGCAGTTGGTGATATTTTTATCAAGATAAGTGTCAATTGTGTGTTAAATTACATGTTGCATTATTATGTATGTTATTATTTTTATGGGTTTTTCCTGTGTGTGTTGCATGTGTATTTTTATTATTATTCTGTATGAATCTGTGCATTTGCAGAGTTTCTATATGTTTTAATTTTGTATACAACTTGAAAATTTTATGTGGCATAGCCCAATTGCATGTTGGGGATGCTACAACACAGGTGGACGAATGCGAGATGTCCATGTATATATTTGAAGAAGGCTATAATGACCCTGTCTCACAAGAGAATGTTGCCCAAACACGAGCATTTGTAAATAAATCAAAAAATAAAAATGATTCTAAAAAGTAAAAGGAAAAAATTAAAGAAAAAATAAAGAAAAGGTGAATGAGGAAGAGGGAAATGAAAATGTGACAGAGAGCATTGAAATCAAGAAGAGACACATGGTGTCAAACCCTCTCCATATGGAATACAATGTTATAGAGGACTTGAGTAAGCTAAGGATAACTCTTCCTTTTACAGAAGTGGTAAAGATCCCTCAACAAAGGGAAAATATTTTGAGATTGTTGGATGATCCATCTGGAAGAATGAAGGCTATTGTTATAATTCCAAAACAAAGCCAAAACACATCAACCATCAAGTTGAGAGGTAAAATCCCACCTTTTTATATTTCAATTGAAAATCATGATGTTGCACTTCATAATTGTTTAGTTGACACTGACGCAACCAATAATATTATGCCACTGGCGTTCATGGAGGCATTGGGCATGAGTTGCACCAAATATTATCAAACTAGCGAAAGTATATATGCAATTGATTCCAAACAAGTGTCAGCTTATGGTGAAATCAAAGATTTTTATGCTTGGATCACGACGGCTCCCCATATTATTACAATTTTCAATATTGTTGTGGTAGACCTTCCTCTTGCATATGGAGTTGTCTTAGGAAGAGATTGGTTGTCTATGATCGGGGGATACATAATGAATGATGGAAGTTGCATGATGCTTCCAGATAAAGAAGGGGAAATGATTAAGGTCCCTCGTGAACCCAAGATACCCTTTTCCTTCAAAAAGAAGGACAATGAACTAATTGAAGATTATATAGATGTTGGGATTGAAAACTATGCTATCATAGACATGGAGCATATTGAAGATATGGAGAATCAAAAGCATTAGTTTGAAGGTTACTAGAGGATGTCATTTGATGGAGTTTTCTCAAGTTCCGAGAGTGGAGTTGGAATTGTCCTTATAAACCCAGGAAATATTGTGCATCCACATGCTATCAGACTTGAATTTGCATGCATCAATAATGAGGCATAATACGAAGCTTTGATTCAAGGAATGATTCTCGCACGAGAAATGAAGATAGAACATCTAATTGTGACATGTGACTCTGAGTTGGTAATAAATCAAGTTACCCAGAGATATAAGATTAAAAAGGAAAGACTCAAATTATATTTCAAAAGAGTTAATGAATTGATGGAAGCCTTCAACTCTTTCAACATTTCTTTCGTCCCAAGGGACAAAAATAAGAAGGAAGATTCATTAGCTTTGGAAGCCTTGCTGTGAAACCCATATGATGTTAAGAGAAAAACATCTTTTCAAGTAAAAAGAATATTCCGACCTTCTCTACCTGATAATCAGGAGTATTTACAAGTGTTTGAGAATGATGAAGAATTGGATTTTTTTTTGATGAATGATGATGAAGATGAGGATAATCACATAATTTTTGTCCCGAGGAATTGTATTCAATCCGAGTCTCTTTTTACAAGAGATGATCATGCTAAAAACCTCCTGGAAGAAGCATCGCTCCGAAAGGTCTAAGAAACAAGAAAAAATAATATTGGAACTGATAGTTCCCCAAAACACGTCAATTTGGGAGTTGATTGCACAATTGATGAAGTTGATCAATATGTCACATTATTTAAAGAATATCTTGATGTGTTCGCATGGAGTTATGATGATTTCAAGGCATATGATAAAACAATATTTCAACATATTATTCACTTGAGAGAAGGGGCAAAGCCTGTCAAGCATAAGATAAGGATAATGAACCCCAAATTAAAACCACTAGTCAAGGTCGAATTAGAGAAATTAAAGAACGATGGAATAATACACCCCATTAGAAATTCTGATTTGCTTTTAAAACCTATGATACTGAGAAAAAAGACTGGGGAGATTCAGATGTGTGTAGATTTTAGGGATATTAACATAATCAAGCGTAAATGATAATTATCCTTTGCCTAACATGGAGTTTCTTCTCCAACAAGTCACAGGATCAACCTCCATGTCCATATTAGATGATTTTTTCTGGGTATAATCAAGTCTTGGTTGCTGAAGAAGACAGAGCAAAGACAACTTTTATAACACTCTAGGAGACATATGCATATGCTTGGATGCCCTTTGGTGTAAAAAATGCAGGAGCCACATTTCAGAGGGCTATGGATCATGATTTTGAGGGATTGCTAGGAAAATTCATGGTGGATTATCAAGATGACTTAACAGTACACTAAAAAACAAGGAACGATCACATTCATCACCTGAGGAAAGTTTTTGACAGGTAGGTTATATGGTGTTTCTTTAAATCCAAAGAAATGTTGTTGTAACTCAAGGAAAACTATTGGGTCATATTGTGTGTAAGGAAGGAATCTATATCGATCCAGTGAGAATTAAAGCTATAGATGAACTCAACCCCCCATCATATAAGAATGGAGTTCAATCATTCTTTGGCAAGATCAAATTTATATGAAGATTTGTCCCTGACTATGCAAGTATTGTGAAGTCGATCAATTTATTGTTGAAAAAGGACCAAAGGTTTGAATGGACCACAAATACACAAGAAGCTTTTAATAATATAAAAAAGGAAATCACTACAGCTCCAATGCTCATTAGCCCAGATTTTCGAAGAAACTTCATCATTTATTCGTTCGCTACAGAAACAATTGTTGCATCTATTCTTACTCAGAGGAATGCCAAGGGTGAAGAATTGCCAATTAGCTTCATGAGAAAGAACCTTCATGATTATGAATTGAGATATCTAGAATTGGAGAAGCAAGCCCCATCTCTTGTGAAAGCGGTGGTGCACTTTCAGACTTACATACTAAATTATCATGTCATTGCATATGTTCCATCCTCTCCTATGAAGATGCTTTTAAATCAACAATTTAGAGAAGGAAAATGGGAAAACTGGCTGGAAGAGATTCAAGAATATGATATTAAAATTAAATCTTTAAAAGCAGTTAAAGGACATGGTTTATGTAAGCTCAATCCAAATAATGATTCTCTGGATGGAGTGATTTCAATCTTAGTAGGAGAACCCATGGCATATTTAGAGTGGTATAGATATATTATATTCTACTTTAGGTCTGAACAATTTCTAGTCACCATGAACCCTAAAGAGCGAAGAACATTGAAGATAAAGTCAAGTCAATATGTGCTGATTACAGATACATTGTTCATGAGGAACTATGATGGCATATTGTTGAGATGTGTTGGTGAAAGGAAAGCTCAAGAATTGATGAAAGAATTCCATGAAGGTATATGTGGTGTACATTTTGTGCCTACCGCCACCGCCCATAAAATAATAAGAGTTGGGTTTTATTGGACATGAATTTTTAAGGACTCATATGCTACCATAAGGAAGTGCGTATCTTGTTAACAATTTTTAGGGAAAATGAAAAAATATGCAATGCCATTACATCCTATATCTGTAAACAACCATTCGCTCAATGGGGACTCAATGCTGTTTGACCAATAAATCCAAAGTCAAGAAAAGGACATAGATATATCCTCACCGCTACAGATTATTTTACAAAGTGGTCGAAAGCAATGGCATTGAAAATGGTTGATTCTGAAAAGTTGATTAAGTTTCTCAAAGATAATATTTTGTCAAGGTTCAATGTCCCAGAAAAATTCATTACTGACAATGGCTCGATTTTCATTGGCTCAAAATTTACAGAATTTTGTGGAGCATATGGGATTTTTATGGGGCAGTCATCAAATTATTATCCACAAGGGAATGGTCTTGCATAATCCACTAATAAGACACTCATTCAGATATTGAAGAAAACAATTGATAACAACCAAAGGAATTGGCATTTGAAGTTGACTGATGCTTTGTGGAGGAGCAGAATGACTTAGAAAGATAGCACTGGGATGTCTCTATACACATTGGTTTATGGGAAAGAAGCAAAAATGCCAATTATCCTCGAGCTAAATGCCTCAAATTTTGTAGTTAATACAGAGGATGCAGAAGATAGTTCACCTACGCAAAAGAGAGTGAACCAGTTATTGAAATTGGAGGAACAACGAGGTAAAGCCTCGAATAGAGTTTCTCAGAGATAACAAAGTATCAAAAAATATTTTGATCAGAATGCAACCGTAAAGAATTTCCAAAGGGGCGAACTGGTGTCACTTTGGAACAAAGTTAAGGATAAACCATCGATGCCCACAAAATTCGAAGAACTTTGGGTTGGACCATTTATCATTGAAAATATCCTATGTTTTAATTCATATATGCTCAAACATATGAAGGGTAAAATGTTAATGCTGCCTGTTAACGAGCAACACTTGAAAGGTTTCTTTGCCTGAAATTTTCTCATTTCCTTGTACATAATTTTCATTTACTTAGTTTGTATATCCTTACCTCTTGAATCCATATCCCAATGGATGGAAGCATCTGGTCATGAATATTATAGATTCTTGAAAACCCATAGGGGGTTATCATCCCACAGTTGGAGCCAGTTGTTGAGATCATTTCGTGCTTCCTTGTTTCCTTCCCTATTCTATCTTCCCAACTTCTTTTTTCCATTTCTTTTCCCTCTTCTACACCACTCCTTATTTTCTTTTTTCTTTTATCATTTCTCCTCTCCCTTTATAGTTACTATACTTAGTCATATTTTAGTGATTGGTAGGTTCACGGGTTGGCGAACCTTCATCTCCATCCACTTTCCCATGTCATAAGTCCACTGCTACACTTAGCCATTTTTCAATTGCGCGGGTTCGATCCCTCATCCTCCAAGTTCAATGACCCTCAATTTTCACCCTAGGTTTCTTGATCTACATTTTGACCATCAGATTTATCACAGGTGTCGATCTCCAAAGTATTTTATTACTTTTGCATGCAAATCCGACCGAGCACCTTTCTACACTTAGTATATTTTTGATCATACATAATTGTGGATTCACAGGTTCCCGGGTTGGCGAGTTCATGAAAAGATTCATATTCAAATTCTCTCTCTCGTCCGTCCCCACCATTTTGTTGCTTTTCCCAATATGCATTAAGTGTTGTTTAATGCTAACAACTATTGTGAAGGCTTAAAAAATATCGTCATTAATGGTGAAAGGCTCAAGGAATTGCTCATTAAATTGCATTAAATCTCCATTTTCCAATGGATTAATTTATCATTATCTCTCTGAAAATATTTATTTGAGGTTATTATCCAACTGAAGAAATAGTCCTATCAACCTATGGCAACATCAACTAGACAACAATTTTGTGGTGATACTATGAATATCTTTGGTCGTGAAGACCAGAACTTCCAATGGTCAAGAGTATATTCATATTATTCCTCTCCGCTTGCACAAAAAGACATAATTTGGGCATCTGGAATCACTTGTGCTGGGTGTGTTCCTGAGGTTTTTGATTGTAAAGAACTTGTTGCATGGAGTGTGGACAAGTACATGCCAAGTCAAAGAATTATACAACTCCAAGATCATTCTTTGATTTCTCTTTCACTACAAGTTTTTCACAAGATGTTAAAGCTATTGGAGCCGACACTTACTTTTAAATGTGACGATTGCAGAGAATTCTTGAAGAAACATAACAATGGGCTTGACCTCCTACCTACATATTTGGAGAATCCTGCATCTATCCCAACATACATAACCATAATCCAGGTTGAGTCTTTTAAAAACCCCTATCGAGAAATTGCATGGCTATTTAATAGGTTGACAGGCCAGGAAAACACTACTTCTATCTCTCACATGATTTTATATATTCTGTATTTTACAGTGCGAGAACAAGCCATAATTGATTGGGGAAAACTGATTTCTATCAAAATCTAGTCCTATTTATCACACTATAAAAAGGACAAAAAATTCTTTATGGCCTCTTATCTGATATTTGCTATTGTGCATTGTTGTCAATTCCGAAACTTAACCATAAGTAAGAGGGTGAATCGAAAAACAAATCCATTTACCTTTTGGTATCAAGCACTATGGAGACATAAGACCCCTCTGTTTTTCTATGAAGTTCATAATAATTTGTTTCAGTCTTCAAAAGACTGTTGTTTGGAGAAAACACTTCAAGGATATCTGACCAAGCTACCATATTTTTGGAGAAAAAAGGAACAATAGAACAAATTGAGAGTGACAATTTCATAAGGATATTCTGCTCGAAAGAGAATCCTTCTTTTGTCCCATATCATGTATCTGACAAATTATTTATTACAAAGGTGACAAGGCAATATAACTTCTTGCTACATTTTTTCCATGAAAAAAAAAGAAAACACTTTATTCCCCTGCCATGGAAGATTGGAGAGTTCATGTTCAGAAATATAAATAAAATTGACGAATTTGCATATCATTTCAACAATGTGAATTTAAAGTATGCTGAAAAGATCAAAGGTTTTGATCCGAACAAAATATTTGTGGGACAGATGATTTTAGTGGGTTGCAATAACTCTTTCATACAAACTATCTTGAATGAAGAAGAAGAAGGTAACATCCAAAGCAGTCCTGTACAGGATGTTGGTGATCTAGAAAAATTACTCAACAATAATGAGTTTTATAAGCAAAGGGGAAAAGGTCCCAGTGAAAGAAGTGCTCAATCTCCAGTTGTTACTCCGAAGAATACTACATCCTGGAGAAATGCTCCAACGACCCACCCAGTTAAAAAGGTTGTCAACAGTAGTTCAAGTGGAGTGGGGGAGAAAATCCCTCCCTTTGGGAAAATTGAGAGTTTACACAAGTTCCCCGTGAGAAAGAAAAGGAAAAATTTAGCGCAAGTGGAAGACGATAATATTATAGAAAATGGCATCCAAAGCATTTCTTTGGAGAACTTGGAGCTAGAAGTAGATTGAAAAATTTAGTGCAAGAGGAAGAAGATAATATTATAGAAAATGACATCCAAAGATTTTGTTTGGAGGATATGGAGCCAGAAGTAGATATTGAGAAAATATTTCCTGCAATGGAACAACCAGAAAATATGGCTCAACAAATTTCTTTATTGGAAGTCGTTGGAAATGAGACCTTTAGTGAAGAAGAATCCTTCACTTTTCAAAGTGTTGTTTCTGATAAAGGTTCTAAAAATTTGTTTGTAGAAAGAAGTGACGAGAAGAATAAAAAGGGAAAGTCCCACTCATAGGTTGACTTGAAGGATATGCGAGTGTCCCAAATTTCCAAAATCCACAGGGCAACCGGGGATGCTCTTGACGACTCGATTGATGGTTTAGAAGCTGAAAATGCTATATCAAAGGAAACGATCGGAGAATTGGAAACTACCTTGATGCCTCTTCCAATCCTTGCAAGTCCTTCGTTAATGATTAAACCAAGTACACCTGCTATTAAGTTAAAAGGATCTTCCAGTTTACTCACAACAGTCTGAAGTTATGTAGAGAAAAACATTAAAAATAGAATGTCACTAATAATAAAAGCATGGGAGGTATAAAAAAATATTGTTTCTTTCTGTTCAAGGGCACATGCTTTTCACGAATATATCCAGGATGATTTAAGGAATGAAGAAGGATTCTACGATGATGTTGTTTTTCCATTTGGGATAAAAGTCTCAAATATGACATAATTGAAAGAATAGAAGAGGATCTGCCTTCTCCAAGTCGAATTAAACAACTAAATGCCTGTTGGAAAGAAAATATCAGGAATTTGAATAACATTGTCCAAGCATGCAACAAAGCCATAGTAAAAAGAGTAGTATTGTTCAAAAGACTCACAGAGATAGATATGGAAGGAAGCACTGATGAGGTACAAGATCCTAAGTTAATTCTCAATTCAATGTTTATGACGAAGCAACAATTTGATGAACAAGTGGAGATATTAAAGTGATTATCAACTGAGAAATTTTATGGCATAATTGAATATAATGAAGAAGAGATAGATAATTGGCTGGTTGATTATTCTGTAAAAAATCAAGATATTGAGGAGGCAATACATGGTATTTCTCATGACTTAAGAGATTTAGAAGGCAAAATATTCAATATCAAAATCAGGCATGAAATAAATGTTGCACGAATGAAAAATTACATTGAATATTGGTTTAAAAAGACAATTGATAAATTAACTAAAGAAGTCCAAGAAGCAACAGTTAAGACAATTCCTATAACCGTCAATGAGGAAAATAAAAGGACAGCAGAAAGCAAGTAAATGGGAGAGAGACAATCGGTTTTTCATCTAGTTACTCCGCTTCTTTGCTAGAAAGGTTTAACCAAAATCTGATAACTCTTTCCTCTCTTCTTTCCAGGTCTTGCTACTCTCTCATCGCCCACCATCTTCTCTCCACAAATGACTTCTTGTTTATATTTGCTTTATGGTCCGCGGGAGCTCCAATCCTTGTCCTAAGGATAAACACATTTAAATTTCAAACCTTTGTATCAAACTCAATATTTCTTAGAAATCCCAAGAGAACTATTTCGGGATTAGTTTTGACGGTGTTTTATAACTCTGAGTTTTGAGTATAAAATATTTGAGATTGATCTATCATTTTCTTTATTTGAGCTCAACGTGTGTTTACTCTATTAAAGTTTTTTTTATGCGTGTGGACCATTTTCTTTTATTTTATGTGATAAGAAATATTTAGTTTAACTATGATGGATGTGAGGAAATTTTGCTTATTTTTTTCAAATATGTGATGTGTGAGGTTCCTGGTCATCTCTCAGGAACTCTATTTTAAAGCAAAACATTTTATTTTACTGCAATTTTTATATTTCTTTGAATATCACAACGAACTTTCTCAATGTCCTATATTATTTTGAAAATATAGAATTCCAAGAATATCTTGAAAGAGAGAGGAGTACCACCTCTATAAAAACGCAGGGGGATTTGTATCCTCGTGAGGTTTTCGTTTCGGTCCTAACGGATTCAAGCGTCAACAGTACCGCCGAGCAAAAAAATATTTTTTTAATAATATTTCGAATTGAAATAAAGCGGTGTTGTTTACAAACAAATACACACCAATGTGCTTACTATGTATAGAGCGCATCGATCACCACGAAGGCGTTAAAAAAATGAGAGAGAGAGTACGATTTGGGATCTAATGCAATGAGTGGTTTCATTGCAATGGATATGAAACACCCACATATAAATAACCAAACCCTATAAATAAATTGTGCTTAAAAAATTCTTCTTATGAAATATAAAAGGAGAAAGAAAAATAATAGTGAGAAAATTAGGGCTTCCAATACCGAAGGTAACTATGAAACCTTTTTTTTGTTTTGTTTTGGAATGCACTGAAAATTGTTTGAATCAAATAGGAGAATGATCAATATGATTAATAGAATGAAATCGTATACCTGAAATTTCTCCTCTTCAGATTTCTATGTGATCTACAATACTCCCCTTTGAATTTGGCTCTTAAAAAAAAATCCACCCACTCAGGAATCTTTGTTGATAAATCCATGTTGCACAAACATCCTCTCTAAAATTTGGCAAACAATAAAACAATGAATAGGGTTTTCCTTTATAAACACAAAAACTCAAATTCTCGCTCATTTTTTTCATTGTATATTTCAAGGCATTGATGATAAACATATACATTGTTTTTTTTTTTTTCTTTCAAAAGTTACGTTTTTGGTGCGCTATGTCATGAGTAGTGCACCGGTGCAATATGTATAACACACCGATTTATTTTCGTAATAAATTTCAAAGTATTGATAGTAAGCGCATATTATTTTTCTAACTTGCTTCAGTCGATGTGCTGTACATTTCGAAACACATCGATGTGAAGAGTAATTAATAACATACTGGGGCGGTGTGTAAGTAATAACACATTGTAAGATAGTTAAATTTTCACAATGAAAATGAAAACATCTATATTTAAAGTTTTCAGAGGCAATAAGGGAGGTCAGTCTTCAGTGCTTATCTCAATTAAATGCACCGGTGTGTTTTGTTTATCCATATGCATCGGTGCGTGTTTAAATGATAAAGCGCATTAGTGGGGGGAGAGAGAAGGAAGGGGATGCAATAAGTGAGAGAGGGTGCGTGTTTAAATGATAAAGCGTATCGATGGGGGGAGAGAGAAGGAAGGGGATGAAATAAGTGAGAGAGGGAGGGGGATAAATATT
>ML776722.1:1272570-1299587 GCA_009831015.1 Picea engelmannii
AGGGGGAGGGGGAGGGCGAGGGACGATGAGCATCAAATTCACATTTTCTATGTTCGAGGAGGGCATTTTCAGGGATCGAGTAACTATTTCAGATTTTGTAAAGTTATATTGAAATTTATTGTATAGCTAGGTGAAAAAAAACAATGATATTGTAGAAAAAAACAATGATTTTTTTAAGTGTGTTGTCAAGTTATAAAAGTTATTCGAAGTTATTTTTTAAGTTAGATTGTTCTATGCTACCCAAGATGACGATTTTGGCTCAAATGCAAGAAAAAAAGAATTATAATATCAAATGGCCAATTCTTAAGATTCAAGTGCAGCCTCATTCCATATATTTGGAACTCCTTCAAGTTCTCTCACGCTGATTGCAGTACATCTAGATTTTATTGATAATTCATGAATTTATGTTATGTATACAAGTGTAGTTTAATAATTGTTCATTGAATTTTGCAGGATCAAGATTTGGGATCGAGTTCAGATGCTCAAGATATTCTTGTGGTCCTAAAATTCTGCAAGCTCTTATCAAGATAAAGATACCGCAAGCAGATGTTTGATGAAAATGGATAGCTTCTTTACCCTACTAATCCTAACGTACCATCTTCCAGCAACCAACCTGGGTCAGCGATATTAAACAATGGATTTGATCTCTTTTATGTAGACAACCCTATAAGGCGTAAGAAAAAAGATCATTGAGTAATTGTATTTTTGGATTTTCAATGGAACTAATTTAAAAGTTGTTGGGTGTTAATTTTGGCTTCTTTTCTAGCCCCTCTCATTCCCATTTTCACTTTAAAACCTCCATTTTTGTCTACTTTCACTCAAAACATAGTTACCAACTTAACGAAAACTCTACAAAGTTCTCGTTTTTTTGGGGGTCCAATTTTTTACTCCGTTTTTAATAATGGTGCTACCGGTAGCACCCCCCCTCTATTCTTAGGTGGTTTTTGATATTTTAATTTTTTCGATCCACAATGTTTCCACATTATTTTTTTTAAATGCTTATTTTTCATCTATTTTCAATTTTTTCTAAATATTTTTTTATTATTCAACATTGTTTTTAGTCATTTTTTCATGGTTTTTTCAATCTTAAAAATATTTTTTACCATTTACTTTTTTGAAGTTACAATTTTCATGTAATATTGTCTCCTTAATTAACTTATTGCTCTATACTTTTTAAATATAGTAAAAAACATCATTTTTAACACATTGTTTACCTTTACTTCAATAAATCGAAAAAAAATGTAGTTAAATACACTATTTTTGAATATTTAGCAAAAAAATACACATGTTATAGCCATATATAATTAAAAACCTATACATTTTGGTACATATTCCTTAAAATAACATGTCAAATAAAGCATTTTTATGGATATAATTGAACAAAAAAAGTCTAAATTTTATAAAAAATTATCATTTTCTTTCATATTTTTATACATTTGAAGTAAAAAAATGACAACATTTAATAAAATTTTCGAATGTATAGTGATTCACATACAAATAAAACGACATAAAAAAAAAAACAATAAAAAGATTCATCACAAAACAACAATAGATACAACTTTATTCTTATTTTAAAATATGAAAGTCAAATCATTATAGTTATAACTCATAAAAAATTTGCAAAATTGAGCATCGTCTTCAAAGGCATCTTTAAACTAATCAACAATATCATATATCCCAAATTCATCATTCTCAATAGACACATTATCATCTTCTTCGACGTCATTTTGTGCTTCCATTGTGTTATTTTGTTCTTCCATTGGTTCTTTGATATCTGCAAGTTCTCCAAAGTGATCCTTTCCAATAATTCCTCCTAATGGTACTTGAGGTTCCTTTGACAATTTTTCCACCTTTGATTCACTAAAATCTCCTTTCCTCAAGCCAACTTCTTGCATTTCATCTGGAAGAGCTGGAATAGCATTAATTCTTTGTTGAATAAAACTGCACTGCATTGGGTCACTTTCAATGGCTATGCAATTCCTTCCTTTCTGTAGGCAACATGCTAATGTTGTACCTAATCACCAAATACAAAATAAATAATGAAGTTAGATAATGTAAAAAGACACAAATTAAAAATAATATAAGATTGAAGTATGATTTCATAAATATTAGATCATAATTCTTAATTGAACCCGAGAACAAATCCAAAACCTAATCTCCTTCATTTGAAAATTTATCTATAAGATAATTAATTAATGCTTGTGGTTTTTGATAAATGTTAACCATCTATCCTTTCAAATCTTTTTCCTCATATGTTAGCTTTCTAACCACAACATTGTATACCAATATACTACTAGGAGTCTCTCAATCATTTGCATTGGCAATAATAGAATTATAAGAATCATCTTTTGTCCAGGTTGTAAGATGTATACTCTCAAAATCACGTTTAAATGATTCTTTCTTGGAGCTCTGAATATTAGGTTTGTGCATGTAACATAAATAAGTGCAAATTCAATTAACTTGTGAATTAATAAAATTGTTTTCTAATCTTAATTGCTAAACATACACTTTCAATATCTTACCAAATAAACGACATCCTTGTATTTTCTTTCCCCTTGAAGCTTGATTGTACTAATCCTTGTTGTGTGTTTGAATGAAATACTAGAAATCTCCAAAATGGTGATGTTATAACTTCTGTAAATCCCATAACCACTTTACTAAAAGCTTGGTAAGTATAAGGCTCAGTATCATATCCAATGCTTTGGATATTATAACCATGAGGGATATCCACAATAACTAGGGAGTATTCTTTTTTAGGAACAATATTTGCAAGTTTTTCACAGTCACTTAATATCACTTTATATTGAACAATGTCGAGCCCATTCCAAATGTAGCAATCAAGGGTGTCATCAAGTTGAACATTTTGAACACGTCTCCTTCTTTCTCTTTCAAACTTGGCTTTTTGAATAATTTTTTTGAAAGTTTAAGGTACTCCATTTGCATTCTTCTTTGTCATCTTTAATGAAACAAACAGACACACATATATAACTATTAAAATATAAATAAATTAACTTACAAACGAATAATATGAATGTAATAAATCAACATACCTTTTTGAATGCAACAAAAATTTGTTTCAATACTGCTGAAGAGCTTGAATCTGGATAGTTGAGTTTAACATCATCCCAAATTTCTTCATTCAACATCTTGACCATTTCCTCTTGTATTTTCATATACACTTTGTGACTAAATAAAACAAAAATAATGTTAAACTGATACGTTAAACTGAAAAAATTAATTTTCTTGTCCTAACATAAATAAAAATAACTCAACAGACTTACTTTTTAAATTCATCACACATTTCTTCCATTGACAATTCTCCCGACCTAACACGTAATAATATAGTTATGATAAGTTTATCATCCTTCACTCCTTGTATTGATCTCCAAGGCGTTATAGTCATATCATCAGGAAGATTTTTTTATGTCAGGACCTATCTTACTTGTGCCACATACCAATGGTTTAGCCTTCTTAACTCTCTGATTTTTTATACTAATAATTTTCCATAGGGTGAATATCTCATCTATCAAATCCCATACCTGTTCAGTTCTAAATCCCAATTGAAAATAATTATCCACAGCTCTAAATATATCACTTCCTTTGTGATATTTTCTTTTGTATTTTCATCATCAAGTGGGAATCATATTTCCATACAACATTGCTTCCGAAACTTAACATCAACATTTGATCTCTCCCCGCGACATATTTCAGAAAATTCATTATGGATAAATCTCTTCCTTTGAATGAAGGTCATAGGAATTTTGTACTCATTGTCTGTGTTATGATCCCATGCCAGAAACTTTACTTCTGAATCTGTTAAACCGACATAAATTATGCATTTGACTGTCTCAAAAAAAGGATTATTGGGATATTATTGCATCAATTCTCTTCTAGCCTCTGCAGAATGATTTTCTCCAATCACATAATATTTGTAGTCAAAACATTTTGATCTATCAAATTCTTCCCTCATAGGAACTTCCATTGGGTCAACAGGAAATAGGTAGTCAACCACATGTGCATATGGATTGTACCTAATCAATGTTTTCAAATTGTGAATATGCAAGTGATGCGGTTTTCTAATTTGATATTTTTCCTGCCCTTCTGTGGGTTTATAAAGTTGTTTCACATTCAATTGAAATGTGTGGCCATCATCAACTAATTTTTCCATCCTCGTTCTATTTCGAATGTCATTTTGTGTTGTTTTCATAATACCATCCTCTAGATCAACACCTGGTGTTATTATTTCTTTGCTACCTTTAGGACTTTCACTATAATACTCTGAGCTAACGATGGCTTCTTGAACATTATCAACATTTGTTTCCTTCCTCTTATGATTTAAATGTGTTTCATCTAAATGAATGATTTTTTCATAATCAATAGGAATAGACTCATCATCAACCATCACTCTTTTGCATTTATCTTGTTTGTTCTTTTTGCAAGAAGGAGTGATAACCTCATTGGGACCAATCTCAAGAAAATATTCATTTGGAGTTTTCTCATTTTCAAATGTAACCCTTTTAGGATTTCTAGAATGATGATTTTTCTTTCTTCTTTCATGTTCTTCTCTGTCTACTCTTGCAGGTTCAACCTCCATTACTTTATGTTTCTTTTTCCGTCCTTCTTGTGTCTTTTCAATAAGAAAAACGTTGATGACATCCATGATATCATTCTCTGTAGAGTAAATCCCCACTAACATATGTGAAAGCCATTCAGCAAAATCCTGATACCATGATACTAAACATTACCATGATACTAAAAATAATAAACAACACAAAAATAGAATAAAAAACTTACATTGCCTTTCTCAATGTCATCAACAATGGATGCACATAATTATGAAAAACATTCGTTCTTGTTATAATTGCTCAATTTGAAACAATATCTAAACTCGATATAAGTTCTCCCTTGTTTGACAAGTGCATAAACACTATCTGTGGCTGGCACCAAACATATATCTCGTAACAAGCCAAGTGCCTGATAATTTCCTTGCACATGTTCTAATTCGACACAATACAAATATATATGATCTACATTATTACCTTGCTTGTCTTTAACAAACCAAGAATATTCTTGTTTGTTTTCACCTTCGACATATTTCCACTCTCTAACATTCTTCATTGCCTTTGATAGCTCAAGTGTTAAGCTATCATTTTGTTGCCTAACATTCATGGAGGTTCTAGTTGCATTTTTGGATGCCATTATTGCAGGTCATGATCCAGATATATTCATAGATAATCACTTTCTCGTCATTTTCCTATATTAAGATAAAAAAATAAAATTAGGCCTTTCACATTATAATAAACTAAAAAAAACAACATTGAATATAAAAACTAATTTAATTTTTTTTGTTTTTGTTTTTTACCCATATGTAAAAAAATTTGACCCATGGACTTATTGGGCTTATGCCAAGACCGTGGACTGTGACTTGGATGCGGGGGGCCAGCTTTGTGGCCAAGCCGTGGGTGTGTCCATGACTTGGCCAGGCTAGGGCGATGCCGAACATCGCCCCAGCCCCCACGATCAAGCTCTGGGCGTGCCCGACTCTTGGCCCTAGGGGTTGGGGTGATGCCCGACATCACCCCAACCTCCCGCGGCTAAGGCACAAACATTGTCCAGTGACCACCATTGATGCAGGAGCATCTCAAGCAAGCCAGCGTGAAAGAAAGAGGCAGCTGGACAAGTGCTAGCACAGATTTTGAAATTACCTTGAAGTTGATGCGCAATCTTAAATGAAGTCATTAAGAAGGAGTGCCTTTGTATAATGTAAATGGACCTTGAGCGATTTGATCTCGTCTTTAGTAGATAGAAGACATTTATGGTAGTTAATGTAAAGTAGATAGAATTCAATTCTAGATTAGACAGTTTTAGAGCGCAAGAGGGAAATGGGATATAGACACCCTCATTATGTATTGTAGCAAGAGTATGAAAATTATTGAAGAAGAGCATAGGAGAGAAGCAGAGAGCTGTGTAGCAGACTCCATGTACAGAAGTTCTGAATTAATAGAAAGAAAGCCGTGATTCAGACTCATGGTGTTCATATATTCTCTGTGTATGCATCTTTGAATGATTATGCTCATGAATGTTTTACTCTTTCTGTCATGCAATTGCTTTTATGCTATGTATATATGATTTCTTGTTGAATGTTTGAAATCTAAGAGGAAAGGGTAATGGAATGAGTTTCAATTGTTTCTCTATCTGAGCAAGAGTTCCTGCAAGGAGTGCAGTTGAAGTGCCCGCAAGGAGTGTGTTGACAAAAAGTTCAGAGATTGGTCTCTGGAAGCTTAGGAGAGATAGCTTTTGTTCTCATTTCCACCGAAGTGCAGTCGGGCACAGGAGCCGTGCAAGGAGTGCGTAGGCCAAGTGAAGTCTCGGGGTTGCGAACCTGAGCGAAGAGTTTAGAGACTGCTGCTGCAGGAGTGCACAGGGTCAAAGGGATTCAAGCACCTGAAAGTGTTTGAAAATCTGCCGCAAGGAGTGCGTGCAAGGATTCTTCTAAAGGAATCAGAGTCGTAGAAGTTCAGAGGGATTTGAAGTCTTCAAGGGTCGTTGAAGGAAGGCAAAGAGATCAAGTCTTTGAAGTTGGTAAGAAGGCATAGTGATGAGGGACCACAGGAGGAAGAGCTCTCAGAGGAAGAGACGGACGGTCGGAATTCTCTGAGGAGAATTCACGAAATCCCGTAAGTCGTTAGATCTCACAGAGAAGCAAGGGAGTTAAGGCGAAAGCGTCAGAGGTTTCTGAGCTCAGGAGGAGTAGGACCATAGATCCAAGCCACAAGGGCCGTTGGATTTACACACGAATACTTGTATCGGGTTTTCATGGGTAGAAGTCCCGTGAACATTGCAACGAGAATCGCGATATTCCGAAACGTGAATTCCTGAAAGCCAAAGGATTGTGTGGGGCCAGAGGAGTCAGGAAAGCGGACAGGTGGCGTACTATTGACACAGAGTCAAACTCCATTGATCGTTTCGGAATTTCGTGGAGAGTGAATTTCCAGAGTTTATTACATCAGGATTCGCGATATTGCGAAGTCCGAAATCTCGATGGAGTAAAGGGGCATTGAAGAGTCAAAGCTCACGAGTGTGTCGGAGTTTCGACAAATTGGGATTCGGGAGTCGAAGAGACAAGTTTCTCGACATCGCGATCTCCGAAATCGCGATAGGGAAAATTCCGATAGAGGAAAGAGAAGGGTGAGCGTTGACTGTTTTTGGTTTCCGGGATTCGAGAGACCAATGCTTGACCACCGGATTCGCGAAGTTGCGAAGTCCGATCTCCTAAGTGCAAAGAGGGGATCCTGTGAGGATTTGTTGTGGGTGTAGATTTCCCGATAGGGAAATAGAAGAGCGTTTTATAGTTCTTCGGGCCAGTGGTAAAGGAAAGATCCTGTGCTGACATGGACCTTCCGACCTTTGGGTGAGAGGTTGCGGGCGTCGGCATCAGTTGGTATCAGAGCACAAAAAGGTTATTTTCTTTCTATAGCAGAGAAGAAGAAAATTCACCATGCCGCCAAGGAGAAGGGACAGGAAAACACCCGATCCACCAAAGGATAGGGAAATGCCGCGAAGATGGTGAAAATTTTGAAATGCTGCGAAGGTTTTCAAGGCACTTAGCAAGATGGTGAAAATTTTCACTCAAGTGGAGATTTTGAAAGCAATGAAGATGATTATGTCAATGGTGGACGCAATGTTGATGATGATTTTCCTCCAAATGATTATGTTGATGATGATGTTATCAATCATTCAGCTGCAACAAATGAAGGTGATCGACATTCTCTAGTTCAATCTCCTGGCAATGTTTTTCTTGATACTCCTTGTGGTGATAAGGAAAATCCTTCTAGTGAGGATGATGAAATAATGGAGACATTGCAAAGAAACATTGTTTCTAGGACCAGGATTATACCTTTTTATATCAATCCAAATCATTCTAGTTATACAAGGTCTAAGAAAGAATTTCTCACTAAATCAATTTCCATAAGTGAATTGATTTCAAGTGAATGTTGTCAAAATAATTGTTTGAAAAACATGGACTACATTTTTGCCTTAAATAAAAGGAAGATATATTTGTCAATGAATAAGAGCATGCAAAATTCATATTTGATGGGGTGCATGATATCCACCAATACAAGATATGATTATCACATTGGGAATATTTTACTATGCAGAAAGGCTTTAAAAAAAAATCACTCAATTGGTAATATTTGTCTATCAAGAATCCAGACAAGGTTGGAAAAAGATCCATCATTTTATTCAAAGGTACATCATGGAGGAGAGAGTGGGCCATTCACAAACACTACATTGTCATGGATGCGTTATTTCTTTTCCAAACATGGAGAGTGTATGCCAAATAGAGACACAATACATATTCCATATAATTTTTAAAGGAGGAAAATCTACACAAAGAATACATTGAATGTGTTGAAGGAAATGGTAATTTTATTACATATACATATTTTACAAGAATATGGAAGAAACAATTCAATAATGTCCATATTCCTAAGAAGTCAAGAATGGGGATTTGTAGTATATGTGCTACTCTTAAATCAAGAAGAGATAATTCTGAAGGGGCAGAAAGAGGTATGCATTTACTATTTTTTTTTTTTTAATTGAATAGTTATCAACTATGAAAACATACGATCTATATTTTCATTTTATGTCATGTGCAGATTCCATAATCAAAGCACTTCAACAACATCGGAATCGACAATCATGTGAAAGACAAAAGTTGTACAAACATCGAAAGAAGTGTCATGATGCTCCAAACAAATATTTAGGTATGATAATTGATGGCATGGACCAGAAGAAAACACTTCTACCACATTTTGTCCGTACACCCAAAGATTTACAGGAAAATAATTTCATTTAGTTTCACTTGGTTGGTTGTATGGTTTTCAATGGAAAAATGTGTCCAAGGGTTTACATCACAGCTCCAAATATTCATAATGATGAAAATCTGACCATCACCATAATTCATCATATGATCACTCACTGGTCTGGAAATCTTCCTCAAGTTCTCTATCTACAGTTGGACAACACTAGTCGTGAAAATAAAAATCAAATTGTATTTGGATATCTAAGCATGCTTGTTGAAATGGGAATCTTTCAAAAGGTGAAAGTTGGTTTCCTTCTTGATGGACACAATCAAGATCATATTGATCAAATGATCAGTCGTTTTTCAGTAACATTGAAGAGGAAAAATGTTAGAAGTCTATCATCATTGATTGAATGTATTAAAAAAACATACATTATAGAGCCCGTTTTTCATATATTAGAAGAAACTGTTGACATGCAAAGATTTATTCAGGGATCGCATCGCGAAGAAAAATGTATTGAGCAACTTAATGACATTAGCTTCCAACATCAATTTTGTTTCAAAAAAATTGATGGGAAAACACTTATATGGGGAATGTGGTATTCAACTATTACAAAATGGGGGCCTTCATCAGGTTTATCATTTTTGAAGTTCATTCCAAATCGTCCAATTTTTGCATCAAAGTTATTATTTTTACAATCAGTTGCTGAAATCCATAATGCATAGAGGCGTAATAGAGATGTAGATTATTCTGAATGCCTGGAAGAAATTAAAAAGTCCATTAAGGATACATATGAGTACTTTGATGTTGTTGATTTTGTTTGGTGGGAGTATTTTTTCAATAGTCAAAGTGACATAATTTCAAGCTCAACAAATGAAGATACAATGTTGAGGACTCCTTTTCATTGGCCACAAAATATGCCAAACTAATTTGAAGAAACAAACATTGTTGAAGTTCAACAAGAATCTCAAGGTGCTATTTATTTTACACAAGCAGAGGAAAGAGAAATGTATATTGGTTCGCGAAGGTCATGTGCACATCGTGAAGCCATGGAAGACCTTTACAGGGGTTCAATACAAGATATTAAGGAGGGTAGCATGATTGCAGTTTTAGTGACTGAAGATCCACATGGTTATCCATTTTGGATAGGAAAGGTTATAAAGATTGAGAAAGAAAATGATGATGTTATTGCAATTGAAGTGCATTGGTATGCAACAAGCACACACCCATTCAATGGTGTGTACAAGCTGGAGATGGTGGTTGAGAAACATGTCAATAGAAAGAGAAAAATAAAGGGTCAAAGTACAACTCGTTGTCACACTGACCTCTTAAAATTAGATGATGTTGACATACTTGTTTATGACTTCAATTTGACAAAGAGAGGAACTCTTCGCTCCAAGACAACAAATATTATCAAGAGGTTGCCGCCACGAGAAATAAATGCAAGATGGGAGTCTGCTGAACCTAGTCGTAGATCTAAAAGACATTTGACATCTGAAATGTTGGGCATGCATGTAGACTCAGATGGTGCATTCATTGACAATGGAGAAGAGTATGGATCATCTACATCTTCATTCAAACATTCATCTGAAGACAATGTAGACTCTGATGGTATTTCAAAAACCATGAGTCAATCTGAATAAGTGTATGAAACATTTTATGCATTTTTTATCCATATGATGTTTGTATGGTAACTATAAATGAGCATTGAACTTACATACGATCTTACATGAAGTTATCAATCTTTTGTTATGTTTTATGAATGATATGTTTTTTATTTATTTTGGATAATATAATAAAATTTCTTAGCTCATATGTTTTGAATATGGACAATATAACAATACTTTTAAGAAATTATTTATGTTTCATTCAATGTAACTTGTATTTACTTTATTATTATTATAAGTAAAAAAATTATTAAAAAGTGACGTTGAATTTTTAAAGTATATTGTGATATTTTCATGGCATTATGTATTACCTTGTGCTTTGCGTGATAATAAGATTTAAAAAGTAAACATTTAAGGGTTGATTTTATGATTTTGTTTACAGTAATGATGAGTTCTTTTACCACATCATAAAAATGTGTCATTTTCATACCCCAATTTTAGAATGGGTGCTACCGGTAGCAATACTTTTCAATTTGATGGTTGATTTTGAGGTTTTGGTTTTAATGGTACCAAGTGATAAAAATACGATTTCAAATGATCTCAAATTTTAATGTTTTAAAAAGAAAACAAAATTCAAAAACATCTTTTTTTTTAGGTGCCGATTTTAAGGTTTTTCTGAGTTATTGACTGAGTTTTGAAGGCCATGTTTGAAAAATGTTGTAATTTTGACCCCGATTAAAAAAATGGTGCTACCGGTAGCACCACTTTTTGATTTGGGGGTTGATTTTGATGTTTTTTTATGCAAAAATATGGGTTTTTTGGGCCAGAGTTCTCGTTTTGAGGTCACAATTCTCATTAAGTCGGTAACTATGTTTCAATTGATGGCATAACAAGTATGAATAAGGTAATAAGTTGTTATTTTGAGATTGATCATTGTTTTTCTCTTGTAAATAATGTTTAGGGACATTTCTTTGGCAAATTACCTATAATTCAATAATTACAGGAAATGACTCTATTTCCTTAGACATTACAGGAATTGCAGGTTGATATAGTTCCACTCGTTTTAAGTAAAGATTTTCACTTGGAGGTAATTCACCAATATCTAGAGATGGTGAAATACATATTTTACCCTTTCAATGGTGTTCAACACCTGGCGGTCACTGATAGTCAAAATTCGGTAGAGAGCTATTACAAGAAATCTGCAGTTCACTCATAGAATTGGGGATTCGATGCTGAAAGCAAGGAGCAAGGATTAGCTTGTATGATTATAAAGGAACCAATCTATAATATCAAGGAACAACCATATCCAACACTATAATGAATATCTGAGCCATATTTCTTGTAATCTGTTTTGAAAAAAAAAAAAACAGAGTGTATTGAGCAGTGATATTCAGAGGCAATTTATGGAGCGATGAGGGCAAAACAAAAAATTCCGCGACATGGGTTTTGTGTGGAATAGGGCCATTAAAGTGAATCATAGACAAATTCCCACAAAAATCTATGATGTGGGTTTTACGAGTGGTTCTTCAAAAAAATATTCTTATATTTTCCTGTAGCGACCGATTTTCAACTTTCTTAATTTGTAAAACCCATATTTGATATGGTTGGATAGTTCTAGGATTAGGGAATTTGTTATTTAATATTTTGTATAAATAATCTTCAAAGAAAAATACAGGTGGGAATGGAGATTAGTGAGAGCATGATTATGAACCTGAATACAAATTGTGATTGTTCATCATTGCCTTACAATTAATATAAGAAAGTTCTGAATCATTTTCATGTGTTGAAGTTCTTTTAAGTTTTGAGCTTAATCAACAACATATCCAGGAGGGCCGCATGTATGCGTTGTCTTCATCTTTGAGTAATGTGTGTAGTGGAAGTACTTCCTCTTAATTTCTTTCATATTTGTTTCTGTTTCCTATAAGGTTACATTTGCTGTAATTTCTTGTAGACACATAATTTTATATCACAGACAAAGTTGCTTTATGTATGGTGAGTAACTTTTTAGGATGATGATGTAAAGACAGTCAAATAATTGAATGATCTTCCATCACTATGCTATACCAATATTTCTCACAGGGTATACTAAAGATTAAATAGAGTCTGTAGGTTTTCTTGCTTGCATATTTCATTTCAGTATTGAGTTTATCTCCAACTAGCCTTTTACACACATTTAGAAATATTCCTTTATGAGTTTAGAACCTAGTTGACCAAGACAGAGTGCATTTTCAAGCAAGCACACATAGTGCCTTCTTACAATATGAGTCCCTACCATTTGATGGTCAAGTCTAAGTGACTGAGAACATAGGAATTAATTTTTGATTGTGAGTTTTACACTTTATTGCTTGATTTTTAGGAGTTCATAGGCAATTTCAAGACTAGTTTTGCACATATTGTTCTTCTGTCTCATAAGTTTACTTACTTGGATTGATAATAAACGCTGAGGAATCTAGACCACTAGATCAGCCCAACAAAAGCATTGCTTAATTCGACATTTGTTTTATAAAGGGGTTGGTTTCATGCTTATTATTGGGAAAACAATGTCCATGCTTCTAATAAGTGTTTGGTATAATGTTTGAACATATTAAAAGAATTGTGTTACTAATATTATCAATGTAATGTTCAATATTTTGAAAATCAAGATTCTGATGATGAGCGACATGTCCACCATCTACCGTTGCACCCCACTACAATGTCAAGTCACGAGCTTGTTGCTAAATGAAAAGAGCTTGGAGAGGAAGCATACCGATAATGGTTGAAACAACCACCTATTCAATTCCCACTACGTCCCAAGTCACCAATTCAAAACCTCGATAGTAACACTAGTTCTTCACATGTTGTGGATGAAGGCAATGATATAGAGGTTGGTATGGATGATTTCTTATGGAATACCCAAGCCATGGAGGGAACATTGTTATATGCATTCCATCAAAATGAATTGGGGGATGATGTTGATGTCATAGATACCTTCTACGAAAGCCTGGAATCTGCTTCCACCACCCCTCTATTTGGTCCAATAGAGGGGTTTGTAAGGTCTACCCAACTAGGGACAACAATGTTACTGTACAACTTGAAAGCAATGTATGGTATGTCAGATGCTTGTTTCTCGACACTTTTGAGGTAACTAACCATTAAGTCCCTTAATTTTTTAAGGAATATTGTCACACATTTAAGGAAGAAAAGATTTGATTTTATTCATGCTTAATGAAAGTGTAAATTTCTATTTCCCACTAATTGCAGGTTACTCAAAGATATGGTACTTTCGAGTGATAATCGCTTGTTCGATAACTGTGCAGAGGAAAAACAAATGATGAAAATGTTGGGTGTTGAGTACATATCATACCATGCATGTATGAATGATTATATTATATACATAAATGAATATGCAGATAAAGACATATGTCCAAAATGTAGGCATGACATGTACCATAAATAAAAAAGAAAGGGTAAGGCACATGGTCCTCCTCATAAGATATTAAGGCACATGCCTATAATTCCAAGGATTCAAATGCTCTTTTGTTGCAAACAATTAGCCATGTTGCAGGGGTGGGACACCTCACATAGAAGTGATCCAGGAGTTATGTGAATCCCGACAGATTCAATAGCCATGAAGCATATAGAGGATACATGGCCTAATAAATTCAAGGATGAAGTATGGCGCCTTCGATTGAGCATATATATGGATGGAGTTAACCCGTGTTCCCTAAAAAACACCAACTATTATGTTTGGCTAGTGGTAGTGATCAATAAAAATACCTCCCCATGGTTGTCCATGAAGAATGATCATCTTATGCTATCTCTTATAGTCCCGCGTAGAAGACAAGTGAAAAGAATGGATGTCTACCTCCAACCACCGATCAATCAATTTAAGCAATTATGGGAAGGGATACATGTATATGATGTATCAAGACCCATCCCAATGGAGAGGTATTTTATGTTGTATGGCATATGTGTGTACACCACACATGATTATCCAGGACTAGGAGTTTGCTTCGGTAAGCATGTTCATCGATTTGTTTATATCTGTAATTTTATTTGGCATACTTCATTTAGTGCAACTATATTTTTGACACTAACATGCTATGCATATGATAATATCACAGGTCTTGTAACAAAAGGGTATCATGGATGTAAATGTTGTGGAACTTCTATAAAGGTTGGGTGGTCCAATGACCTATGAAAGTCAGTGTATGAATATTCGAGGGTATTCCTCCAAGAAGGCCACCCTTATAGAAGAGTTGCATCTTCTTTCAATGGTAAACCAATGAGAACCTAGAGACCTGAAAAAATGACACCAATAGATTGGAATATGGCATATGACACAAAGAAGGAGAAGGAAATGACATAATTCTTTGATTAAAATGGGGAACCTATGTTCAATGATCCTTAATTTTCTGAATCTTATGTTGAGAAAATGCCCATTGGGATGAAAAAGGAAATCTTTATTTTATGAGCTTCCATATTGGGAGAATCTTAAGATTGACCACTTATTATATCTTATGCATATATTAAAAAATGTTTCATCTTCTTTATGGAGGCACATATCATGGAAAAAAAGTGACACATTGTCTGTCAGGAGAGATCTTATTGCTTCAAATACTAAAAAGAGACATTGGCCAAGAAATGAAACTAGAGGAGAGGTTGGTCCGTCCTAGTATTTTAAAGAAGGTGAAGTCCCATGGATTTTGAAGAAATATGATCTTTATATGGCGAATGATGTTATATTCTGTGTGAAGGAATCTTCTTTATATGGGTCGACTCTACGACGTTGCTTCACTATAGACGAGAATTTGTCGGGGTTGAAATCACATGAGCATCTGAACCTTCTAAGGGTATGTATGTTGAATACATGATTCTTCTTCTATACTGACGTCAGTAAAAATATGCTATACACTCATAGTTTTATGGAAATTAATGATGTGCGTGTCTATTTTGTAGTGTCATTATCCTTTGCTCGTGTGAACCATGACTCCCCCCAGGACCTACGACGTGCCATATCGAAATTATCTTCATTTGTACATTGGATCACAACAAGGGAGATTCATATGGCTAGCATTCCATGGTGGCATCGAGAGATAGCTGAGATTTTTTGTATGTTTTAGAAGGAACTGCCCACGAGTTTTATGGACTTGCAAGTCCATATTCTAATTCACCTACCTAATGAGGTTGAATTAGTTAGGGTTCTCTCATGTTGTTGGATGTTCTTCTTAGATAGGTACATGAAAAAATTGAAGGGGTTTGTTCGAAAAAGGGAAAAACCAGAGGGCTATATGACATAGGGGTACATAGTATACATGTCGTTCTATTATTCCAGTGAGTACATCAAGAAAATTGACAGCACAGAAGGGGTAGTCATTTGGGACAACCATCGATATGAGGACAAAAGGGAAGGGGAGCTACTCCAAACGAACGAAAAAATACATTTGATAAAGAGTAAGTGAGTTATATTTTGTCAATTTAGTACAAAGAAATTGTTTACATTGAAGTTGATAATATATATTTCATCCCATGATATTTGTTTTGAATTATTTTATACATTATTAAATTTAGAAATTTTGATGCCATCAATAATTTTTTTCTTTAAGTTGATGATATATATTTTATCTCATGCTATTCGTTTTGAAACTTTGTATACATCAATGAATTTTGAAAAGGATGCCATCAATAAATTCGTTCTTTACAACATGGAGGCAACGCAACCATAGTGTTGATGATTACATCTATGTGAGACATCCTCTAGGACACAGACTGAGTGAGTCAGCCTATGAGAGAGCCCATGAGTTGGGTGTGTCCATGAGATGGGTGTGTCGTTACTCTCTGAGACGAATATGGAAAGTTATGTGCCCTTGTGTGGGGAAGATGCCCATGAGATGGGTGTGTCATTTCTCTCTAAGATGGAGATGGAACAGTGTGTGCCCCTGTGTGGGGAAGATGCCTAAGAGATGGGTGTGTCGCTTGAGATGAAACGATGTGTACCCCTGTGAGGGGTGAAGGAGCCAATGTGATGGGTTTACTGTTCTCCTCTGTGTAGAGAGTTGAGATGATGTGGTACTCCAAATGATTCTCCCATTAGACTCAGTGAGATAGAGTTCTGTTGAGTAGGACGTTCATGTGACTGAGCACAAGTGGAAGTGATCCTAGTGGCTGAGCACTAGTGAGTGTGTGTCTAGATGATTCTCCTACAAGACTCAGTGAGATAGAGATCTCTTGAGTTGGACGTCCCTATGGCTGAGCACATGTGGAAATGCCCCAAGTGGATGAACACTAGTGGGTGTGTGAGATCCCTTGCTATATTTTCTAAGAGTTAGATTTACCTGTAACCCTACTTGTGATGTAAAGGGTACATGTCGGCCCCACCATAAAGTGAATGATAATTAATGTAGAAGATAATTAATATGGTAATTATTAATTATATTTTGAGTTATTGAGGTTGGCCCTGTTGTGCCAATATACACCACTTTTGATGTGTCCAGTTTAATATAAATACAAGTGATTTCCCCATTGAGGAAACACAACACACATGTGATTTTGGAAATTTCAGCAAGTACATGATCTAGGGCTGAAGTATGCACCTCTCTTGGGCGCTGACCTTCTTGTTTTTTGAGAGCACCCTTTTGTGTGCTAGGTCTATGGTGTGGGGGGTCTTTCTCTTGAGAATATATCAAAGTATTGCTGGGTTTTCTTCCCTTGTTGAGAAGGGTTTCCCAGGATATTTCTTGTGTTCCTTTGGATGGTATTTCTTCTTGTGATCTTGGTTATTGCAACAATTGTTAATGGTGTAGTTGCATTTTTCTATGGTTCAAGTAAATGCTAAAAATGAATTAAACCTCATGCTTGATCCTAGCATAGTGAAAATTCAACATGGTATCAGAGCATAGGTCTTGAAGAACCCATTGCACAAGTATTAAAGCAACCGTCCTCTCCTTTTTGCAATTCCGTACGACTCTCTAGGGTTTTTTGCAATTTTGTATGACCCTCTCCTTTTGGGTGATTTCAACACTTTACACTTGGATGTTGGGGATGAAAATTGGATAGGAGTGTACAACCTCCTTCAAAGCACCTATGGAGACTCTCAAAGTGAATTTTCGATCATTTTGAATTTTTGGTCCTAGGGTTTCACAATTTTTTGCAAAAAAATCAGATTTAGGGTTTTTGTAGCTCATTGAAGGAGCTTTTCAGCTCACTAGTGCTCTTTTGACTTTCAAGGATTATTGTTGGCAGTCATAATCCCAACAAAACCTAAGGTTGCTAGCCCAGCCTAGTCGTTATGTTTTTTAGCTGAGTTGGAAAGGGTTTGTGAAGAATCTAAAATATGATGAACATAACTATGATGGAATATAAGCTTGATGGATCAAGCAAATACAGTTCCTAGAAGCCAAGACTTTAGAGAGATGAAGACATCAAATAAGAAGCATTCTTATTCATTTCAACACTCTCAGGTATGGTTCCTACTAATGATGATACTTGGTTAATTGACAGTGGTTCCTCCAGGCACATGACCAGTTTTAGAGATCACTTGACTAATCTTGTTGAGAAAGAGACTAATCTACATGTTGTTCTTGGAGACGATGCCAGATATAATGTGAAAGGGGTTGAAACTTCTACTTTCCAACTAGATTCTGACATGCATCTTCAACTAAGTGAAGTACTATATGTACCTGGGATGAAGAGGAACCTTGTCTCCATTTCTGCCTTAGAAAACAAAGGATACACGCTTACCTTTTCTGAAGGAAAAGTTCTTTCATGGCAAAATGACTCACATATAAATTTTGCCAAATTAATTGGTGTTCGAGAAAGCAGCTTATACATATTGACCATCAGACCAGTCCAGGCCCTGTTACATGATACTATCATCTTGAGTGAGCTATGGCATATAAGACTTGCTCACATTCATTATAGAGCTCTCACAACTCTAGGGAAAATGGTAACAGGCCTTCCAGAAATACAAATTCAACATAAAGGTGTTTGCAAAGGTTGTTCTCTTGGTAAGAATGTTAAAGGGTCCTTCTTGAGCAATGAAAATAGATCCAAGAAAATCTTGGACTTGATACATTCAGATGTGTGTGGGCCAATGACTGTTGCCTCCCTGAATGGATATTTTTACTATGTACTCTTCATAGATGATCACTCTTGAAAAACTTGGATTTACTTCCTGAAGAACAAGGATGGAGTCCTTGCAAAATTTCAAGAATTCAAAGCTCAGGTTAAAAACCCGACTGAAAGAAAGATCAAGGTACTAAGATCAGATAATGGAGGAGAAGACACCTCCAAGGATTTCAACAATTTCTGTATTGAAGTAGGGATCAAGAGGAAGTACACAGTTCCTTACAACCCTCAACAAAATGGGGTTGCAGAGAGGAAGAACCTAACCATCATCGAGGAAACCAAAGCAATGATACATGATTAGAGGCTACCTATGACTCTTTTGGCAGAAGCATGCATGACAACGGTATATGTTCGGAACAAGAGTCCTCACCATAATTTGAAGAAAATAACTCCCAAAGATGCCTTCACCAGAGTGAATCTTGAGATTGGACACTTCAAGATATTTGGGTGCCCAATATATTTTCATGTACCCAAAGAGAAGAGATCCAAGCTAGACCCTTCAAGGAGAAAGGGTACATTTGTGGGATACAATGAATCTTCGAAGGCATCTCGGATCTACATCCCTGGTCAGAGACAGATTGAGATAAGTAGAGATGTTATCTTTGAAGAAGAGATAGGATTTCAAAGATCCAGATAATATTAGAGGGAGATTGACAGTGAGACAATATCTTCTCCCCCTTCAACAGTTCATAAGGAGACAAACATTATTCCAGTTGATCCGGTTTCTCCAGTTGATATCCCTAGAGATATTGAAGTAGGGCATAAAAGGCCCACCTGGGCTTGACAAACTCTGTAGGAGGTAGAGGGACATGCAATCCCTCAAGGCACATCCCGAGAAAGTAAGAGACCAAAGAGATTTTCGAGCTACTTTTCAACCATGAGCCACATCATTGATTCTAAGCCTTCTTATCATGGAGAAGCGACAGGTGAGCAGGTATGACAAGATGCCATGACAAAAGAATATCAATCCATCTCGAAGAATGATGTCTGGGATATTGTTCCAAGACCAGAAGGGAAGTCTGTAGTGACTTCCAAGTGGATCTATAAGATCAAGCATGCAGCTGATGGAAGTATCGAGAAATAGAAAGTGAGATTTGTAGCGAGAGGATTCTCACAAGTAGAGGGAGTTGACTATGATGAGACATTTGCTCCAGTAGCCCGATACACTTCCATCCGTACTATCATTGCACTAGATGCATCCATGGGTTGGAAACTACATCAGATGGATGTAAAGACAACCTTTCTCAATGGTGAGATTGAGGAAGAAGTTTATATCGAGCATCTAGAAGGATTCATGATACACAACGAGAAATCTCACATGTGCAGGTTAAAGAAATACATGTATGGAATAAAGCAAGCACCTCGTGCTTGGTATGAGAAAATGGATGGATTCTTGATGAATTTGGGCTTCAGCAAGTGTAATACCCCTAGGCCGAACCCAATTGTAAATGCAAAATGAAAATGTACTTATGTTGGTGAGCTGTTTGATATCATTTTTGTATGCACCTTTCATGGCATAGTGCGCACATGTATTGCACAGTAAAATGATGAAGTGTGCACAGATACCGCGCTTAGCAACTTAAGTGCACACGATTTTGAGGTCAGGGAGACTTTGTGTATATGTTATGTTTTATAGGTTGGTGAGCAAGTTATTATAAGCTAGGAGGATTATGTTTGTATTAGGCCAAAGAGCCTATATGCTAAAGGACAATGCGCTTATTTTTGTATATGTCTCATCATTAATATAAAATACATCACTGCACATAGACCGACCACGATAAAAGAGTATGGGGGGATAAACTCCGCTAGCTAGGGAAAGGGGGGGCTAAAATTTAAGAAAAAATGGCTAAGCTAGGGAGCTTAAGCCAAAAAGGAATATTATATTAATATTTATTAAAGTATAAAGTATGGATAATTATTTTATCCTAAGTTCTAAGGATGGGGACAAGTGGTCCAAAGTATCTCCCAAAATGACAAGTGTCAAGTTGGGGACATGCATACATATAGTTTGGACTTAGTTTATTTTGGGGTAATTCATCTATTCAGGCAAGCATTCAGTCATCCATTCAATAATTCCAGGATCATTTGCTCACTCAGTCAATTGTCCTTCGTACCTTCTTGTCACTGTACTTGAACCTATATTCGTACCCATACCTGTTTTTGCACCTGGTTAGCTTGGGAGTTGGACTGAAGAGGCGGGTTTCCAGGCCCATGAAAAATTTCTCTCAAGGTGAGAGAATTGCTAGGAATTGATTTTCAAAGGTGCTAAACTGTAGCTACATGGCTCTGAGACTTCCTGTCCAGCCTGTTGCTGAAGCCCAGGAAGGAAGTGGGGAAGCCGAAGGAATGTTGAGCAGAGAAGGGGCACACTTCTTGGGGTGGGATAGGCATGTGGGGAATGAGGGACTGTAGTTTGTTAGTTTGAGTTGGCACATGTGACAGAGTCTTTCATGTTGTCTATGATCCATTACCCTGGTAAGGAATCCCTTTACCCAGGTGGAGTTTAGTCCTAGCTCGAGGGTGACCCACTGGTGAGAGTGATGAGCATTGTGGTCTAAGGCTGGGAGTTTCATGGAAGGTCTGCACACAACTGGTGATATTCTTACCAAGATAAGTGTCAATTGTGTGATAAATTACATGCTACATTATTATTTACGTGCTTTTTTTATGGGTTTATCCTATGTCTAGCTTATAACTGTCTTTATATTTATGGTATTGCCTGTATATGCTGCATGTATATGTTTATTTTTATTTCAATATGAATCCATGCATTTACAGAATGTATTTTTCTGTTTACATTTTATATATAAGGTTCCGCAAGAGTTCTGTGTGTATATGTTTTAATTGCATGCAGTTCAAAAAATTTATGTGGCATAGCTCAGTTGGATGATGGGTATGTTACAGTATGGTATCAGAGATTGCAAGCGTTTTCTGGAGTAGCATGGCCCGACATGGGTGGCTGACGATGTTACAGCAAGAGTGCTGCTGATCCAAACCTATATTATCATATTGTTGGTAACAAGTGCTTAATATTGGTCCTATATGTGGATGACTTATTCCTCACTAGTTTAGAAAGACTTATTGTTGAATGCAAACAAGCATTGACTACTAAATTCGAGATGAAGGATATGGGTATGATGCACTACTTTTTGGGGCTAGAAGTATGGCAGAGGACTGATGATATTTTCTTGAGTCAAGGAAAATATTGAAGAAGTTTGGTATGACAGAATGAAAATCCATGCCTACACCGATGGTGATGGATTTGAAGAAAATGAATGATGCTTCTACCGATTCAGGCGAGATTGATCCACATTTGTATCGATAGATGATTGGATCACTAATGTATATGGTTAATACCTGACCTGATAAATAATATGTAGTGAATGTACTTATTCATTTCATGAGTCAGCCAAGACAGACTCACTGGATAACAATGAATCATGTATTGAGATACCTACGAGGCATAGTCGGATATGTCCTGAGATATGCCTTTAGTGTAGACTTGAGTTTGTAGGGATATGCTGATGCAGATTGGGCAGGAAGCACAGTGGACTGAAAGAGCACATCTGGTTGTTGTTTTACCTTGGGATTTTCCATGGTTTCCCGGTGCAGCAGGAAATAGAGCTCTGTGGCCTTGAGTACTGCAGAGGCAGAGTATATAGCATTGTGTGTGGTAGTCTGTGAAGTAGTGTGGCTTCGAAAGATTCTGACATATTTATTTTTATCATGAGATGGATCCTACCATTAGTCATTGTGATAACCAGAGCCGTGTGAAGCTCTCTGAGAACCCTATGTTTCACGATAGATCGAAACACATTGAGATAAAATATCATTATATTAGAGACACGGTGCAGAGAAAAGTAGTGCACGTGTAATATCTTCCTACACATGATCAGATTGCATATATCTTCACCAAACCGCTTGCCATGACAAAGTTCGGGTACTTCTGTGAGAGACTTGGCTTGGTGGAGAATGCCTCTCTAGATGAGAGGGAATCTTGATGATTACAACTGCATGAGACATCCTCCAGGACACAAACTGAGTGAGTCGGCCTCTGAGAGAGCCCATGAGTTGGGTGTTCCCATGAAATGGGTGTGTCATTCCTCTCTGAGACGGAGATGGAACGTTGTGTGCCCCTTTGTGGGGAAGATGCCCATGAGATGGGTGTGTCGTTTCTCTCTGAGATGAAGATGGAACGCTGTGTGTTGGTTGTGGAGCCTGATTATCTTCCTGATTTAGAGGTCTTTTGTTTTCAACCGTGTTTATACCCCATGAAGTATTTACACCCCAGAAGTATGTACACTCTTCCATGCGGGGAGTGCAAAGGGGGGTTACCTCCTCTGCGAGGTCTGGAGGGGCTATGGGGGCAAGCGGGTCCCCGACGGGGGTTTAGGGGCAGCGTCCCCCGATGGGAGTTCAGGGGCGAAGCCCCCGAAAGAAAAATTTCCTTGTAAATGTATGTTGTAATTTCATTGTAAATCTAGAACATTCATTATAAGGTCGCAGATCTAATAGTAGAAATCATGTTAGGGTTTTTTTTCCTAGAAGGCAACCCTCTGTTATGAGGGAAATGTATTGTGGCTATGCATTATGGCGAATATTTTATTATGAGATAGGAGACTGTGAGAGAAAGAAGAGGAAGTTACAACGGGTTTGCTGTAGGTTGTATCCCTTCATTTGCTGGATAATAATAAAGGAAGGACCTAGCAATTTCTCTGGTGGACGTAGCCCACACTGGGTGAACCACGTATATCTGTGTCTCTATTATATTGTGTATCTTTTGTATTTTATTTCCGCATTTGTTTTATTTTATTGCTCCACAGTCCTGTTTTTCTAACAAATGGTATCAGAGTGAAAGGTAACTCACAGGAAAGGAGGGTTCCTCGTTCGAGTGGGAGCAATGTCGGAAGATGGAAAGTTTAGGGTCGAAAAATTTAACGTCCAAAGCTACTAGTTATGGAAGATGCAGATGGAAGATTATTTATATCAGAAGGATCTATTCCTACCATTGGGAGGAGTAGCAAAGAAGCCAACGACTATGGAGGATGAAGAATGGGAGATTCTTGACATAAAGGCACTAGGAACGATACGACTGAGCCTGGCAGCGTCGGTGGCTTTCAATATTTTGAAAGAAAATAAAACAAAGGCTTTGATGGATGCATTGGGTAAATTGTATGAAAAACCCTCGATGTCCAATAAGGTATTTATAATGAAGAGATTATTTAATATGAAGATGTCATAAGGTGGGTCTGTTGCAGATCATTTAAATGATTTTAATACGGTTACTAATCAACTAAGTTCTGTAAAAGTGGAATTTGATGATGAGGTCAGGGCCCTTCTAATCTTGTGCTCATTGCCAAAAAGCTGGAATGGCTTGGTCATGGATGTAAGTAACTTTGTCTCTGGTTCAAATACTTTAAAATTTGATGATGTTGTTGGTGTTATCCTTAGGGAGGAAATGCGACGGAAAAGCATAGGTGAGACATCGGGTAATGCATTGAACATGGAGAGCAGGGGAAGACAAAAGGATAGAGGAAAGGGCTCAGGGAACCATGGGAATTCTAGGAAGGGAAGATCCAAATCCAGACTTGGAAATATAGAGTACTGGAATTGTGGGAAGAAAGGACATCTAAAGAAAGACTACAGAGCTCCAAAGAAACAAAGAGATGGACAACAGGAGAGAAATCAGGAAGCAAATGTAACAAGTGATGTGTTACACGATGATTTGATTCTTTCTGTAGATAATATTTCTGAGTCTTGGGTAGTAGATTCAGGGGATTCATTTCATGCCACACCCCATAGGAAACATTTTCTAGATTATGATTTTGGACAGGTTCATTTGGGTTATGATGCACCATGCAAAATTGTTGGAATGGGAAAGGTAAAAATAAAGCAACTCAATGAAAACCAATGGTTGTTGAAAGAGGTAAGACATGTTCCAGATTTAAGGAAAAATCTAATTTCAACAGGGCAGTTGGAAAGTGAAGGCTGTATATCCATATTTACAGATATGATGTGGAAGGTCATCAAAGGATCATTGGTGATAGAAAAATGAGAGAAGGTAGGTACATTGTATTTATGTACTGGTAGTATTGACTCTTCTATCTCTTTAGCTTCTACAAGAGTGGATACATCACTGTGGCATCATAGGCTTGGAGACATGAGTGAGAAGGGTATGCAGATACTTCACAAAATAAATTTGTTGCCAGATCTTAAACAAATTGATTTGGACTTATGTTAGCATTGTGTTTATGGAAAACAAAAGAGAGTCAGAATTCTCAGAGTCGGAAAAGAAAAGAAGAATGAAAGGTTAGAGCTTGTGCATACAGATGTATGGGGACCAGCTTAGGTATCATCTCTTGGTGGCTCTCGTTACTATGTTACTTTTATTGATAATGCAACTAGAAAAACTTGTGTTTATTGCATTCGACAAAGATGTTTTTTATACTTTTAAGAAATGGAAAGCTTTGGTTGAGAACGAGACAGGAAAAAGTTTGAAGTGTCTCAGATCATATAATGGAGGTGAATATTGCAACAAGGAGTTTGATGATTACTATTCATACCATGGGATTCATAGAGAGAAGACAGTTCCAAGAACACCACAAGAAAATGGTGTGTCAGAAAGGATGAATAGGACAATCATGGAGCGTGCAAGGAGTATGAAATTGCATGCTGGTTTGCCCTTATAGTTCTGGGCAGATGCTGTAGATACTACTGTTTACTTAATAAAAAAAGGACCTTCAAGCTCTTTGGATGGTATAATTCTAGAGGAGGAATGGACAGGAAAAAAGGTAAACTATTCTTTTTTGAAGACTTTCGGTTGTGAAGCATTTGTCCATATTGATAAAGAAAATAGAACAAAGCTTGAGGCAAAATCCAAGAAGTGTACCTTTATTGGATACAATGTTAATGATTTTGGTTATCGCTTATGGGATTATGAAAATAACAAAATCATTAGGAGTAGAGATGTGATATTCAACGAGAAGGTCATGTACAAAGATCAGTTGCAGGGAAAGAAACAGGAAAAATAAAAACAAGAATACACAGTTCTTGATGAGATCACTGAAAAAAAAAATCCAAAGGAACTAGAAAATCAAAATGTACAACAATAGGAGCAACATGTACCTCAAACACCTGCAAGTGTTGTTATAAAATATACCAGGTTAAGTATACACCTTGAACGATACTCTCCATTGTATTATTTATTGTTGACTGATTCTGGTGAACCAGAATGTTATAAAGAGGCAATGCAGGTAGACACCAAAAAGAAGTGGGAGCAAGGCATGAAAGAGGAAATGGATTCCTTGGCAAATAAATACACTTGGCACTTGGTTCAGTTGCCTGCAGGAAAAAGACCATTGCAAAATAAATGGGTTTACAAGTTGAAGGAAGAAGATGGAGGAGAAAAGCGGTACAAGGCTAGACTTGTTGTAAAGGGGTTTGCACAAAAAAAAGGTATAGATTTTGATGAAATATTTTCTCCTATTGATAAAATGACTTCAATTAGGACTATTTTAAGTCTTGTGGTAGTATAAGATTTGCATCTTGAACAATTAGATGTTAAAACAACTTTTCTCCATGGGGATTTGGAGGAAGAGATTTATATGCAACAACCACAGGGGTATGAGGTCAAAGGGAAGGAGAATTTGGTATATGTGGGGTGAAAACATTGATGTATTAATTGCATTGTAGTACTTTCCCAACCATTTAATTTGTCAATCCGAGGTTCGTAGGCTTACGAAGCACACACACTATATATGCAGGACTGAAGTAGAAGTAATCTAATCTAAATTGTTGAAATGAAATTAATCTAGGAAAGAATTGAAACACTAACTAGGAAATCAAGAAATTGCATAAGGGAAAAACAATACAACATGTGAAGAGTTGAATGACAATTGACATATGTGAGCTCACACAATAAATCAATCTCAAATTATATTACAAGAATCAAATGACAAAGCATGAAAGAATAACAATGAAATAATCAAAGCTAAGAATCCCCTTCTAGGACTTCAAGTAATCTAAGTCTAATCTTCCATCTCTTCCCCCGAAATGAAGAAAGAACACTCTTTTATACATGAGAGTCTTGAAGATAAGATAAGAGTCTCATAATTACAGATCCACTATTCTCTCAACCACTTTCCTATTATTACAAGATATGATCCCTTCAAATCCTCCACACATCTCTCACAAATATTGGATAAGATATGCCATCAAAATCTCCATGATCTTCTCCTTTGAATATGCTTGAATGATATTCCCAAACATTCTTCAAATCTTCAAAGCTTGAAGATGAAATTCGTATTTGAGGCTAGGTGGTAGTATTTGACTTTGTTGAAATCTTCAAATATACATGTACACATCATAAAACTCATCCAACCTTGAGATATAATGAAAATATGTTAATTTCTAATATTTAATCACAAATTCACTTATAATACTAAAATGAATAAAGTGGAAAATAATAATGTGAAACCCAAATGTATTTATGAAAATG
>ML776722.1:1319166-1351258 GCA_009831015.1 Picea engelmannii
TACAAGATCCCAAAAGTTCGCAGTTGATCCACCAATTGCAGTCCAATGCTCCAGCTTCCCCAGGGTACTCTTGGCTCCATGAGGAACTTCGATACAAAGGTTGTTTGTATTTAAGTAAACAATCAAATCTTAAATCCACGATACTTTTTGAGCTTCATGCTACACCCATAGCAGGGCACTCCGGATTCACCAAAACCTATGACAGGTTCAAACGTTCCTTTTTATGGGATGGTATGAAACAAGACATTCGTAATTTTGTAGTTGAATGTGATGTGTGTCAATGCAATAAGGGAGAAACAATCAAATCGTCAGGCACACTACAACCGCTCCCGATTCCACCTGTTATTTGGAAGGATATCTCTATGGATTTTATTACCGGCTTACCCAAATTGGGAAATAAATCTGTCATCGTGGTGGTTGTTGATCTCCTTTCCAAGTATGCTTATTTATGCGCCCTTCAACACCTGTTTACAACATCCACGGTGGCTCAAATCTTCATGGATCAGGTCTTCAAGCTTCATGGCATGCCACACTCTATTGTTTTTTATCGCGACCCAACTTTCACAAGCAATTTTTGGCAAGAATTGTTCAAGATACAAGGCACCGAATTGCATCTCAACACAGCTTATCATCCCCAGACTGATGGCCAAACGAAAATTTTCAACAAGTGTTTGGAAGTATATTTGAGGTGTTTTGCCTCGAAAAAGAAAAATCAATGGGCTCAATGATTACCCCTAGCTGAATGGTGGTACAACACTTCATACCATACAACTACATGCATGACTCCTTTTGAAGCGATATATGGACAGAAGCCGCCTTCAGTTCTCTCATACTTACCGGGTGCCTCAAAGGTCTAGGTGGTTGACCTAACACTTACAGCTCGAGAGGCGACTCTCTGTACCCTCAAAGAGAATTTGGTCATGGCACAGAATTGCATGAAGCAACAAGCAGATCAAGGTTGCTCTGAACATCAATTTGCAGAAGGGGATCAGGTGTTTCTTTGACTACAACCTTACAAGCAAACTTCCCTCAAGGCCGAGCATTGTCAGAAGCTAGCCCCCAAATTTTATGGTCCTTATACCATGCTCAAGCGTGTGGGACAAGTCACCTATCAGTTAGTTTTTCCCAGCCATTCGAAGCTACATCCTCTTTTTCATGTTTCATGCTTAAAGAAGGTGATTGGAGCTAAGTGCCAAATTCAAACCAACCTTCCAGAGTTAGTTGAAGAAGGATCCATTTGGCTATATCCAGAAGCAGTTTTGGACCAGCGTGAGCGTCGCCTACGTCAAAGAACCATCAAGGAAGTGCTAGTCCAGTGGAAGGATACAACTCCAGTAGATGCCACTTGGGAACCAACTACCATTCTGCATCAATTTCCTCATCTCAAGCCTTGAGGACAAGGCTCTTTTTAAGGGGGCGGACATGTTAGGGTCCTAACCCGCACATAGGTAGAACAATATATTAGGATGTAATAAAGGTCGATATTAATAAGGCCTTTCAATAAAATAGAATAAGGCGGATGTAAGAAGACCTAATAGAAGCTTCCACTTCTAGAAGGATCTTCCTCTAGATGCTTCTTTTTAGTATAAATAGGAGTCGAGAGTATGAGAACCCTAGCTTGGATATTATTGTAATAGAGCTCTGCTCAACTAAATTTTTCCCCCTCGAAGAGGCCCGTGAACATTGCTTTCAGATTCAAAGTGTTATTTCTATTGTTATTCTTATATCATTTCAGTGTTATTGTGGTGAATGTTCTGGTTATATTATTGTTATTCTGCCATTACTAGCATTTTATTTATGTTCTACATACATTTTATATCTGGAATATTACAATGTAATGGGACATGAAGAGAAATATTGTATTTGGAGATGATGCTCAATACCCCCTCGAAGAGGCAAGTGAACAGGAGAGGATCACTTCCATAATAGGATCCATTGTATGGTGTTGCCCTACCTCAAGGGTTTTGGTAATAATAAAGTGTGGTTTCTTCTATATTGCTTTGTGGATATATTGTGTATTCATTATTTGTGGTGATTATATTTGTAGATCTATTTAGGTCCTTAACAAGTGGTATCAGAGCACTTTCTTTGGTAGACATTGTGGGCAATTTTTTTTTATTTTTGCAGTTTTTTTTTTCAGAGAAGAAAAAAGAGGGCCGCGACATTACATAAATTTTTGGTATATTTTTGTGTCAAATTTGAAGAAACTGGTTGTATATCTGATTTCTTCTCAGAAAAACACCCAAGTTGAAAAAAAAAATCATCCGAAACAGAGTCTAGGAAGTCAAGATATTGAAGTTTTAAAATCTGTAAATTTTCAGGGTTTTTTCCACGGATGGTGGCGCGATTTTTTTATTTCTGTAGCAGCTGGAGGCCGAATTTGCCCAAACAAATTACATATTTGAGTTCCTCTCACAATTTCACCCAATTTCAAAAACAAAATCAGCCAAAACGGAGTCTGGGAAGTGAAGTTATGAGCATTTTAAATTCAACAGTTTTTTAGGGTTTTTCTAGAAAAAGCCGCGATTTTTTATCGTAACTTATTGGTCTATTTTTTGGGTTTTTTCATGACGGTTGCAGGACCGAAGAGTTCATAGGGTGATCATATGGCTATTTCTTCTCAAACCCTCAAAGAAATTCTACAGATTACTAAAGCATTCAAAGCTCAATTGTTTGACATATTGAATGACATATACAATATTTCTCTTCATGTCCCATTACATTACTTGAAAATTGTAAAGTTTGAAAGTCCTGACATTTCCATTGGGTTTTATATTAAGCACTATAAAAATTGTTGTATCTTGGATTTGAATTGTTAACTTAGAGTTTTTGGCAAATGATGGAAATGTCAATTTTTCAATAAATGTTATTTCATGTAATAGAACAGTAATCGTCTCATTCGCGTCCATTATCCCACTTTCCTCTCATTATATGCACACTGCCTTCCCAAATACATTTAATACATCCCTTCTTATGTTATTATGAATTTCATTCTTTTTTTAAATAAAAAATAAAAAGGGTTAAAAGGAAAAGAAAAAGGCTATATGATGAATGGTGTTGGGAGTTTGGATATGGAAACATTGTTTGCCTCTGCATTTTCTTGAACAATAATCGTCTTATTCCCATTCATGCTTCCATTTTTCACTCATTACAAATCCCCCCATCTTCCCAATAGCCCTATCACTCCATTTTTAAATGGAAATTAATTATTGAGTTTAAAAGTATGATGGATGGATTGCATGTGCTTCTGTTGTGAATCATAGAGCCAACTTTTTGATTTTATTTAGGTAGGGTGTCGATGCATGGATTGTTAATATTTTTTCATAACATGATTGGAATATTGCTTCAGGATGACTTTCTTTAGTAGAGGCAGCAATGGTAGAGGTGCAAATATAGGAAGATGAAATAACATGCAAAGAGGCCATAGAAGGCCACAATTTTCGATACATTTTTACATTGATCCGCAAGAATTAAATCAACTTTTCCAAGCTAGATTTTTTAATCTAGTTGGCCAAAGAATTTTGCAACCTATACCTGAGAGGCCTCCTTACCAACCGTGTCAAAATTTTATTGGTATCCATGTTCCCCCTCATGTGTCTATGTAGCCAGAACCACTTGCCAATGAAGGCTGGAAAGAAATTGGTCATCAACATGTATCTCATCACTATGGTTGGCCTACTGTGTCGTTACCATTACCCCCTCATCCACTGCCAATCAATCAAAATTTCCAAGATGATCGTGTTGCCTCGTCAGTATATTCCTCGCATGCAATCAAAAGGCTAAAAACTAATGTTCCTAAGCGAGAGCTAGATAAAGGGAAACGAGTGGCCAACCCATCCAATTCCTCCAAAGATTCCTCTAAATATGTGTCTTGCCATCTTCACCTCAAAGATAGTTGCTCTCATATCATCAATGAGATCTGCCCATATGGTCCTAATTAGTTGGATACTGTTGCACAGGATAAATCAGAAATGGGATCAAAAGAGGGCAGCAGTGGAAAGAGGCAAAATGCCTCTCACATCAAATATGGTTTTTAATCATGTTGATGCTATTTTATTTTGAGGACAGTCTTTTTATTTGATATGACAATAATTTGAACAACAAATACGTATTTAGACAGAGTTTTGGACAGCATGGATATAATATTATTTTTGGATATAGTCATGTTCTATTTTGTTGATGTTAAAATATTTGATTATTAATATGAGGATGGGAGTTACAAGGCATATGTTTAAATCAATTATTTGGGGTATTATACTTCATGTTTTTATTATTATTAAAGAAGTGAAAATTGGAGTGACAAGGGGTCCCACCTATTTAGTTATTATTTATATAGACCCTTATTTTATTTATATATTTTTAATTATTTGTTTCAAATTAGTTAAGCTAATTAAGCTTAAAAAAAGGAAAGTAGTTGAACTACCATACCTAATTGGCCAAGAATAAAATCTCAATCAAATGAAGAGAAAAAGGAGTAAGAGAAAATAGAAGGAAAACTTTCGCTATAAGGTTTTTGTTGTACTTGTGAGATACGTCCATTCTTCATTCATTCTGAGTTTACTCGAAGGCTTAACCATCTTGATGACAACAGGGCCTTATTGAAAGCAGCAGGATTCAAAACTGAATCATATTTTCTAATAGTTTGTCTTTAAAGGTGTATGATTTATCTTTGGCAGTCTTTGTGTTCTTGTTTGTCTATGGATTAAATTTCAAGACTGATAAAGAATATTTTGCAGAGTCAAGGGACAACATTTTGTGGTAAGTTGGTTCAGATCTTTAGTTTCAGTTTTCTTTTGTTGTCAGAGTCTTTTTGTATGGTTCCCATCAGAGGCTGCTAAATCTGACTTTGGTCTCTACCCTCGCAGGGGTTTGTAAAGAGAATTCAGCTTTGTATCTCAGCATGAAATCAATATAAAAATCAGATTTCTGATATCAATCTCACATGTGTATTATGATGATTTGGAACAAATTTTGTTTGTATCCTTGTCTCTTATCCATGTATACACTTATGTAATTTCTTGCTTATTTTATTTTGCACAGTTACATGTAATATATATAAAACCATCATTGTTCCCTCATACTTAATACATGTGGATTAAGTGATTTTTTTTTTCTTTTTTAAGGCTATAAACCCCGGGTAACATTCCCAACTATCTTGCTTTATCCCAACAAGATCTAAAAAAGCTTGAGTAAGGTTCCTTGTACCTTTTCCTCAACAACCGTAAGGATGCTCAACAATCAATCAACTCTCATCTATTAAAAATCAAAGCTTTTGGTTACATAATAATATTCATCACTCTTTGAATATTCAATACAATAAGATGATGACAATTCTACTCCCCTCGCTCGCTACCTTCATCCTTCATTTATGCATGAAAGGAGAAGGAACGAGATTCAACAATACAAAATATTTGGGATAACAATTTTAATACATTTCGGGATGGCATCGACCCAAAATAGGGAAGTCGATAACCAAATATAAATGGATCATCAATTATTCTTTGACCGGAACTTGGAGGAAACGACCTAACCATATCTTCAATTTGATGGCTACAATCAATTTGAAGATTTTCGTACCAATTTTGATAGATTGGGTGCATATGAATGGTGTCTTCTTCGATCTTGATCTGCACCAACTGGAGATTTTATGTAGCAATGATCTTGAACCCATTCTTTATAATCTACATGGAAGTATATTTATCAACAAAATATTTGACGTTTAAATCAAAACCCAACAAATTTGGGAGCGATCATGGAATTTATGCAAATATCATTTGAAGAACCATCCATAACTTTCAAACCATTCCTTGTTTTGGAAAACAACCCAAATGAGACTCAATTTTTTATACTGGGAACAAAACCCATGTTCCAGATTATTCATATTCATATGGGTTTGCACGAAAATTGAGGACGAAGTTGACTGTCTGAAATTTTCTGATAAATTTGGTTGTAGCATAAATATTGTGCTGGAGCTCCACACGTTCGAGTTGGGCGAATTCTGACTTATTTGTTTACATCTCAAAACTATTGTGGAGAAAACCCATGTTCCCAATTTTTACCTAGAAACGCGCGAATATGTCGAACAATTATGGGTACCAGGAATGACAGTGATGGTGCGGGAATGTTGATTATGTCGGTACAAAAATCACACTTCATAAATCGTCGTCAGTAAAACCATGATATAATCATATTTTAATCACTAAAAATATAGAAAAACGATATATTAACCAGAATGAATATATAATGACAAATGATGACGTTTAATGAGGGTTTATGGTGTGTATTAATAACGAAATGCGGAAGATGGCTTAAGAATAACGGTTGTATTAGGCGAAGAAAGCATTACCTTGGCATCCTATCATTTTCCTTAAATAAAATTTGATGGTGAAAGCATGTCTTAGGCTCCATCAGATCTTGAAACGTTTGAAAACCAGTTTTTTGGTGGGCATTCCTCGGGAATAACAATGTGTGATTGTGAAAACCATTTTGGGCACAATTATACAAATCTTGTTTGAAAACCATCTTGTCAACATACAAGATTTGCAAATAATGACAGAGAAATCAACATTCCATCTAAGTTCCAATGCTCCTTATGTCATAAATTTACGAACTTGCTACTCCATCAAAAGACTATTATAGATATCACTTTACAACAAGCTCCGAGTTCCACATGATCAAGGTTCTACGTTGTTCTTTTTCATTCAATTCAGTTCAGGTCACCATTGTGGATTAGCTCAACTCTCCTACCCCTCTGGATTTCATATACATGTTGGAGATCTCATGGACCTTGGATAGATGAATGTATATTCCTTTTCTAATTTTTAATCAACAATCCATTGAATGTTAGAAGAAGTGTACTTGGAAAAATCTTTATGCCTTTTATGCTTTCTTTGTTGTTCTCATATAAATTCCCTATTTGTCATATTTTCCGAAGACGAAAACAACATTTAGTTGGGGGGACATTCATACCTTTTAATACATATCCGGCCATAATCTCAAACTATTATCCCATACCCCATACTTTCATACAATGTTGATAAGCATGATTTTCCCCACACATGACTTCTTGTTGTTCCTGATATCATGTTTCAATAACGCTCATTGGTTTTCCCATTAGCATAACTCCAAATTAAAATCTGCAACTTGGAGGTTGTTCTATATGACTAGGGGATGTTTTGGTTCCTATCAAATCACCACAAACGCAAACAAGCTCCTCACGGGGAGAAACTCAAACCAAAAGTCAAACACATAAATTTAAAACAGTCAAATGTGTTCTAAGGGCGTTTTTTCACATCGTTTGCATGCAGTCGAGGCCGAATCAAGAAAAATAAAGACATGGGTTTTGTGCCTAATATAATCATTTAGGTACCTACATTTTCCAAATTCTTAGAAACTGCACAAGGAAGGTTGTGCGGGCATGTTTTCTAGGAATATTAGATTTAATTTGTAATTTCCAAAACTTTTTTTTGTTTAGAGTGCATAAACTAATTTGCTTGTAATTTGAAATCTACAATATGGGTTTTTCGGACTTTTTGTGCATTGGAGAATCAAGGCGAAATAGAAATTCTCACAAAAAATTATCGATACCCATATTGAAATTTGCACTAAATACGCTCATCTTCAAACCTGTATCAGTTTGCCTCAATGGGATCAGGGTCAAAATTGCAGCATTCAATTGATTGACAGAGCGTGGCTCGTGGGTCGAATTTTGCGGAGGAATGAATGAAAATTTCCCCGATTAACGTTGCCTCCGTCAAATGTAGATTTGCAAATTTGAAGTGGTATCTTGGTTATATAATTTATAGAAGCCATCAATCTTAGGAACCAAGTGCCATGATCTTAGCTCATATGCAGCTGGAAAGAGAGGTGCAACATCACGCAAGATGGCTGGAGGAGAATATGGAAGTTGAGAGGAGAAAAACCAGGGCATCAATTTCTCAATTAATTGAATATGTTGATGGATGCATATTGAAATTAACAAGGCCATAGATTATTAACAACTCTTGAGTTATGATTTAATTCGTTGTTTTAAAATCACTCATTCTTTGTAACTCACCATGGTTGTCAATCCAATTTAATTTGTCAGTTTGTAATGATGCTCAACAAGTTCAACCAATGGATATTGAAATAAATTGAGCCAGATTGTGGTTGTGTCTCTAGAAGTTATATTTTCAAACAACATCCCACAACCATCACACAAAATCAATGAAAAATGAGCTACATGAAATCTTGTAACCAGTTTACAGATCCGGTAACTATTCGTTGGTTTTGATATTAGCACAACCTTTAACCAAAATCCACCACATGGGTTTTGTGTGTTGGCTTCACAAGATGCTTTGATACCTATTGAATTAGTTCCAAGCTTAATGAGTAGGGGGCTAGCTCGTGCTCAAACTCAAAGTAAATTGCATGCCAATGGTTACAAGAATGTTTGTAACACATAATTTGAGGGTTACTTCATAAATTTGGTTCAAGGATTGACTTGTCTTTAGATGGTTAATATTATGAGAAGGGAACAAAACATTTAAATCATAAGGAGTTATGTCATTGAAATTTGGTTGATATGCACATTTTTGGGTTTTCAATATGAATGCATGTACATGGTTTATTTTTCAAGTTGATGATTTTTTTGTTTATTTTCTACACATATTGGAGGAATAAGATCTTGTGTTGCAGTGGAAAAGAGAAAATTCAAAAGGTAATTGTTGTCACACAAGAACCAACACTTACAAAAATTGGGGTTGTTACGCAAGAACCAACCACAAGAAGCTCAACTGCAACATGACTCCTAGCGTGTTGCCAAATATTTCAAAGAAAGACTTAGTCACACAAGTTCAAAAAAATCAGTTGCATGGAGATACAGGGTTGCATGAGGAAATGCAACATATTTAGTTGGGGGGAATGTTGAGTTGTACTCCATTTTTATGCTTATATGTGGGATTAGGCTCAATATTTTCCAATGCAATTGTTTTAGTATTTTAAGTGAATTTATGATTAAATGTTATAAAAATAACATAGTTTCACCTATCTTTGAAAGTTGGGTTATTTTGGTGATGATTACAAGAGCATTTAGAGCTTGCAATAATGCAAATTTGTATCATTTAGCTCCAAATTCGAACTTCCTCTTCAACCATTGAAGTTTTGATGAGGACTTGGGAGGATCATTCAAATATCTTGAATAGAGATGAAACTTGAAGTTTTGATGAGGATTTGGGAGGATCATTCAAATATCTTGAATAGAGATAAAACTTGAAGTTTTGGATAAATATTTAGCAAATATCTGAGAGTTATCTTTGACTTGCTAATCTTTAGCAAATGGTTGTAACCACATGAGAGATTTGTGGATTTGAACTTATTATTTGTCATTTTAGTTTCTAAGAAAATTCATGTATAAATAAGAGTGTATTCTCCATTTCAAAGGGAGGACTCTTGGAGAATATGTCCAACTTATGATGGAATATAATAAAATTTATCATTATTTCTTTCCACATGGATTGTGATTCGTTAGTTTTAGGTGTAGCATGTTTTGATTTAGTTTTATGATGTTGTAGTTTTAATTTGTTCTTTTGATTCTTGGGAGATTTATCTCACTCCAAATAGATCATGGTGGTATTTTACTTCATTTTATATGTATTTATTTAATTATGCAATTTGATTTCATGAACAATCTTTTCCTATTTCTTTTTATTGAGGGTGTGTGGAATGTTTCTTTTAATTTGCAAAGGACACATAACTCCCTTTGAGCATGAACTCTAAGTAATTGAATCAGATGACTTGGAATAGAGTATCTATGCAACAAGTAATCTAAGATTACAAGAATATTGTTGTCACCCATGTTTCTACAATTACCAAGCAGAGTGATTATCAATTCAAGATCAATCAAGTTTCAAGACGTTTTGAATCTGTAATTGGTTTCAATTTTGCTTTATACTTTAGTATTACTTTCTTGTTTACATAATTTTTGAGTCCAAAATATTAATGTGCATATCAACATACTAGGGACAAAGTACCTACTACAACAAAAATCATCGATTGCAGATGATGTTGTGACCCGTGTTTCAACAATTACCAGTCATATTGATTATTGATTCAAGAGTAACCAGACTCGTGGAGAGTTAATTTTGTAATTGCTTAGAATTTGCTTTATATCGCTTTGAGACATCATTAGTGCATAAGTTAATACAAGTTTTAAAATTACTATAAATAATCTAATTCTACACACAATGTGTTTGCATTTCACAAATTTATGTACCCCAAATTAATAATTAAATGTTACAAAATTTATGCAAATAAATTACCTAACATCACCTATATAGGTCCACACCTCATAATCCTCACAAGAAGGAGCTAGAATGATCGAGGTTGATGCAACTTGATATAAAATAAAATAAATGATATATAAAGAGTAAATTCTATAATTCAAAATGAAAATCAAAACAAAAAAAGAAAGAAAAATTCAAACAAAAACCAAGAAAAGAATGAGAAGAATGAGAAGCATCAGCTCTAACCCCTTGCTAAGAGGCCATCATGCCAAGACCTATGCAATGAATCAATACCTAATAAAAGGACTTAGCAAATGAAAATCAAAAGCCAAAAAAGGTTGAATCAATAAAGAAAAAGGAAATGATCCAGAATGGATCTAGGGACCAAAAAGGGTCCAGGAAGCCCTAAAAATCAAAGTGCTTAGAATGGCCTCAAAACGGACATGTGCATAGGCCTCGTCGATACAAACCCAACACAACTTGAACCGGTTCAAACGGACATCGTATGCGAAAGATATCGCGGTTTGTTTGTTTTGTCAAACAGGCGAAAACATTATGACTGTACAGTACGTACAGTGTTGATGTGGCAGATGATTGTACAGGCCATACAACCATATAGTGACATGGCAAGTACAGTGGCACTGACTGGGTAGGTGCAGGTGGATGAATCAGCATTGGACACGTGGAATTTATTTGGCAAGTGTAAAGGTGTCACGTGGCCCAGTCATGGGTTGCCACGTGGCACCCATTCATTGGTTGATTGGTTGGAAAAAATTGTACGGAGTTCTGGGGAGTTGAAACCATGACCTATGGTCCAGGTCGTCGTATTTTGGCAAGGTTGGGATACTAGTCTGCTCACATTGTCACTTGATAGTTATGGGCTAAAACTTATATTTAAAGTTTAAACATTGTAATTTCGGACGGAGTAAGGGTTGGGGCCAACCTCAGCCCCGGCATGAAACACTCCATATGACCCTTTGACATATGACTCTGCATTTTAAACCTTTGGCGCAGAGTTGTTTGGCATAGCTCCCGATTTCGGCGTTACCACACGTGACCTCCACCATAAGACTCGAGTGTTATACAGCTAGCGCGGATTGTTGGGGATACTGCCTAGTCGGCCGAGCTAGCATGTTGACCAGGGCGCATGACCAAGGGCCAGGGATGAGACTGTATAGGCGTGTAGAGGAAGAACGAGGCCACATGGTCCAAGCACATATGACCAGGGCCAAGAAATCAAGGGGGCAGCGCACAACTTCTAGCGCTTGGCCACATGGACTGCGCACATATGCCCAGGGGCCTAGAGAAAATGGGTTGTGCCCTTTATTTTCCAAAAAGTGGGTTTTTCCACTTTATTATAAGATTTTTAATTGATTTTTTAGCAGTTTTGAGAGATTTTCGGTCATTTTTGGAGGATCTTGGGCCCTTTTTGAGGCCATATCTTGGGGGGAAGTTGGGAGGTTGTTACCCACTTCAAGCCTATATAAACTAGAGGTTCTTGAAGCCATGAAGGGGGTTTCATAACAGGAAAATGATGATGAGTTGTTGAGGCAAAGCCATTTTTTATGTAGGGAAGCCATTGAGGAGAGCACCCTTGCGGGCCATTTATGGGAGCTTCGTTCATCTTTTTTCAATGCTGTCAGTTTTGATGGGTTATTGAAATCTAGCATAACACAACTAGCTCATTTTTGTAATCCATTGGTACTTTTATGATGTATATTTAAAGTTTTGAACAGAAATAAGAAAGCCTCACCCACTGAGACAAAGGCTCGGAGACGTAGGCGAGATTGTCGAACTCTGTTATCACTTTGGTGTTTATGGTTTGTTGTTTCTTCATGCTTATTTCCATATCTATATATTACTTTATGGATGCCATATTTCATCATTAATTCTTCCTCTTTCATTAATTTCCTAAATGGTAAAATAACTCATGCTTTAAAACTCAACCATTGTCATTAAAAGATCTTTTCGGATCAAGTGGTATCAGAGCTAGTTGACGGTTGGTTTTTGAGTTTGCATGACTACCAGGAAAATGGCATCTAAAGAGGGACTTTTTCAATATGAGAAGGATATGTTAAAAACTCTCTTGGCCATGGCAGAGATGGTGAAAGTGATGTATGAAGATTACTTGGAACGAAAGAGATTGGTTCAAGAGAAACCTTCAAAGAACGACAAAAGCGAAGAAGAATTGAAGGAATTTCCTTCTACACCTGATTCAGAAAAAATCTCTGAGGTATGCAACACGACCAACAAACTTGGGATCGGATTCGGGTGATGAATCTAAAGTCTCATTGGTTGGTTTGGCAGGTAAAATTGGTGATGGATTTGATTCTAGAAGTAAATTGTTTCACATAAGGGTCATAATGAGGCATACTAAGGTCGACACATTGATAGATAGTGGATCTCAATCTAACTTGATTTCAGAGGAATTGGTTAAACAATTGGGATTAAACACTCAGATGCATCATAAGCCTTACTCACTTAAATGGATAAGCAACAATCATAAATTGCACATAACAAAGCAATGCACATTAAAGTTTGYAATTTCATCTAAGTTTGTGGACGAGGTAACATGTGATGTGGTGCCACTCAATGAATGTGGAATGGTTTTAGGAAGTCCTTATTTGTATGATCACAAAGCAATCTTCTACAGGGAACAMAATCAATATCACTTAATCAAAGCAGGAAAAGAATATGTTGTACACGCTCATCATTTTAAAGMAAATCAATCTCTTCAAACAATGGAACAATTAAGAAAGGCATCTCATGAAAGAAACACACCTATAATTGTTTCAAATCAAGTAATTTATCTTAAGCAAGAACAGGAAATGATTGTAGAATGGAAGATCAATCACGCATTGCTTCAAGATAAGCTAATGTCRTGCAAGTATTACAAACATATTAGCTCATTTGAAGTCATATTTGTGATGTTATCATTAGTAATGTTGTCAACATGGATGATAGTGACTTTAGTAAGATGTGACAGAGTACAAGTGGCTAAAAATATGTTGTCAGTTATCATGATTGTCTTACAGTTGATCTTGATGAGACAGGTGCATAGGACAGAGTTTAAAGACAAAGAACAAGTGGGGTGGTCTATCCCACACTTGATGACTGGTTAGAATCCTTTTGGAGTACCAAAAGGTATTTAGTGGGGAGGCATGATCCAGAATAGATCTAGGGACCAAAATGGGTCTAGGAAGGCCTAAAAATAAAATTGCTCAAAAAGGCTTCAAAACGGATCTATACGTAGGCCTCGTCAATACAAACCCGACACAACTTGAATGGACTCAAACAAACATCATATGCGAAAGATATTGTGGTCTGTTCGTTTTGTCAAATAGGCAAAAAAATGTTGATTGTACAGTCTGTACAGTCCATACAGTGTTGATGTGGCAGCTGATTATATAGGTCGTACAGTGATGTGGGAGGTACAGTGGCACTGACTGGGCAGGTGCAGGTGGACGAATCATCGTTGGACACATGGAATTTATTTGGAAAGTGTAAAGGTGCCACGTGGCCCAGTCATGGTTTGCCACGTGGCACCCATTCATTGGTTGGAAAAAATTGTATGGAGTTCCGACGGAGTCGAACTTGTGACCTCCAGTCCGGTTCGACGCGTTTTGGCAGGGTCATGCTACTAGCCCGCCCACATTGTCACTTGATAGTTGTGGGATAAAACTTATATTTAAAGTTTAAACATTTTGATTTTAGGTGGAGTAAGGGTTGGGGCCTAGCTCCATCCCTGACGTGAAACACTCCATATGACCCTTTGACATATGACCCTGCAGTTTAAACCCTTGGGGCAGAGTTGCTTGGCATAGCTCCTGGTTTCAGCGTTACCACACGTGACCTCCACCATAATACTTGGGTGTTATACAGTTAGCGTAGATTGTTGGGGATAGCGCCTGGTCACCCAAGCTATCCCGCTGACCAGGGCACATGACTAGGGGCCAGGGCTAAGACTGTATAGGCGCGTGGAGGAAGAATCGGGCCACATATGACCAGGGCCAGCGCACAACTTCTAGAGCTTGGTCACATGGAGCGCGTACATATTCCCAGGGGCTAAGAGAAAAGGGGTTGCACCCTTTATTTTCCAAAAAGTGGATTTTTCCACTTTATTATAAGATTTTTAATTGATTTTTCGACAATTTTGAGAGATTTTGGGTCATTTTTGGAGGATCTTGGGCTCTTTTTGAGGCCAGATCTTGGGGGGAAGTTGGGAGGTTGTTACCCACTTCAATCCTATATAAAATAGAGGTTATTGAAGCCATGAAGGGTGTTCAGAATAGGAAAATGTTGATGAATTGTTGAGGCAAAGACATTTTTTATGCAGGGAAGCCATTGAGGAGAGAACCTTTGCGGGCCATTTCTGGGAGCTTCGTTCATTTGTTTTCAGTGCCGTCAGTTTTGATGGGTTCTTGAGATCTAGAAAATCCCAGCTAGCTCATTTTTGTAATCCATTGGCACTTTTATGATGTACATTTGAAGCTTTGAACAGAAATAAGAAAGACTCACCCACTGAGACAAAGGCCCGAAGACATAGGCGAGATTGTCGAACTCCATTATCACTTTGGTGTTTATGGTTTGTTGTTTCTTCATGCTTATTTCCAGATCTGTATATTGATTTATGACTACCATATTTCTTCATTAATTCTTCCTCTTTCATTAATTTCCTAAATGGTAAAATAACTCATGCTTTTAAACTCAACCATTGTCATTAAAAGATCTTTTCATATCAGGGAAATAGGGGTTTGGAAAGACATGGTGTCAAGGAAAGGGTAACGCATTGCCTAAGTGTTCCCTTGTACAAAGGCACTCATGAGGATGAATATCATGCATAACCTTTCATGACTATGACATCACCCATGAAGTAAACCCCAAACCATACCATATGCCATTACACATACTCCTTGATGGGTTTCTTGGGAAATAATCCTTATCCTAGGTATTGGCACACTCAATAGCGGGTAGTAATGATCCTTCCATACCTAAACTTGGCAAATTGTATAACTTTATGAGCTAGTGTAAACGTTGAAGAGGATACTTAATGTGATGTATCTAAGGGATTTTTCATTGACATGACTCACTTTATATGTTTTATTTGACTTGTGTACATGCCTTTAGTTTTGATGGTGCATTAGACTACATGATCCCCTCCATGGACAATGGATTGCACATGGTCATACACTTTATTGACACCTTGGTCCTTTGGAGGATGTTGAGGGGATACTAACACACTTCATGGAGGTCATCCCCATCACTTGAGAGAGGTCGTTCCACACTTTTGGGAGAACATTTAATCTGGGAGGATCTAGGGAACATCTCAAAATTCTCAGAAGTGTCCCAGGAGGCTTAGAATGGCCTCGAAAAAAGAAAAAGGGAAAAAAATTTGAAGTCCTCAAAACTCAGCAAAATTGACATCATTGCAAAGAGCGCATTGCAGTCTTTCCAACGGTGCAAATGGTTCATCAAACAGAGTTACGGATCGAAATATATCCACAGTCAAATTTTTGGTCAACCTAGCCCAGTCAATAGGGATGAGTCAACATCGATACTGCTGACGTCAGCAACAGTACTGATGACGTTAGAATCCATACAGATTACGTGGCACAATCAGAGAGTGGCATGTGTCCTGATGATGTCAGCATGACGTCACCATGTTGATGTGGCATAATGACAACATGCCACGTGGAATGTTGATTTAGCACTTTGGGATGCCAAATGGGCCAATAAAAATGTGACACATGGCACCCCCAAGTGATGCCATGTGGCACCACCCAGGAGCAGCCATGTGGTCCTCTCGCAGACTGACACATGGTGCCATTCTTTGGATGACACATGGCAGAGACACATAGGCAGTGATTGTATCGTTTTTATTTAATGGATGGCCACCATGTGGCCCAGTCATAGGCTACCACATGGCAACGCGAAAATTCCCACTAAGGGCCAACAACCAAATTTTCAAAATTAAATAGGGGTTGACCAACGGCCAACCCTGATCCGCCAAATTTAGAGTTGGTTCCACCAAATCTTGTGGTAAGCCCCCACCAAATCCAATGAGATTCGATATGGTTGTTTAATGGTTATAACATATATCCAAAAGGGGGAGGCTCGCGGGCTTGACCCCAGGGCCTTCCCAACAATAACACTAAATTAGCATCCACCAACCGGTTGGGCTAACCAGCCACATTGTAAATTATTCCCATGCCATTAAATTTAAACCCAGTCTATGCCAATACTCAGGGGAGAGTGCGCCCAGTCCTCCTAGTCTGTACCAGTCACGGTTTTATATGCATTTTTTAATAAATTAATTGCAGAGACTTGCACATGGATCAAGGCAGAGGTCCAGAGGAGGCCTGAAGTTGACAGTGTCCAATGGAGATGATTTGACAGTCAAATTTATGCTATTCGACGATGTGAATCCAATGGAGATGTATGTTTCGGCAGCAGAGACTCTGATCAACAAGATAAATTCTGAAAGAGCCAATGTAAGCATGTTTTTAATATGTTGTTTTCTCATTGAATGTTGCAGTATAGTATGCTTGATACAGGTCTGAAGGAGCATGGAGAAGTTGCAGCAAGGCAGCAAAGCCAACTTATTCCTTCTATTTATTTATTTCTTCTCTTCTTACACATAAACAAACCAGCTACATGTGAAGGAGAAATTGTGGCACTTGGATGATAAGTGACCAACGAAGCGGTCAAGAATCTCGTAGTTTTCAGGAGAGTATGGGCTACATACGTACTTGGATATGGGTAGCATATCTAAGACATTCTATGACTCCATGATTATGGGGGTCATTTATTATTCTTCCTATTTTTTTGTATTGAGTATGTGGGAATGATATCCATGTAAGCATCATGGATGCTTCATGAGCATGAGAACTTGTGAAGCTTGTAAAACTTCCTGATCACATGATGGTATCTTGCTGTCGTCACTGAAAAAGGGACTTTGGCCTTACAACTTTTAAATGAGAGACATCATTACAGTGATGAGAATAAAGCGGTCAATCTTTGGAGCAAGACCCGGAGACGTAGCCCATATCGGGTGAACTCCATTATCAAGGGAAGTGTCATATCTCTTATGTGTTTATGGTGTTATGTTGCTTTCATGAATTTCCGCACTTAGATTATTGAATGCAAGAATAATCTGTAACACAAAGAATTTAAAAGAGAGATCAAATTCAATGTAAATGCGAACATATCAAGACTTCAACTATACCTTCTAATTGCAATCCTCTCAAGTAAAATGATCTATAACCGACCCTTTTGAGGAGTGACAGGATCAAACCATCATTGGAAACTAATCACCCCCGGGTTCAGATCAACGTTAATCCCTTTGATGAAATGGCTTCTTTTACAAGAAACCATAGCACCTATGGGGTATGATGTAACCCATTTTGATGATGGGATGTTGAACTTTGATGATGAGTTGACACCTCTTGATGGGATGTTGGACCTTTTGATGACGATATGTCACACCTCTTGGGGGATGATACACCACTTGGAGATGAAATGTTGCACCTATTGAAGGAAATGTTTCACCTTATGACCACCCTACACACCATTTTGGAGTGATACTTCCACTTATTCACGTTACATGTGCCATAGATGTTAGGTTGAGCACTCATTTATGATGGAAGATTTGACTTTTGAGCTAATTTACTTCATCTTGGAGGAATGTTTTGGGGTCTTAGTGACCTATCCAATGATGTATCATGTATATTTTATGTCTTGTTTCCCTATCTCTAGAGTTTGTGAGAGATAAAGGCATTATTTTATGTTTTATGTATTCTATTAGATGGGAAGGGTGCTTGATCTCTCATATAAATAAGAGAAGCATTTCTCAGTTGTAAATCATTGCTACTTTTGAAGATTCATTACTATTTGTCTACTACTACTTTGTCTCTTATACAAATCACTATGGATGGCTAGTTAGAGCAACTTTTTGGAGAAGATGTCTTGTGGTGCTTTTTCTACTTCATATATGTTCATTGCTAGAGTTTCGATGGATGAATATTTCTTGATTAAGTGGTATCTTGTTATCTTGTGGTTTTGTTTATGAGAATGTAAGTGTAATGTTACTTCTCTAGTGATGGTTGTGCATTATCTTGGATCTTTCTTAAACAAACCCTTCTTGTTAAAAATCTTGGAAGGTTACTAGTGAGGAAACTTCCCTTGAATTGTCTTTGAATATCTAGTGATATACTAGGAGGATATTCTAGGGTTAATAGTTAACAAACCTATATCCACTCACATATATTCAAGGAGTCCTCAATTGATCTCATATTCCCAAAAATATAGTAGGCATTGGTCATTCTCCCAATAGCCAATCACTAAATTTTGAATTTTACACTCTTTTTAGTGTTTTAGGGTTAGATTAGGGTTTTGAGCTATAAAGGACTATGATGTTTTGAATTTCATGCATAATATTGACTTGAATATCATCTTTAAACCTTAAATTTCATTTATGATTTGTTATTTCATCCTTCTAGGGGTGGATGTCTAGGTTTTAGGGTTGTTATATGCATATTTAATTCAAAGTTTATCCCTCTTTCCCCATTGATTTATTACTTGTTCAAGGGATAACTTTATTGATGTTGTAATAACTTGTATTTCTACTGTGATTTATTATCTTTATTTCAAGTTTTACAATGACCCTCAGTATTTTCTTCTTTTGTAGTGTTTGGGGACCCTTTTAAGACAAACATTGACTTGATACACCTTCTAAGTTGACCTAGATCCTCATCCATTCAAATATGGAAATTGCTTTAACTTACCACCTTATCCCTACCTAGTCCATCTTATTTTATTGGTGTTAGATTGAGTAGATATCGGGGAAGCCTTGTACTTTATAGTGTATTTCCTATGGATTCTCAGAGGCTACTAGGGAAGCCTACCTTGTCTTGGATTTTATTATTTCACTAAAGAGAGGGAAGTTGTTTCCTAGGTGACAGTGGTAACATCTGCCAATGTTCCACTATTCTTGGTTCCTTGTGAAGGATTTTCACTAAGGTGGTAGATTGTGTGGTAACACACATCATACATACTCTACAATATGCATCCCCACGAGTACAAGTTTTCACAACTCAACATCCAATCAATCACTACTCACAAAGGTGTTTCTCCCTCCAAGCAGTCAACCAAGTGATCTGCAACTTGGATTATAGATGCTAAACATGCAAGGAGAATATAAAAATTCCACTTTCTTTATACCACCAAATAAAGTTACTCTCTCCCTATCTACTAGGGGCTCCAAAAGAACAATGACCATCTAAAAAATAAAGGAACATAACCCTATACAAATTCTTCATGTCAAACTCTGAAATCACTCTAGAACAAGGAAGATGTCAATCATTGACCTATAAAAACTCCAAAATCCCTAAATTCATTATCACAAGTCAAAAATATTTTGGCACAACATCAAGAGTTGATTTATATATCATACAAAGATAATTGCATATCCAAAAAAAACAATACAAGAGGATCATATATATCAAAAGAACAAGAAAAAATATACATAAATCTCAACACATCGATCCTGAAATGAAAGATTGTGGAAAGAGTAAAAACAATCCATAAAGGGTCACCATCAAATTATGAGCATGAAAATCCCTCTCAAGCACCTCAATACTTTCAACAACTGAAGCAACAACCTCAATAATGTCACCTCCCTCTTATTTGGAGAATCCTGAAGCAAGAGTATCATCATGGTCAACTCGTTATGCCTGAGAGAATCCAACAACCCTATCACTAGTACTTATCACTACTCCTATCAGTTGAAAGCTTGGAATCAATCACTATTTTCACCACCATAGGTTTTGAACCTATCTCCAAGTTACGTCTCCCACACCCTTCTATTACACATTATTTTGGTCACCTCGGTGATCCACTGATAACATGTTTTCATGTTCTCATGAAAAGATAAAAAGAGTCTTTCTCCATGAGGAAAGTGACTGGATTTCTCTTCTCAAAAACCCTATTAAGGAAGGTCGTCACAGGCTGCATTATACATAGGGTGCGATGATGCCTGATCATCACCCCCTGTTATAGGGTGTCTGAGATGACCTCCGCGCATGAGTACCCCCAGAGAATCAACCCAAAAGTCTATTTTTAACCAATAAAAATCAAATTTTAATCCATGGAAAGATGAAGGAAATGAATATTACCTTTTCTGTGGAGATGATTCGTCGAATGATCATTTGTGAACTCCGCAATCCACAGTTGAAAATTGAGGTAAAAAGAGGGTTTGGAGCAAATGTTTGGGTAAAGTTACAAATGAAATGGTGAAACATGGTTTTTTACCCATTTTATTGATTTTTTTACTTTTTCATTTGTATATTATATTATTTTATATGCTTCATATAAACCCTAAAGTCCTAACAACTTTACAAGTGGTTGATTTTTGCAGATAAAAGTCTAGGAGAAAAACATTGGAACAAGGGTCCGTTTTTTGGTTTGTTTTTATACATTTGTCACATGTACAGATCCTTTCAAGAAAAACTCTAGGCTTAGTCTTTGTTCTTTCTCGTGCTCATAAACCAATGAGAATGTAACCAAGTATACTTTCATCACTTTTTCGGACTCGTAAAGGTTATACGAAAAAGGAACCCCTTGGAGTTCCCTTTAAGCTCTTTTCAGACTCTCTAAACATGAAAAGATTGTCGAGCACCTTTGTTCTTTTCACGCTCGTAAAAGTATTTGAAGAAAACATCTGATGAGTGGTAGATTATCACTTTTTTGGTCTCGTCAGATTAATTTACGAAAAATGACCTAGTGGAGTTCTCTTTAAGTGTTTTCCAGACTCTCTAAACATGAAAAACCCCTTCTTTGGACTCATTAAACAAACATTGAAAGACCCATATGGGACCGAACCACTCCTTCTTAGGGTTCGTTAAATATACTCCGAGGGACTCATCCAAAGGATGGGCTTACAGTTCAAGCATATGTTATCCTCCTCAAGCTTGCATAAAAATAAAGAGGTACTCACCAGAAATGGTGAGGGGAAAATTTGGGAAATAAATGTGTCTTTGTATTTGTGTTAGTGGCAATAATAGTTGCTCTTGAACATGACACTCCCCTTCATCATTGTATCTGGGTTGGAAAACCCATTTGTCTCTCATTTGACCATCTGCATGTCCATATGTTGGGTCCTCCTTGAGTTAATGTTTCCAAGACCATTACCATGTCATTCATATGTTCAAGATAAGTCCAACCTAAACAAGCCTTCTATCGAGTCGTCCATCTGCAGTTATAAATTTTCTACCATGTCGGCCTTCCCTGTGTCGGTTTCGAATCACTTCATACTCTGATCTACCTAAAATATGTTACATATTTCATGTCATTGATGGGGAATACATCAAGGCCCTCCTGTTACGAGTCTTTTCCTATCGAATTCAACTCATTATCTAGGAGCAAGACTTAGAAATCATTGAGTACCTTAGAGCCTGCATGCCTCAATGGCAGGTCTCTTCGCTTTCGACAGTGGGTTCACATCATTAACCCCTAATTGGAAGATTCCATAGAATGTTCGACTTCGACTCATTTATTCACATTCGTTGGATTGTAATGGGGTACCTTGGGAGTCACTGACATCAATGGTGATTTCCCTCGCACTTGTTAATGGTTCTCATCATTGACCGGTAATCAAGTGGTTTCTACCATGTTCGACTTCAACACCTATAATTGCATGGTTAGATTCGTACTTAGCGACAATGGAAATGAAAACCATGGATCACATCATTCTGGTCCAGGTTGTGACGGAGTATTCATGATTTATATTGACACATAGATCCACTTTGTATGTCTCGTGGCTATGTCCGAATTTGAGTCATTTTAGAGCATAGATCCACAATGTATTCCCAGTGGCTATGTTGATTCACAATGACATGGATCCACAGTGTGTATTTAGTGTCCATGACTCACTTGAAATTTTTTAATTTGAGTATGGGAATGCCTACCTCGGACAATGGTATATTATTATGTTGATGCTTGACTGTTTGTAGGTTCTCGATCGGTGCGCTCCTTGTTTCCGACACACACATTCTACAAAGTATTTCAATTTTCATGAGTTCCAGCTTCATACTTTGGGGGGAATCCTGTTACACATTATTTTGGTCAACCCGATGATCCAATGATAACATGTGTTCATGTTCTCATGAAAAGATAAAAGGAGTCTTTCTCCATGAGGAAAGTGACTGGATTTCTCTTCTCAAAAACCCTATTAATGAAGGTCATCGCAGGTTGCATTATACATAGGGTGCGACGATGCTTGATCATCGCCCCCTTCTCTAGGACTGGACTGTGACGTCTCTGCAGGATGCACTATATCTAGGGTGTGACGATGCCAAAATCTAAGAAAAGGTCAAGTTTCATGAATGTTCTAGAAAGGGATCCTCTAGAAGATGAGGTGGCCTTTGAACGGTTTTGATCTTACTCGCTTCTCTAATTTGGTGAGATCATCCTAATCTCCTCGTCCATCTCTCTTTCACACTATATAAAGATGGATCTCCCATGGAAAAGACTAAGGTTTAATAGGCTAAGAATTGTATGGAGAATTATGCATTGGATCAAGCTTGAGAGCCTCATTTCAGTTCATCAAGTCATTGTGGATCTTATTCATTCAAGGTTGGAGAAAAGGTGTGTGTGTTGGAGCAAAGGGCCATTGAAAGGGGACCTTGCGACATCAATGCTTTGGTTGAAATATCCACTTTCATTTTAATATGATACAGTAATATGTTTTGTTCCCATAAAACTATTCTTGTTTTATTGTATGATTCCTTGATCACATATATAAGTTCTTGTTGAGTTTATTGTATTGCTTTAACTTCGGTTGGCTTCTGTTCCCTTGCAAGTTCAATATCACAGGAGCACTAGAGTATATCTACGATGGCAATGGAAAGAAGGAGTGACATTTAAAAGGCATGCTATCTATCTCTTGTTATCTAGTAAACTCAATAGTTAGAGCTTAGGGAAAACATCATATTTTGTTTTGTTTTGTTCTAGTTTCCAGTGGTATCTAGGGAGATTTGTTTATGTCCGCATTTACCAATTAATCCGATAACACCTTCTTTAGTGCAAAAACACCCAAGGAAAGAGTACACATATGAATAATACAACATGAAAGATCCACTCTTCAATATAAAGTACAAAATACAAATGCACAAGATCACTAATAGCTTAGTATCACACCTATTTTCACATCCATGATCAATCTCTTCACAAATGTATAATATGCACAACCAGTAATATCCAAAGGGATAACATTGAAATTTCCCTCCATCTATAACAATCACTATAATTGAGTAAAGACTCCATCATTGTAAACCCTTGAGTCATAATCCAACCAATACAGACCATGATTAGTCATCAATCTATCATAAAATGAATCAATCCATCTCGGGCTCCAAAAATCAATAAACAATCGAACGATTAAGCATGCTTATCACAAGCATTGACCCACTCCAAACACTATAATCTGCTACAACAAATAATTTACTTATCAAAGGTCCTTCGAGGCATCACACCTATTGAAATATAGATCGCATACCAGCTATCAATGAAGCATACCCTCCACCTATCATAGGTGAAAACACATTATCATCTACTAGAAAAAATCAACCACCTATCATAGGTCCTCCAAGGAATCACACCCACTAAAAATAAAACCATTCCATTCATAAATGAAATATAACACACTAGTATCCACTTGAAAAAATTAGCCACCTATCGTAGGTCCTCTTGGGCATCTAACTCACTGAAAATAAATCCATAAAAGCCACCAATAAAGTAGAACTACCACTTATCACATGTGAAGACACAACCTCATCACAAGAACAACTCAAGTTTCAACCCATCAAACCCTTCATAGGTGAAAGTGCTTGTCTCAAGCACACTAGGGTCCCACCACCCAAAAAACCACTTGGAAGGTACAACAAGTGAAATATTCAACCTTTAAATAAGTAAGAAGACAATATTACTCTAATCACTCTAATACTATGTAGAAATTTAGGGAATTGCGGAATTAATTTAATTCTAAAATTTCACCTCATTTACTTAAGGTTTCTTATAACTAATCCATGTGAACTTTCAACCTTGGGGCTGATCTGAAATATTAAATTACAAATTTCACATCCCTTCAACCTAATTTCACGACAACCCAAGAGATTAAATACCATATTAGTGTACTTCAATATTGTAATCCCCTAGCCTAGGGATAACTAAGGAGATCACGTCTCGAGGCCCACGGGTCCTAGACATGGAGTATCGAGAGCCATACAACTTAAGCATGACCACGCAGGGCCCCTCTTTTATTCAATGCAGTCCACTTATCACCAACAGCAGTATCCATCCCACCATCCTGGTATTGAAGTAGTGTTGATTCTTGCTCCATGAGGTAATGAGTCTGGGTATCATGGTATGTATCACTCTGATTTTTGAAGCACTTGAATATGTTGTATTGAATCCCTCTTCATTTCATGACATTTGCTTGGAAATTATGCTCTTTGTCTCGTTCATACCTGGCAGGGTGACATGGTGCCCTAGTAAGTTGATTTCCCTTTAGGATGGGTTGATACTGGGTGGATCTATAAAAAGTCATAGTTTGTTCCCTCCATACTTACCACTTTCCATATTTATTCCTTTCATTTCCCCTATACATGTTTGGGCATTTGGATTGGCTACACTAGGAAGGGTTGTACCTTACCTTGTGGGAAGAAGGGGCTAAAGGCATAGAGGGTAAAAGTAGCTGGCAAGAGTTAAAATCGAATGTTGAAAACTTTGAGATGCTTCACCCAGGGATCCCCAAGAAAGCAATGAAAAGCTTCTCAGTAAGAAAAGGGGACCCATAAGATACATAAACACTCAAGGTACTAGTTGATGGATAGGAGGTATCATCACGAACCAGCCTATTATGACCATGGGCATGTAGCAGTATGACACTACCACCTATTTGGTCACCAAACCAGGGTAGTGGCTCTTGGTGGCATGGCCAAGAGAAAGGGGGTCTCATAACAAGCCAACCTTCTCATTTCCGTGAAATGTTTGTGGATAATAGTGTCACCTCTGGTCATCAAGTCAGGACAGTGTCCCTCAACTATTCCCTTGAAGCACAAGAGAAAAAGATCAAAAGAAATAAAATCAATAGCAAAAGGTAATGAATGGGCTAGGAAACAATTTCATTTATGACAAGGTGCATCTCTCCCTCCAAAAATGCACCCACAGGTAAGACTTTACATTTCCATGTTATTACATGCACCCCATGCCACCTCATACACTTACATGACTTGGAATAGATCCCACCTGGAAAACAGCCAAAACTTAAGAGAGGTTATCCCAATAGGACACCATAAGACCTTCTCCAAACCCAAATTGTCAAATTTCATAACGTCTTTGATCATTTGTCGGGGTTAAGCGGGGTTTGATGCACATGTTTGGGTAATTTAATTATTGGTTATGATTTACATGCTATGATCCTTGTGACATATGAACCCCTGGAGAGAATACTTATTGTTGTTGCAAGACCTTTCTTGGTGGACAAGTACACATGAGGCAATGATTAGTTCGGACCTTCATGGGGTCTTAAATCCCACATATGGATGTTGCAACCCGAGGCAGGGGTAAGAAGAAATTGAAGACTTGCACTGGGAAAAAGAAGGACGTTTCTTTTGGAGGAACCCTCACAGACCTAGACCCAGGGGACCTTGCCCTTCCCACATGGACGTTGGCCCTTGAGGGGCCTGGATGTCACCATCATAGCCCTAGACATCATCCAAATATAGGGTTTCACTTTTGGAGGCATTTATGAGCCTGGTGGCACATGTGGGCATCATTTGGGGCCTATGGAGGCCAAGCGCCCCAATTTTATAGGTCAGTGTTTCACTTATGGGCCTCAAAGTCACCCAAGAAGGGCATGACATCACCCTTGGAGATGTATTTAGATGCAAATTTATTTGATTATGTCAAAATTGAATTTTTATTGAATTTTGGCCAGCTCGGCCTTGTTTTTTACCTAAAAGGTCAAAAAAATGTATAAATATGCATAAAGTACTCTCATTTTATCATCAAAACTTGTCATACAAAAAAAAGAGGTCTGAAATTTGCACCCTAGTGAGGGTCATTGGCTGAAATTGTGAGGCACCACTCTTGTATAAGCCTATTTTTTGCAACTTGGATCAATCTTGGAAGTTTTGTGGTGATCTTGCATGGTATTCTCATGATTATTCTTGGTGCAAGAAAGTAAAATCTGCATTTTGTCATCTATTGAATGGTTTATTGTATGGTTTTATTTGCTCATACAAGGTTATGAAATTGCATGGTGTACTTAATGCTTGAAGTAAGAAACTTAAATTGCTACTTTCTTACTTTTTATTTTCCAATATTTTCATTGAATTGATCTAGTAACTAGTGAAAACCTAAAGCCCTAAATTGCTAGCACTCTAAGGATTTTTACTTAGTTATATTTTCATAAGTTTTACTCAATAAGAATCCTAAGGAGAGCAAGGTGTTAGGGCCTAGAATTTCCTACTCCCTAACATCTTGTCTCTTGAGGTCAATGCATAGGGAGACTTAAGTTACTATTTCTCCTATGCATTTTCCCTCTTATACTTTTTTCCATTATCATCAATTGATTTGCATCCTTAGAAGAAGTCATCTACCTTGACTCCATTACCCTTGAACGCACTAGTCCTCTTATCTTATTCCTTGACAAGACTACACTCAACTTCACTTGCTATCTCTACCAATTTTACCTAAACTACTAACCTATTTTTAAGGTATAACTTGTTGTTGTTGCTAGCACTGCTACAACCACTATATAGCAGCTCATTTAGATTATAAGTCAATTAAACCAACCCAGAAAATTGCATGAAGCAAAGTACTATCAGTTGGATTTAAAGTGTGCCTAAATTGCTCTTCACAAAGTGCATTTTTGAAGGTTTCTTGCAGTTGTCATCACTCTTGTTTTGATGTTGTTACATTCACTTTTGATAGCCTCTTAGATTCATTTGTTGATTGATAAGCCACCCAGAATTTGTACTAGGCATGCCATAATCAATAAATGCTAAAAGTGTCCACTAAATTGCCTTACCAAGGTACTTTTTCTGAAATTGTTTATTGTTGTCATAATTGTTGATTTGTTATTGTTATAAGTACTTTGACATCCCTTCTAAAGTCATTATTTGTCTTATATTAATCTAGAAATTGTAAATGGAAAACGTACTATCATTGCAAGTTCTTTATCGTTTATTACATTGTCCATATAAGTTACAATTTTTGGATTTATTACTATTGTTACACATATATCTTTTATGCATAAACTTGCTTGGTAGCAAAATTTTATATTGAAGTCATTGAATGAAAGAATTGATGTCATCGGTTAACGTTTGCTGTTTCTTTGGTAAAGGGCAAGTAGCATTCACCTTATTTCCCTTAACCCCCTTGACTTTGTTAGCACTCCATAAATCTATTTGGCTGATAAACAGACGATGAAGGTAACTTTTTCAACCAACTTTGAGACCCGAAACTAGCCTTTCGGATCTGGAGAGGGCTCTCTCAAAAATGGCGTGGTCTCTGCGCAGGATATGACCTTGAAAACAATGGCTAGATTTGACACCTATGGTAAAATGGTTTCTGGTTATATTAGCGCAGAAAAGTAAAACTTGGGCTATGGGGTCGATCTAAGGAAGAGAGGGAACAAATGACTCAGTGAATGGATTCAAGAGGAGAAGGTTGGGCGAGAAACAACCTTCAGTGTAAACCGTAAAGTGCGGCTGGAGAAAAACACAAGAAGTAACTCAAGAGCATCATTATGGACGAATTTGGAGTTAGCTTGAGAGGAAAACTTTTTGTCTAAGTGGTGCGAACAAGGGGCATTGTACAACGAATCCATAGGTTCAAAAATTCGTTCCGAAATAGACAGTATAAGATATGAAATAAAAGGTAATAGGAAACACATACGCAAAGAAAGAGACACAATACATCTGACTATCACAACTAGACTCTTTTCATCAAATCACAGGACCTTTGCATTAAATTTCGGTCAAAAACTCAGATTACATACAATAGCAATCGTTTACTCAATTTGCCAACCAACCCTTTTTACATAAAAATGATCCCCATATATAGAAAACTAATGTCACCTTGGCTGCCAAGGTCGAACTATTTTATCCTAGAATCATGGATTCGGTTTCTTGGAAAGAGAACAATAACTTCAATGGATTTACTAAAAATAGGAAATCCAACTTTGCCAAATCTTAATTATAACCGAGATATTCTTTACAAGCATTGATCATGATCAAAATTTGACCCTATGGTTGTGATAAATCATCATTCTCACTGCTAGACACTCTGTCACCCCTACACAGCAAGTCTGCTACGCAACAGTAACCTACAGCAAAAAGCACAGTGAATTGCGTAGCAAACTGGGAAAATAGGGTTTAAAGATAATGTCATATCTCATGAATAAAAAACTATTTTTAGAAACTGAGAGAGGTTTTTGTCGTTACGCTCATTATAAATAAAAATTTCTCTCGGTTTCTTGAAATTCGTCTCCAGTTGGCCGAAATACATGTCGCAAAAACATGTCTCGGACAAGAAATCATGAAAACTTAAACATAGGGCTCAAATATTCCTTCAAATCTCCCAATCTGTGACACATTTTGAAAATATGAGAGAAGTTTTTATTATCTAGATTTTCCTCGACAAAAATGACTCAAGGATTTTCAAAATTCCTCTCCAGTTGTTCAGAAATTGATCTTGAAGTTGACCACTAAACCAGTAATTTGTGCAGTGCAACCTGTAGCCTGTGTGCAAGAAAAATCCATTGCGCGACAACATCCTATGCATGACAAATCCACTGCGTGACAACATCCTATGCACGATGAAATCCACTGCACAACAAGATCCGATGCATGATAGAATCCACTGCGCAATAGAAATCCACTGCGCGACAACATCCTATGCACGACAACCTTCTTTGCGCGACAACATCCTCTGCGCGACAACATCCTCTGTGCGATGACATTCTCTGCGCAACAACATCCTTTGTACGACATCATCTACTGCACGACGAAATCCACTGCGCGAAAAAAATCCATTGCGCGACGAAATCCTCTACGTGACGAAAATCCACTGCGACAGAAACCTTTGCGTGGTAAAGCGCTCTGCACAATGTGTAGCAAGTTTTGCAGCGCGCAATTGCAAATGGAAATGGAAATAATAAATGAAAACCTTCCTTTTGAAACTGACCCTTGGATATGTTAGATGATGCCAGGCATAAAACCAATATGGGTGCTAACATGCATGACTTTGCAAAATTGTTGACAAACCTCTAACCTTAGCCATGAAAATCATGGTTCTAACAGTTGGATCCAACGGGGATTTTCTCCTCCCTATGAGGTAGCAAAGAACAGTAGACCAGGTGCCAATCTATTGGATTCTCCCAAACTCAATTTTCCAACTGTAACTTGTAACCTTCATCCGCTGAAAACCCAAAATTGTATGTGCTCCAAACTGAAATATGAAACTAAGTTGAAAATGAAAACTATTGATTGCTAAAAGAAATGCTCGTAGTGTCGAGATTATTCGCACTCCTACCTACCCTATATGTTGAACAAGATGTCAATCAAGTGAAATCAAAATGCCAATGCAACCATGCAAGCACTTTATCCACTTTTTTTTTTCTTTGCACATGCTTGTTCCAAACCCTGTTTACTAATAAGTCATTCAAAAATTTATCTATAAATTCAAAACTCAAAAAATAAAAAACATTGAGACTGTCTATCACCTCCAACAAAACTGCAAATGGATCCTCCAAAACACACATAAAACAACAATCATGTTTCACCCCTTCCATTGCATCCTTGTTTTCATGCAATTCAACATGTTGATCACCACAAAGAGGATGGAAAATCTCTTGAGACTACTGGAAGTAACAATCTTCTGACTCAGAAGACAGTGCTAGCTGAAATGAAACCCATGGTGGCAATCCATCCATATCTAACACTGATGTTGATTGACCAATATATGTATTTCCAAGTTGATAGTTGATCACAGGCTGCAAATATGAACTGAGATACCCTTCCATGTAATCATCAACAGGGTCATTAAAGGTATGAAAAGGTTTTTGGTCTTCCTTACTGATAACAATTTGCTCATGTAAAAAAATGTCACTGTGAATGCAGTCAAACTTCTCTACTTACTTTGTTATCTCATGATTTACTTTCAACAATTCAAAGGAAGAAAAACATAATGGAAGACAGTTTTCATTTGCAAGTCCATTGCTTCCTCCATATTCAACATCATGCTTCGAGGATTTCTGATTTGAAACATTATAAACATTTTGCTTCAGCAATTTGAAAGATGCAAAACAAAATGGAAAAGTTATTTCATCTAATTCAAAACTTTCTTCATTTTCTTCTTTGTAACTATGATATGTAGGTTGATTGCTCTCATTATACTGCTGAAAAGAACCATTTTCTGATAGAGAACATGAAACTGGTTGTTCTAGGAAGTGTTATGAACATGAATATACATATACCATAGATATTCATAACATAATAATTAATAAATAATAATTATTAATAATGAAAGGTCGTGTCTCAAAGGACATGACTATTGGTAAAGGGCACCCTTGCGTGGGTATATAAACGAGCCCTCATTCTCAATTGTAAACATCTTATTATTATCTTATCTATTCATATATTATTTCCAGTCCTATATGGATTATTATGTTATATTCCAAGCATTTTGGATAATTATTGTGTGAGCGAACTTTGTTCGTCTCATTTGGTATCAGAGCAAGTTTTTCTGATCCCGGCCTTTGGCCAGTCCCCTTATCAGACCTTGTCTGAACCGGCTTTTGGACAACCTACTTTCATTCAGAGTTTCTATGAAAAATTTGGTCTTTGACCACCAACCCAACCTTTGGCCATTTAAAAGCTCGAAAATTCATTGAAAAAGAAAGGTGATTCTACTACAAATTCTAAAATCTAGAAGAAGTATATATCGCTGAAATCACAAGGATATCAAGTTGGCAACAAAGATTGGCCATTAAAAAAATTTAGTATAAAATAAAAACTGTATATTAGAAATTCTATAAAAAAAAAAATTTAATTAATTATATATATATTATTATTATTATTATTATTATTATATAGAAAAAAAAATTGTTTAAAAAAAAAAAATTCCCGCACACACCTCCCGTAGCCCTCACATCCCCGCTCCCTCACATTCCCGTAACCTCTCCCCATTTTCCCACACCCATTGTCCCTTTCCTTCCCCTGTAACCTATTCCCTCCCGTCCCTTTTCCCTTTCCCCCGTAACCTATTCCCTCCCCACTACCCGTTGTTCCGACCCCCTTTTCCCCACTTCCACTGTTCCCTCCCCCTTCCACCTCTACCCGTTACCTTTCCATTCCCTCTACCCCCGTACCCTTCCCCGTAACCCCTGCCACCATAACCTCTTCCCCCCCGTAACTTTCCCTTTCCTACCCCCATAACCATTTAAGGGTCATGAGATTCATTCCATAGCTACAACAAATAAAAAACGAATCTGAGATACCAACCGCCATCAAAGGCATAAAAGTCGCGTCCTATAGCTGTTGTTCACTTCGCAAAAAAAAATTAACGACAGTTTTAATTACTACATAAGTTAACTATGGTGGAAATATCTACCATTTTTAAGGCGATATTTAAAGTTCAAGATAAACGGATAATTATTAATACATAGTTTATGAAATACACGTTAATGTATTAACAATCATACACGAAGGGGTAAGTTATAAGGTTAAATTTAAGGGAGAATTAAGAGATTTCGTAACTAAGTATAA
>ML776722.1:1352518-1376660 GCA_009831015.1 Picea engelmannii
TCGAAGAATATTACTTCCGCTACAAGTGATGCTCAAAATAGAAGTTATCATGGGAGTCGAAATACATCAAGTTCCTTCCAAGAACCCTATAAACTCCCCATGCAAAAGATCGAATTAGGATGGGCAGACTCCTTTACAATGCGCCAGTTTTGCTAAGTGCTTAGAAAATCATATCGTCTCAAGTCCTCAACGATTACTAACTCGATAATGAAGAATCACGCGACAATAATTATGAGCTAGCGCAACAGATAAGTCTTCCATAAAGTATGCTTTGAGGACAAAGCATTTTTAAGGGGAAGGTAATGTTATGAACATAAATATACATATACCATAGATATTCATAACATAATAATTAATAAATAATAATTATTAATAATGAAAGGTCATGTCTCAAAGGAAATGACTATTGGTAAAGGGAACCCCTGTGTGGGTATATAAACGAGCCCTCATTCTCAATTGTAAACATCTTATTATTATCTTATCTATTCATATATTATTTATAGTCCTATATGGATTATTATGTTATATTCCAAGTATTTTGGATAATTCTTGTGTGAGCGAACTTTGTTCGTCTCAGGAAGTCAACATCATAACCATCATCATATTCATCATATATAGGAAAATCAACAACATCTACAATGTCATCTAACAAGAAAAAGCTTGGGACATCAACCTTCTCTTCAACAAACTGATTTACAAATTCATCTTCTTGAATGTCTACAAATGAATACATAAAACAATCAGACCCGTGCTTATCATTGGATGGATCAGAAACTAAATTAGCACCTTCTTTTTCAATAAGTGGAATATAATCCTTTGTAAAATCATCAGCATTTAAACCTTCAAGAGGACATATGATATTATTAACCCTCTTCTCAAGATTCAAATCAATCATTCTTTGTTCATATTCATTGTCATGTTCTTTAGTATCCAAATCCTCATTTTGAATCTGTTTACATTCTTGAATATTGTCTTCAACTTCCTGAGCATTGTTGAACATCTACTACAAAGACATAGACTTCCGCTCCATTAAAAGAAAAGATAAGTATGATTGAAAGGTTGCTACATAATGGAGCATGGCAACAACTTTAGGAGGTTGGACTTCTTTAGGCAGTTTATAATAAAGACTAGCAAACCTCCTACTGAAATTTGAGATGGTTTGATCTTTCTTTCTTCTCATGGCATAAAACTTTGAAAGGAGTAGATCCCATGACTTTCTCTCACCCCGAAATCCACTGGAAGCTTCCCTCAATTCATCCCACGAGCTAATGGACTGAGGTTGCAAATGTCTGAACCATGCTTTGGCATATCCTTGTAAAGACTGAGAAAAGGTCCTCATAGACACATCATCACGTTCAATCTCAAAAAGGTCTATAAAATGCTCAAAGATATGAATATGTTTTTCAGTTGAATGTCCATCTAGCTCTCCATCGAACCTAGGAATGTACTTATAATGTTTTAGAGGAAAGTCATGAAGGATGGAAGGAAATTTAAGAGGACGGTATCTTTCTTGAATCTTGGAGGGCACAGGATTAAGAACAGAAGGTACAAGCTCATCTTTGGTTTCATTAAGCTCACAAGAATTATCATGAACATCATATGGTTCAGAGGAAGGAACTTGGTGAATATCAACTATACAAGAAGGAGGTATACCTACAGTTTACAATGAAGGATATACAAGGGTAGATCTCTGGGATTCATTTGAACGCAGTAAGTGAAGAAATATTCTTTTGAAAAACTCAGAAAAGGACAAGAAGATATTGATAAAACATAAAAGTACTTCTTGAACTAAACTTAAGCTCGAGTATCTTATTTTTCCATACTGCTCTTCCATATCTCTGTCAACAGGTCTCATTCTCCAGTTGAGTCTTTCAATCGCATTTGAAGCTTTATTGGAGTCACCATGAAAATTTTAGCTCTGGATTCTTCTACCGGTCGAATCACCTTCAACTGATTTTCTAATGTGTGGAGTCGCCAGAGCATAAATACAGCCAATATGTGCCTAAGTGTTTGTTGCTTTCAGACCTTAGAACTAAAACAATGTCGTTCTTCCCAGAGAAAATTTTCAAATTCGTCCCCAGCAACGGCGCTAGAATGTTAGCACTCCGTAAATCTATTTGGTTGATAAACAGATGAYGAAGGTAACTTTTTCAACCAACTTTGAGACCCGAAACTAGTCTTTCAGATCTGGAGAGCGCTCTCTCAGAAATGGCGCGGTCTCCGYGCAGGATATGACCTTGAAAACAATGGCATGGTAAAATGGTTTCTGGTTATATTGGCGCAGAAAAGTAAAACTTGGGCTATGGGGTCGATCTGAGGAAGAGAGGGAACAAATGACTCAGTGACTGGATTYGAGAGGAGAAGGCTAGGCGAGCAAAAGCCTTCACTGTAAACCATAAAGTGTGGYGGGATAAAAACACAAGAAGTAACTTAAGAGCGTCGTTGTGGAYGAATTCARAGTTAGCTTGAGAGGAAAACGTTTTGTCTAAGTGGCGTGAACAAGGGTCGTTGTATAGCAAATCCACGAGTTCAAAAAAAAATTCTGAAATAGACAGTATAAGATATGAAATAAAAGGTAACAGGAAACACATACGCAAAGAAAGAGACACAATACATCTGACTATCACAACTAGAATCTTTTCATCAAATCATAGGACCTTTGCATTAAATTTCGGTCAAAAACTCAGATTACATACAATAGTAGTCGTTTACTCAATTTGCCAACCAACCTTTTTTACATAAAAATGATCCCCATATATAGAAAACAAATGTCACTCTGGTTGCCAGGGTCGAACTATTTTCTCCTAGAATCATGGATTCGGTTTCTTTGAAAGAGAACAATAACTTCAACGGATTTACTAAAAATAGGAAATCCGACTTTGCCAAATCATAATCGTAACCGAGATATTCTTTAAAATCATTGATCATGATCAACATTAGACCCTATTTTTGTGATAAGTCATCATTTTCACTATTGGACGCTATGTCACCCCTGCACAACAAGTCTGCTACGCAATAGTAACCTACAGCAAAAAACATAGTGGATTGCACAACAAAATGGGAAAATAGGCATTAAATATAATGTTATATCTCACGAATAAAAACCTATTTTTAGAAACTGAGAGATTTTGTTGTAGTTAATCTCATTAAAAATAAAACCCTCTCTCAGTTTCTTGAAATGTGTCTCCAGATGGACGAAATACGTTTTGCAAAAACATGTCTCGGACAAGAAATCATGAAAACTGAAAAATAGGGCTCAAATATTCCTTCGAATCTCCAAATCCATGACACATTTTGAAAATATGAGAGAGGTTTTTATTATTTGTCTTGTCCTCGACACAAACCTCTGGGGGATTTTCAAAATTCCTCTCTAGTTGTTCAGAAATTGATCTTGAAGTTGACCACTAAACCAGTAATTTGCGCAGTGTGACTTGTAGCATGTGTGCAGGAAAAATCCACTGTGCGATAGAATCCATTACGCGACAACATCCTATGTGCAACATAATCCACTGCATGAAAACATCCTATGCACGACGAAATCCACTACGTGAAAAGATCCTATGCACGACAGAATCCACTATGCGACAGAAATCCACTGCGCGACAACATCCTATGCGCGACAACCTTCTTTGCACGACAGCATCATCTACGCAACAACATCCTCTGTGCGACGACATTCTCTGCACAACAACATCCTCTCCGCGACAGCATCCACTATGCGACGAAATCCACTGCGCGAAAGAAATCCACTGCGCAACGAAATCCTCTGCGCAACGAAAATCCATTGCGCGACAAAATCCTTTGTGCGGTAAAGTGCTTTGCGTAGTGTGTAGAAAATTTTGCAGCGTGCAATTGCAAATGGAAATGGAAATAATAAATGAAAACCTTCCTTTTGAAACTAACCCTTGGAGATGTTAGATGATGCCAGGCATACAAACAATATGGGTGTTAACATGCATGACTTTGCAAAATTGTTGACAAACCTCTAACCTTAGCCATGAAAATCATGGTGCTATCAGACTTAACCATTCCAAGTGACTTCATTCATTTGATTGACCTAGAGAGACAGGTGGTATTACCTTGTCTTATCCTCCTTCATCAACCAACTAGGTCCTGGGTTGTTTCCCTTGGAGTGAGGTTTTCCTCCTCCTAAAGAGAAAGAGGTACCCTATTGGGGTGACAATGATAGGGTTACCTTTGTGTTACGTCAATCTAGGCCTACTTGCCTTTTGGCTTGGGAAAGTATAGATTGTGTGATACCAAAATGCTACAACCCTTCGGGAACATTTAGCTAAATCACAATGCTACAATGCTACAATATTAAATGTCTTATTACAATAGATTATAACAACAAAAAATTGACTATATCTTTTGGATATGTGTTAAGTCACTTAACCAATTTAGTTATATGTTATGTCAAATCAACATGCACAAGAACACTCGAAATATATTCAATAAAGAAGATAGCATAATCTCTGCAAGTACACAATATTTGGATAGTTGGAAACATCATATATATTTAAAATATAATTTACAAATACATACTACAACTTTATCACAAATTTGGTAGAAGTCAATCTCTCCAAACCCAAGCTAGAGAAACCATAAGAAAACCCTAGATGCCAACTTGTCCTAGCTAGGAATCACTCCCAACCAAAGATGGTTGCTCAAAAAAATATCCTCTACATAGCATCAACATCAACAAGTCCTCCTTGGCACATACAACAAGATTGTATCATGCAAGTTCTCCACACTAGCACTATTGTCTTCCTTAAGGTTTAAAAACCCTATCCATGTTGCATACAATTATAGTGCTAGCCTCTAAATCTACATGCCCATCATGGGGTTTCAGTCCTGAAACCATAGGTCTTAAACTCTTGCATCAACACAAGTACCAAGAACTCTATGGAACATCAAAGCCACAATAATTGAGTCTTCAAGTGTCAAGCAAGGCATTACACAAAGTTCAATATTCATCAAGCAGGTAATTATATGATCTTATCCTAGCCTCACATCCCACAAGAACAAGGCTCCAAAATCATGCAAGTCATTAAATCCACTCTCCATGTCTTATACTAGGGTAGAAACCCTAGCATTACAATAAGATCCATAATAACCATCAACATCCCCAACATCATATTCTTATATAGGGTTTACATGCATGGTACAAACCCTAGCATCATACAGTATCAATCTCTCCAAGAACATCCAAGACATCTCTCTCTCTCTCTATCTCTCTCTCTCTCTCTCTCTCTCTCTCTCTCTCTCCTTGTCTTCTCCTAGGGTTTCCTCATGAACCCAAATGTCATGATCCTCAGATTTCCTCATAAACCCTGACATCTTGTTCCATACGAGTCTTCTCCAAGACATTAAAAGAATAGAGTACAATGATGATAATTGAATATAAGATATCTCTCCTCCTTTTATATAAAGAGTTAGCAAGGGAGGCTAACATAAAACAAGGACATGAGTCCATACAAGTATCCAACAAGCCAACCCCACATGGAGTGCTCTACCATACAATATGTGTCAAACTAGGGTTTATGCAAACCCCAAAGTGAAACTCCATCCAAACATGATCCTCCTTGGGATCAAATCTCATCATCCAGGATGTGTGCTCTCCAACAAGTTTTTATTCAATACCCCCTTTTCCAATATGGTTCACTATCCAAGTATCCCCATGCAATTCACTCCTCTAACTATGCCCCACATGTCCTTCCATGTGCCCACTGCTACTCTTGTGTGCCACTGTGGTCATTAAGCTCCAATTCCCATCCTCAACATATGTGTTTGGGTCCATTACCAACCTCCATGAAGTATTCTCCTTGACCCAATCATTCTTGAGTCAAGTGTCCAACCTCCAAGGTGTATATCATATGGTCCCAAGCTCCTAGGGCTAAGTCCCCTCCTTGAAGTGCCTAACACTCCTCTAAGGTCGGTAGCTTACATAATCAAGCAACCAAATCTCCCAATGGGTTAGTCATTATTTCGATCATGGTAACAACCTCCTAGGTAAGGGAAAACATCCACCTAATGCTACTCTAACCAAGGTAAAAACACTTATGGAGTAACCTCAAAAGCTATCATTTTTAGCTTCCACCTAATGGAAACAATTTCTCTGCCAAAACTTGAAGGAAAGGAGAAATTAATGTATGTGACTTCCTTCCACCAATGAATCCACTTAGATTTACATACAACGTAGGGGCTAGATTCCAAATATTGTAACATTGTTAAGGAAAATAGAGTAACCCAAGTGTGAAACATTTGACATGTAATGGGATCTAGGCATGTGCAATTTTTGCATTCCCCAAACAATATAAAAGAAAATATATAAGTGATCATGTAAAGTGGCCTTGGAAATCAATTGGATTTAGAGCCCTAATTATCAAAGGAAAAGAAGTTTTGATGTGTAAGCATGACTCTACCTAGTTGATTATGAACTATATCCTTTTCACTAAGGTTGGACTAGGTGAACCAAAGATGTGACATATCACTCTTTTTGTAAACATTAGAATCATAAGTCACAAGACTCAACCACAATAATAACCAAAATTATCTCCCCTGCGGACTCCAGTGATGGGCGATCAAACCCTCCATGTCCTCATTAGTTTCCATCATGTTGAAATCGCCACATAAGTCAATTAGCTTCAAATATATCCTCGACCATCCAACGCTAAAATGTTTTCCGTTCTAGGGAATCATTGGAAGCATATAAAATATTAGCCATCAAGATTGACGAGTTAATTAGATCAACTCCCTAATCTGTGACATGGCTTGTAGGAGACGAAGATAGCAAAAGAATGACACCCTGTACCATATAAAATGGGGGTCAATTTGATAAAAGGAAGCTCAACTTTTTCTAAAAATACATTTTATGAATCTTTAAATGAGTATAAATGTCTTCTCATTGTTCTTTTATGTCGAGGCTCAGATAAAACCCTTACATTTTGTGAGAGGAATTTTATTCTAGGAGTGGGAGAGGAACAACTTCTCCATTATTTATTATGTCATTAATTTACATTCCTTTGTATCGTTTAAAATCTCGAAAGGATTCTAGACTTTTGCGAAGATAGGAGGGAAAATGTATTCCATAATTCTAGCTTTATATGAAGGACCATCACCCTTTTGTGTTTGATATCAGTATGGTTGACATTCCACATAGGAAACAATATAAATGCATTTCTAAGAATATCACTTCATATTTGAGAGAACTGATCACTATTGAGAGAACTGAGCACTCTTGAATTCTTTTAGGCACAAAAGTTGTACCATGTCAATTGAGATGGACCTTTATGGCATGAGTTGGATGTTGTAAGTTGAAAAACAGACTAACATATCTTTTGTAAGCAATAAACCCAATCCACACAATATAACTCAAATCACGTAAGAAATGAACCTAGTTCAAGAATACATAAATAGATATTTTAGATGAAATATTCAAGTGATAAAATAATGGATGAAAGATGATTGTGAAAAGAGTACAACATATACTATAAACTTACATTCTATGTGGCACTTGGAAAATGGCCTATGTGTGGGCCAACCACAGAATCATTAATAATTACTAATCTATCCTACCTGTGTAATGAAATTATGTTCAATAAAATTCTCCCACACAATCATTAATAATTGATAATCTATCCTACCTATGTAATAAACTTATGTTCAATAAAAGTCCTCCCCTTCACGTAGTTTTATTCTCAAAGTAGAATTTGGAGAGGTAGTTGTAGATGAATGATCATGTGTTCTTACAAGAAGTCTTCATCTGTTGAATTATTCCATTGGATATAAGATTGTCATAGAATCCCTTGATTCTGTCAAATCCTTTCTCCAAGTTCTTGTTCAAGATGTGCATAATCTTATAGGATTGTTCCAAATGATATATTACGTTGGAATCCTTAATATCGCGATGTGTATGATCTTATTTCTTAGGGCATTTGCTTGCTATTATTTTGGAGTTCATCTTCCTTTGTTGTCAGGAAGTTGTTCTAGCCACTATAGGTCCACCATACATTTTTTTGTTCCTAGGAAAACCTCACGGGATCACTCCTTTTCCTAGAATATCTAGATGGAGAGCATCTCAACTACCAACCGCAAGAGTGGCTAATAACCCAATGGGACTTATTTCGACTAGAACCGAATATGTCACAATGAACTCTACCTTGAAACAATATGTTTGAATCAATTGAGATAACCCATTGTTCAAAGTCTACCATATAACTTATACATTTTCCTTTGCCATTTGAAATTCATATCTATGTTTATATATTGGTTGTGTAGTCACCCAACAGAATTAACCATTCTACACCTAAGACTATGTTCATTCTCCCATGTGTTACTATGTAGAATCCAATTTGCAATTGGAATTTTTGCATCTACAACATCGCCTTGTGATCTTCCAACCTTTGTAATATTTTTGTCACGTGACATTTCAACTAAAGGTCCTTCATCAGATATACAGAAAGATTCATCTTCTTTATGACATTAATATTGATGAAGGTATGAGTGCTCCTAGAATCCACTAGTAAGCTCACATATGTGTTTTTCACTAACCCTTTAAGCTTCAAGGTTTGAGGTTGTAGGTTTTCTACAATCATAGATTCTAGTGAGTTCATGGAAAATTTTATGTCGTGATACCTCTTGGATTCCATGGTTGTTTTCATTACTCTCAATTTGCCAATGATATTTTTGACACGATGTCTTCTTTGTCTTCTTCATCTAATTAAGTGTTGAACACTTTTACTTTACCATTCTCAATCTTGCAATGGTATAACCTATTATCCTACTTTCTTTAGTTTTTATCTTGCAATAGGGACCTTCATTTTGATGGTGTGGTAAAACATATTTATCGATTCTCTCCTTCAAGGAAAAGGATGTCTTTTGCTCACTAAAATGCTTCTTTATATCATCTTAGCCCTGGCTTTGACTTCTTTGATAAATGTTATGTTCCACATTTTTATTTTGTTTCATACTTCTCTTCTTAAGCATGCAACATATCTTTGTAGCATCTTATCATCGAACATCTCTAAACGTATCCAATATTTCCCATTCACAAGTGTACTCTCCCATAGATCTTAATTATTGAATATGAGTGAGTTTGGCTACAATGACATGTTTTTCCTCAACAATGAAAATTATTTTAAGGAAGTTTGATTTAAACATTTGCCAGTTTGGATAGAATCATGTGGTTTTGTTAGCCCATGAGTTCTTTGAGATTTCTTTGAGATTGGTAATTTGTTTTTTACCTTTTCGATTATTATTATTTTTGTTTTCACTAATATACCTCCTCTTCATGAGAATAGGTATAAGGTTTACCCAAAACTCATTAGAACTTTTAAAAGTAACATAACGTCAATAAATGTGGTGTTGATGCACCTTATTTATCACTACATCATTTCCCATACATAGAGTTGTCATGGTTGAATTTTTTTTATTGTATCATCTATTGCAAATCTCATTAAACTTTCCAATCACCCTTTGCACGAGTTCTTTGAGATCCCTTTTACTTTGAGATTTTCTATAAATAATTTGATGGAAAAACTAGTTAGTTTCTCTAATGTCCTCACACACAATTTGCCTTGTTATCAAACAATCTAGCGCGCGTGTAGAGCCTTCACAAGACGCAAAATTAGTGTAACATGTGGAAGTAATTGCCAATATAACCTATGCAAATACTTCCCTAGTTTTAGTGAAGGATGAAGATCCAACACAAGAGAGGTTTCCCTGGCAACCTCAAAGGATCTTATAGCAAGCTAAGGCAAGTCTATGATACCCTATCTTAGTTGCTTGATAGGCTAGGTCAAAGTTTAGGGTTAGGTCAAAGTAAATTAGGAAAATCAAGTTGGATGTATGTGTGTGAGGGGTGTGCCTAGGATAGTTAATGATGTTTGTTGAGATAGAAAAATAAATTAATGCCCCGAAACACTATCTATCAAAAGAAAAATGAATGTTGTAAATAACTTGCAAGAAAGACTAGATACTTGAGCATATGAAAAGTTTATAATAGTAGTAAATATTCAACTATAAAATCAACAAGAGGAGTATGGAAAATATGCCCAATACCAAGTAGAAGACTTGTAAACCACTAACCATTAAATGCATAAGAGAAATAGCATGAAACTGTGTTATATGAATGCAAAATGACAAGCCTTAATGGTTGAAAATGCAGTTATTGTAGCAATGACTATGTTAGAGATAATTCCAATCAATAAATCCAAGATTTTAGACTATGAATGCAAGGGAATGAAGATGAAAATGCAAATTTCATAAACTAACACAAATTGTTGGAGAGTAAAATTGAATTAGGGTTTGTAATCACTTGTAGCAAGAGAAAGACTAGTGTCGTTTTTAAATCCCTTGGCCATATGGAGTCATTGCAACAACCTCATTGGAGGTTGAAAGAAAGAGAAGACTTGAGGATTAGAAACCATAGGACTATACCATCATAATCCTAGGTTAATATCCTAGGAAAACAACCTTAAGGTTTATACAATCATAAACCCTAGGTGTCATCCTACTTCTAGTGTGTCTAGCAAGGGATGAAGTGCATTGGGTTAAATCCTATAATTTATACAATCATAAACCCTAGTCTTTAACCAAGCAAGAGACAAGATTAGGGGGATGAACAATCTCAATCCCTAACTTGACCCTAAATGCTTCAACAAACTTAAAATGGACAAACAAGGGAGGGGGATAAACAATCTTAATCCTTCCTTAGGGTTTCAAAATAATTCAAGGAAATAAGATAACATGCAACTATTAACCATATTATAGACCATTCACCAAAATATACCAAGAAAAAACACTTAAACATGGAAATAAAACTTACTATGCCAAGTCACTATGCATGAGGAAACCTTAATTTCATGAAAAATCCACCAAGACAAGAGAAAGTATCCACAACATCACTCCAAAAGTGTGCACAAGAGCTATGTGATGAGAAAGGAAGATAATAAGACAAGTTATAATGATTCTCCACAAGTGTTGACTTGTGATTTACAAGGATTGAGTGCTAGCCTCTTTATATGAGGCAACCCCAACACTATATCCCTCAAAAATCCCTAAAAACATAAAATGTCATGTTACAAGGTGGATAAGTCATGGTCAACCCCTAAAATAGCCTCAAATAATAATAATAATAATAATAATAATAATAATAATAATAATAATAATAATAATATCTGCTAATACACCCAAAACATACCCTCCAATATCACAAGTGTGAGTGTAGGATGCCACAACAAGGGTAATGCCATGCTCTATAAGGGTGCAAATGCCTCCAAAGGCCACGTCTCATCATCAAAGGGTGCAAAGCAAGGTGAAAGGTGACAACTCCTCATCAAAGGTCATGTCTCATCGTTAAAGGACCCCAACTCGTCATCAAAATGGGTGCCCTAATGGTATGTATGACCCATCATGACTAAAAGCAGCATAGCACATGATGCCATCATCAATATGCTCAATGTATACGATGAAATGGTCAACGTCCAAGGTGAAATCAGGGTTCACCATCTCTCCAACGGATGTCCAATCATATCCAAGTGCAACATCCTCGAATCAAAACATCATGTGGATTTGAGGTGCATTGTCCAAGGTGTAGGCTTCATGCCATATAATAGCCAATCTGACCATATCTGCAATATCTGAGCTCATTTGTCCATCGTCCAAGGTCCATGAGATATAAGAGAGTGTTCCAAGGTATGTCTAATCATCATGTGGCTCAATGTTTTGCATCAATTGTGCAATATCCTATGTATAGTACACAACATCCTCTAGGCATCATCAAAACAAGTTCCCTAATGGTATGTAGGACCCATCATCACCAAAAGCATCATAGCACATGACACCATCATCAATGTTGTCAACGTCCAAGGTGAAATCATGGTTCACCATCTCTCCAATGGATGTCCAATCATCTCCAAGTGCAACATCCTCAAATCAAAGAATAATGTGGCTCAAGGCTGCACTATCCAAGGTGTGGGCTTCCTGCCCACCTGATAGCCAATATGACCGTATATGCACTATCTAAGCTCATTTGTCCATTGTCCAAGGTCTAGGAGGTATAAGAGAGTTTCCCAAGGTATGTTTAATCATCATATGGCCCAATGCTTTGCATCAATTATGCAATGTCCAGTGTATAGTGCACAACATCCTAGGTATCATCATGAGAATGTCCTCCAAAGGACCATATCAAGAGTACCGTGATCAAATAAAGTCCACATAATCAAGTAAAACCCACAATCATGAGATACAAGAGTCATTAGAATCATACAAAGTAATCCATCATTTAATACAAAATTCAAATAAGCAATTCTCATTAGGTATCTTCTTCAAACTTCACATTAGCTCAAGACTCAATTTGACAAGTTTAGGTATGGGACGACCACCAAGAGACCCTATTAGGTGTGCCAGTACCCAGATAGAGGGATAGTTCCCGAGAAAACCCATCAAAGTGTAAGTATGGTTAATGAAAATATTTTGGGGTTACTTCATGGTGTCAGAGTTGTTGGAAATATTGTTTTCATTGATATCAAAGAAAGGGAGAGACTACAAATGTCCAAGATAAAGATTGCAAGATGGAGATTGTTGGAAATATTGTTTTTGGATTTTTGATGCTCAGTTTGGATACCTTATCTTTGAAGGCATTTTTACTATGAATACCTAGTGTTGGCACTCTGTAAATTTTGTTCGGCTGAATAGACAGACAACAGAGGTAACGGTTTCAACCAGCTTTAGAGTTGAGGCACTAGCCTGCTCAACTTGGAGAGGGCTCTCTCGTGTCACTTGATATATATATGGCAATCGGTGGCTAGATTTGGTTTGTTTGGGGGATTTTTATAAAGTTGTTGGCAAAGAAGGGGAGGAACACTCAGGGCTATGGAGTCAAATTTCTAAAAGTGAAAGAAGATAATGCATCAATGAATAGAACTCTCCAGAGGATAAAGGATAAATGAGGCAATGAATCTGAGTTATAAATTTAATTTAATTAGAATGGTAAGAGGAAAGAGAAACATATAATTGCATCAGAGCATTACATGAATGAATTCTGAATTAGCTAAGAAGAAAAATACACAATTTAAATTGCTTAAGCCAAGAGCATCAAATGATGAATCATGGACCTTTAAATCTCCAATTTAAACAACAGAAAAATGTATATGGCATAAAAGATCACAGGAAACACATACAATGAGGGAAGACAAAGCTCATAGCATTGCCAATTAGAATATTTTCATAAACAGTTCAAAATGCTTCTGCATATGTATTCAATTCAGTCCTAGAAAAATTACAATAGAGTCCAGAACCACCAAAATTGTGCCCTTGCACTTCTGCCCTCCCTTAATACACTTAGAACCTCTAACACTTATACAATTTGAGTTCCTTTGGTGTGTAGCTGATTACAATAACTTAAACAAAACATTTCAGCTTCTACAATGATTACAAATGACAATTTTCAGAAAAACATTTCATAACCCCTGCAGATTCCTTTGACACTCCAGCTCCTTCCTCTGCCACGTTCTCTTTGAAATGCCACTCATAATATTTCGAATATAATTGCATTTATCCATATTCTCATTAAACACTTGGGAATAATATATTTGAAATGAAAATAATTCCCAAATATTTTCTATCCTGTAGAATTAAATTTCCATAATTTAATTCATGCCCGTGGTTCTTTTAAAACCATGTCTTGTTTGCCCAATTCACCATTTCAATGTAAAAAAACATTTACTGTTACTATTTCCTGTGAAAAACATTTACTGTTTAATGTTTTTCCAATTTACCATTTCATTGTGGAAAAAACATTTACTGTGCGGTTTTTTTTTTTTTTTTACCGTCTTTGGTAAAATATCTTTTATCTTCTTCTTTTACTTCTTAAAACCTTTGGATAAAGAATTATCCAAGTCTTCACGTGCATCTTCCCATTTAAATCTTTTTCATGGAAATAAAAATTAATCTCTTTGATTTATAAAATGTGAATTTCACCTCTGTAAAACAATTTCACCGTGAGGAAGAATTTATTTTATTGGAAATTTCATAATCATTATTGAAATGCACTCCTCAAAAAATGTCGCACATAAAACATATGATAAATGTTTGCATTTATTATATCGGGCTTGGGCTAAAGTGGTTTAATCCAAGATTATTTTACCTCCGATGTTCTCCATGTAAAACCACGTGTCCACCAAATAAACCATGGTAGTTTTCCCCGGTCCGCCTTCTCACAATTAACCTCCTCGTTACTTTAATCCCTGATATGTATATGTGCGCCCTCCATCCAACCTTTGACTTTTCCACATTATAAATTGAAATTCGTGCCCATGATATGATTTGACGTGATTCCATAAATTAAATATTGGATTCAATATTAATATAAATATAAAAATATTTATATTAATAATAAAAAAAACCATTTTTCTATTTTTGAAGGACTTTGGGCATATGGGGCTTAATACATGAATTTGTGGATAGGATAAGGGTGCTCAATAAAAGGAATATTTTTTATTTTCAACGGGAATACGAAAATAAGGGAAAAAATGAATGAAGTGATGGAACTAAGGGATTTAGGTAAGAATTAATGTTAGGTATAGGCTTGGGATATTTGCCAACTTTTGACTCATGGAGTACATGACTATTTTGGATGATCCATTGGGTGAAGGATTTAGGTGATGGGAGCTTGACGGAGCTGGTGAAAAAGTTTGAAAATATGAGTGCAAAAATAACACAAGGACAAGATGCATTGGGAAAAATTAATACAAACTAGTAGGTGATCTACGGTCCGTCGAGTCTTATCAACTTTCGATATTGGGGGTTGGAAAAAATGGTTTTAGGTACACTGTTTTTCGCCCCAATGTGCTTCCAAGGGCGCCACACGTCCACGAACGAAACCATAATGGTTTCCCCGGCCCACCTTCGAATAATTATCTTCCGCGCTGCTTCATTCCCCAATATGTGTCTTAGTCGTTGATCCGGGCTTCTTCAAGATCGACGGTCCACCAAGTTATACCTTTTGCACCTCCTCTATATTTGTCTATATGCCGCCGGATATATCCTGGTCCCCTAAACTATCATACTTCCACAGTGATATAGCATTTCGCTAAATTTCTGAAATTTGGATCCTGATCTGAAAATTGTTATGGTGATAACATTGGCTCCAACTTGGGATGTTATCCTCCCTGTGAGGTAGCAAAGAACTCGTAGACCCAATGCCTGATCCATTGGGCTTCTCCCAAAACATGTGTGTGTACCCTACTTCGTCCTGCCACCAGTGTTTGTTGAAAACCAAACTCTGCACACTGCTCTCAACTGGATATTGATCACTGAATACACTACTAAAATCTGACTGTACATACTACTGGAAATCCAAACTGAAAAATGTTTGACCAACAAGCTTATTCGCATACTCCTATCTACTCTAAAATTACTGAAATGAATACTCAATCAAGTGATGCTAAAGTGCCAATGCAACCAATCAAGCAATTGGCTTCCCGATTTTTCTTCGATCACATATTTCTTAAGCAGATAGACAAATGTAAACAATGGCAGTTGAAGACAAAAGTTGAATCCAAAACTTGATCTTATGAATGAAATAAACTCCTCCTTCAATGAAGACTGTAATAGGATGGCCACAGGATCTTGAAAACCATGAAAAAACATTTCTTCTTGATGAGCAAAAACAGAAGTACAAGCCTCTTTCATAAGTGTTTGTTGTTCTTGCTTTATTTTTTGTGTTTTGAGAACATTTTCAAATGAAATGGCAACAATAGGTTTGTCTACTTTCCCATGCATCTCAACAAAAACATTCATACATTCTTGAACATCTTCAAATGTGACATCCATATTATGTGCATCCTCTTGTTCGTCAAACAATTCTGATTTGGTTTCATTAAATTTCTGGAAATTTGCTTGAGGACTGTCATTTTGACTTTCAAATGAATTAATAGAAATAAGTTCATGCTCATAATCTTCTTGCAAATGTGAAAAGCTAACAGCATGCACTATTTCACAGTCTAGAGTTCCCATGGATGCATTTTCAAAACCATGATTTTCAAATGAATCAAATAAAACCACTGCCTCTTCATTATCTTTCTGTATTTCTGGTTGAAAAATGACATATGTTGTTTTGTTGCTTTCCTGAATCTCTATGTCATTTGTTTGTTCAATGCTGGATGTTTCCATAGATGTAGTTTCAGAATCCTCATCCATGTCTAGGCCACTTAGAGTTTGAACAACCATATCATTCATAAGGGGAGAAAAACAACCTTGAAACACTTTGTCTTGCTAAATATCTTCATCAAGTTCAGGGGAAGGAAAATGACTTCCAGCAACAATTTCTTGATCAGCTTCATCTTCAACCAAAGGAGGGGATATTATTTGTTGTTGGGCTGAATATTCATAAAGGGCTTCTATGATTTCATCATTCATACACTCTTCATCACCAAAAACATTTTCAAGGTACTTAATGAAATATTCACAAAATTCACAACAATCTTCAAACACCAAGGATGAAGGATTAGACTTTCCATAATGCTTAAAGAATGTTATATGGAAATCTTTAAGAGAGTATAAGCTGCCTAGTTTTAAACCTTTATACCATAATCTTGTTTTCCCCTCTAAAGTAGCCATAAACATTTTCATCAAACAATCCTCATGAAATTCAACCCCCATCTTACATATGTGCATGTGAAATCTAATCAAGTGCAAAGCATCATCATTTCCTTTCCCATCTTCGAATTTAGGCAAATATTTTTACCAATTTATGTGAGGAATACAATTTGGAAAGCCAAGAATATGAGATCGATTCATTGGAGCATACCTTACAGATATTGAACTCATCTTCGGACAGTGGAGTCACCAATGATGTTTTGGAAGTTGGATTCTACATTGAGAGTGGAGTCGCCAGTGAAAATTCAAATTTTTGGATTCTTCTACCAGTGGAATCGCCTTCAAACTAATTTTTTGGTGTGTGGAGTCACCAGAGCAGGAATACAGCCAATATGTGTCTAACTGTCTGCTGCTCTCAGACCTTAGAACTCAACCATGTCGTTCTTCCCAGGGAAAAAATTTCAATTTTGTCCCTGGCAACGGCGTCAAAATGTTAGCACTCTGTAAATTATGTCCGGCTGAATAGACAAACAACAGAGTTAACTGTTTCAACCAGCTTTAGAGCTGAGGCACTAGCCTGTTCAACTCGGAGAGGGCTCTCTCGTGTCACTTGATATATCTATGGAAATCGATGGCTAGATTTGGTTTGTTTTGAGGATTTTTATAAAGTTGTTGGCAAAGAAGGGGAGGAACACTCAGGGCTATGGAGTCAAATTTCTGAAAGTGAAAGAAGACAATGCATCAATGAATAGAACTCTCCAGAGGATAATGGCTAGATGAGGCAATGAATCTGAGTTATAAATTTAATTTAATTAGAATGGTAAGAGGAAAGTGTTAAGAACCTGAATAGATCTACAAATATAATCACCACAAATATTAAATACACAATAAATCCACAGAGCAAGATAGAAGAAACCACACTTTATTATTACCAAACCCTTGAGGTAGGGAAACACCATACAATGGATCATATTATGGAAGGGATCATCTCCTGTTCATTTGCCTCTTCGAGGGGGCAACCTCCTAATGAGCTTCAACTCCAAATACAATACTTATCTTCATATCTCATTACATTGCTTGAACCCTTTTATATAATGCTACCATCACCTAGGAACATTCTAGAGGAAGAATCTTGTAGAAGTAGAACCTTCTAAGAAGTCCTCTTACATTTATTATATCTAACTACCATAGTGGGCCTTATTTAATAATATAGTGGACTTAGTCCACCTTACATTGAATGACCTCCACTATTATCACTATGGGCCCTTTGGGCCCCCCCACTACCTCTCTAGTTACCTTACATTCCATCCCCCTTATGAAAGCGTTGTCCTCAATGCTTTATGTACAATCATTTACCAGGGTCTCATGGATAATTGTGGACCATAATGATGAAGAAGACTGGAGAACCAAGGTCCCATGTAGAAAGGAAAGCCACCATGCTGAAGTAGTCCAACCACCATTATAAGCCCGGGTCCCATGTCCAAGTGTTCATGTGAACTCCCCATGGAAGATTTTGGAACCCAATAACCCACTCAAAATGATGCTCCAAAGACTAACACCTGTCATATGGATCCAAATAAGAATATCCATCCACATAGTGGAAAAGGGTCGTAGTAGAATTTGGAAGGAATAATACCACTATAGAATATGCAGGATGGACACTGGTAATAATCATTGGCTCTTGATTTGTCATATTGATGCTCTCTACAAAAGGTAGATTAGAGTCATCAAATAAAATATGAAAGTGGTTGCCATCCCAGAAATGACAACTATCCATATACCAATCATCACAATCAGCCTCAAAATCATACCAAGCATATATTTCTTAATTATATTCATCCCTGATGTCCGCCATAAGAAATATTTGTTGTATGTTATCCAATGAATCTCGAATACTACAGAAACTATCATTGAGGCCATTTGCAAGGTCATGCAATCTAGCATCCAATGTGTCATACAATTTGGATTTGAATGCTTCAAGAATTCCCTTGAGGGTTTGAGAGGAAATAGCCATCTGAGAACCCTATGAACTCTTCGGTCCCACATCCGTCATGAAAAAACCCAAAAAATAGAACAATAAGTTACTGCAGAAAATCGCGGCATTTTCTGGAAAACCCCTGAAAAATTGTTGAATTTAAAATGCTCATAATGGATCCTATTATGGAAGGGATCCTCTCATGTTCACTTGCCTCTTCGAGGGGGCATCCTCCTATTGAACTACCGTTCCAAATACAATATTTCTCTTCATATCTCATTACAATGATTGAACCCATTTATATAGTGCTACCATCACCTAAGAACATTCTAGAGGAGGAATCTTCTAGAATTAGAACCTTTTAAGAAGTCCTCTTACATTTATTATATATAATTACTCATTTATTATATCCAACTACCATAGTGGGCCTTATTTAATAATATAATGGACCTAGTCCACCTTACATTGAATGACCTCCACTATTATCACTATGGGCCCTCTCGGCCCCCCCACTACCTCTCTAGCTACCTTACAGAAAGAGAAACATATAACTGCATCAGAGCATTACAGGAATGAATTTTGAATTAGCTAAGAAGAAACATACACAGTTTAAATTGCTTAAGCCAAGAGCATCAAATGATTAATTATGGGCCTTTAAATCTCCAATTTAAACAACAGAAAAATGTATATGGAATAAAAAATCACAAGAAACACATACAATGAGGGAAGACAAAGCTCATATAATTGCCAATTAGAATATTTTCATAAACAGTTCAAAATGCTTGTGCATATGTATTCAATTCAGTCCCAGAAAAATTACAATAGAGTCCAGAACCACCAGAATTGTGCCCTTGCACTTCTGCCCTCCCTTAATACACTTAGAACCTCTAACACTTGTACAATTCGAGTTCCTTTGGTATGTAACTGATTACAATAACTGAAACAAAACGTTTCAGCTTCTACAATGATTACAAATGACAGTTTTCAGAAAAACATTTCATAACACCTACATATTATTTTGACGCTCCAGCTCCTTTCTCTGCCACGTTCTCTTTGAAATGCCACTCATAATATTTCGAATATAATTGCATTTATCCATATTCTCATTAAACACTTGGGAATAATATATTTGAAATGAAAATAATTCTCAAATATTTTCAATCCTGTACAATTAAATTTCAATAATTTAATTCATACTCGTGGTTCTTTTAAAACCATGTCTTGTTTGCCCAATTCACCATTTCACTGTAAAAAAACATTTACTGTTACTATTTCCTGTGAAAAACATTTACTGTTTAATGTTTTTCCAATTTACCATTTCACTGTGGAAAAAACATTTACTGTGCGTTTTTTTTTGTTTTACCATCTTTGGTAAAATACCTTTTATCTTCTTCTTTTACTTCTTAAAACCTTTGGATAAAGAATTATTCAAGTCTTCGTTCACGTGCATCTTCCCATTTAAATCTTTTTCATGGAAATAAAAATTAATCTCTTTGATTTGTAAAATGTGAATTTCACCTCTATAAAACAATTTCACCGTGAGGGAGAATTTCTTTTATTGGAAATTCCATAATCATTATTGAAATGCACTCCTAGAAAAATGTCGCACATAAAACATATAATAAATGTTTGCATTTATTATATCGGGCTTGGGCTAAAGTGGTTTAATCCAAGATTCTTTTACCTCCGATGTTCTCAACGTAAAACCATGTGTCCACCAAATAAACCATGGTAGTTTCCCCCGGTCCGCCTTCTCACAATTAACCTCCTCGTTACTTTAATCCTTAATATGTATATGCGCGCCCTCCATCCAACCTTTGACTTTTCCACATTATAAATTGAGATTCATGCCCATGATATGATTTGACGTGATTCCATAAATTAAATATTGGATTCAATATTAATATAAATATAAAAATATTCATATTAATAATAAAAAACCATTTTTCTATTTTTGAAGGACTTTGGGCATATGAGGCTTAACACATGACTTTGTGGATAGGATAAGGGTGCTCAATAAAAGGAATATTTTTTATTTTCAACGGGAATACGAAAATAAGAAAAACAATGAATGAAGTGATGGAATTAAGGGATTTAGATAAGAATTAAGGCTAGGTATAAGCTTGGGATATTTGCCAACTTTTGACTCGTGGAGTACATGACTGTTTTGGATGATCCATTGGGTGAAGGATTTAGGTGATGGGAGCTTGACGGCGCTGGTGAAAAAGTTTGAAAATTTGAGTGCAAAAATAACACAAGGACAAGATGCATTGGGAAAAATTAATGCAAACTAGCAAGTGATCTACGATCCGCCGAGTCTTATCAACTTTCGATATCGGGGGTTGGAAAAAATGGTTTTAAGCAGACCGTTTTTCGCCCCGATGTGCTTCCAAAGGCGCCACACATCCACAAACCAAACCATAATGGTTTCCCCGGCCCGCCTTCGAATAATTATCTTCTGCGCTGCTTCATTCCCCGATATGTGCCTTAGTCATTGATCTGGGCTTCTTCAAGATCGACGGTCCACCGAGTTATACCTTTTGTGCCTCCTCTATATTTGTCTATATGCCACCGGATATAGCCCGTTCCCCCAAACTATCATACTTCCACAGTGATATAGCATTTCGCTAAATTTCCAAAATTTGGATCCTGATCTGAAAATTGTTATGGTGATAACACCTAGCTCAAATGGGAGCATAGAATATATGGTTGAAAATTTTATTTCGAAACCTTTCCAGCAGTATATGGCACTCCCTCTAACTCCATAGGAATGAGGACGTATGAAATATTTTGTCAGGTTGCCCCAGCTAGTTTTACAAGTTGGTCCCATAAGTGAACACACAAACACTATAAATATAGTATAGATGTGCACATTTGAAGACCATCCAAGCAAGAAGATCAAGTACAAGTGCGTAGAAGAGATCTGAGGTGCGCAAGAGGAGCTGGGGAATATTCTTGTGGTCTAAAGGTGCGCAAGAGGAGTTATCGTGGTGTTCTAAGGGTGCGCTATGAAGGACTAAGGTCTATGATGTTGCAAAGTGCGTTGTTTTGAGATTGTGATGTTGCAGTGTGGAATTATATTTTGGGAATGATGTTATGAGGTTAGTTGGGGCATGAAGGCTAAATATGACTAGGGTTTGAAGCTATGTCTGGGGTATGAAACAAGGAAAGGCGTTGGAGCATGAAGGTTAAGGGTATGATGATGTTATGAAATGCATGAGGTATGAAACATGCAAGTGAAATCAAAAGTACTCTATGTATGAAGATCGTAGATTGTTAGTTATACAGGTCTTATTTAGTTGGTGTTCAACTAAGGAGATTGGTGGCTCTGGTAAATTGATTCCTACACAATATCTTGTTGAGTTGGTACTCAGCTGAAGAGATTGGTGTCTCTAGTAGGTTGGTTCCTACAAGCTTTGTAACAATAGACATTTATAAAGCTAAGTTTTCGTGGTTTTCTCCCATAAGGATTGCCAAATTAAACTTTTGAGTTTACATGCATTTATTGTTTTAAAGTTAATGAATGATTGATGAATGCCCATTTAAAGTAAAAAGTGTATTGTATTGATTCACACCCCCTCCTAGTATAAACATAAGTTCAACAAGAGTCTTTAACATGAAAGGTATTGTGCTTGGTCCATTTCCATAAGTGCCTTTGAAGAGGGAGCACTTGCTTTTTGAGACATCGTTTCTTCGACATTGTTTGTATTCTAAACCCCTTTTCTTGCCTTTTGATATTCATTTTATCCATTCCAAGTCCCATTTTCAGCTTTCAAGAGCCTTATTCTTTCTTTTCTTTTCTTACTGGGATTAAATCTTTTTAATTGACTTGCATTCAGTGCATTAGAACTAGGGGCAATTGCCTCGTAACGAGGGGGTAAAGCTCAAAATGACCTTTGGCTTTTAAAGTTGGTCATTCATTGTCCCATCATTTCTACTTTCTTTTACAACGTTCTTCTTTTTTAATTCATTTTTTCTAGCAACTACATCAACCTTGGCATTCTAGCCTTTCTTCTCATAGGAGGATGAACCATAGGCTTTTTTGGTGTACATGTAACAACCATTACCAAGAGAAGCTTTTTGTTGTCCAAGTGCATGTTAAAGGTGATTAATGTGATTAACACATTATGGTAGTTAGTTTTGCCTTAGTGGACAATTATGTAAATGTATGACACTATACCTAACCTAGCTTAGTGATCCTTATTAATGTGGTTGTTAGTGGGTTAATTTTCATTAAAGAGGTGGATGGTGCTTAATGATCCTTATTTAACAAGAGATTATCCGTAAACCCTATATAGTAGGGTATTGTGCCTGTTATCGCACAGTTTGTAGCTAGGAGTAAAGGCTATAAGGTAGAAGGCCAAACTGGCGTAACAGGAACCTGTCCCACCCAATGTCACCATGATGGATAGGTTCTTTCTCTTTAGGGAGGCTAGGCCCAGGGGAGACGTCCCCGGTGACTTGGGGTTTTGAAAGGGCAAAGGATAAAAGGACAAGGACAAATTCCCCTTTCACAGATCACTGCCAATCAGATAGTCCCGACTAAACAGCCAATAATAAGGTATAATCGAAGAAAAGAAAAGCACCTGCTTGAGACAACACAACAAGAAAACTAATATGTGCAATCTTGGTTAGTACTTCATATAAATCAGTGACTATCTTATATTCAATATAAGCAATTTAAAAGTGAATGTTGACAAAGTCAATGTTTACAAAATAACAATGATAAATGTATCACTTGTCAATAAATACAAGAATGATATGGCATCCAATATAATTAATCAATACTTAGTCTAATAAATGCCCTCAACTACCATTCAATTTTCTCATAGACAAAACGTTGTTGCATCAATGATATAATAGCAAGGAGTGACGTCAGCATTCATGGTTAGTAGATTAGGGTTTTGAGATTCAAGAGTTTAAGAGTTTGTTTAATCATCTTCACTTCAACGTTTGAGGTCTTAGATCAGTGCCTTTAGGGTTAAATGGAGTCAATAATGAAGGACACAGGAGTTGAAGGAGGATGGCTAAGGACTGGAGGGAAGAGCTTTGAAGTGCTGCTATGGCAGGGCCTCAGAGACAAAACCCTAGAGGAGAAAGGCTCACTCTGGTGTTGCTATGGCAAGGCCGCGAGCTCTCTCCTCCTTCCTTAGATGGAAAAATGGCTAGCATGAAAAATAAAGTCAAGACAAGAGAGTCAAATGAGGGAGAGTGTTACTACAGCAAGGCTCTATCATCAAACCCTAGAAGAAAACGACCCTAAGTGTAGATAACTTAGGCCTGGGACGTCTCCTCCTTCTTGAGCTCTAGAAAGTACAGCGAGTATATGAAGAGGGAAAAAATGAGTGTAGTTAAGGCTAGGCTCAATCCTCTTCAGCATGAAAGAGTAGAGTGTTGCTATGGCAAGGCTCTATCTCACTTCAGCAAACAAAACAGCTAGAAATCTTGACGGGGACATGAGACAAGGACCAATTATGTGTGCTTGTCACCTAGGGTTTATGCAGCAAATTTATAATAATAAATGCAAGTAATAACAATACAACCATTCAATCAAGAAGTTTTGCA
>ML776722.1:1378970-1399954 GCA_009831015.1 Picea engelmannii
GCAGGCCCTCCAAGGCCATGCTTAGGTCAATCCTGCTCTCGATACTCCATGTCTAGGACCTGTGGGCCTCAAGACATGATCTCCTAGTTATCCCTAAAAAGCGGGGATAACAGTGCCATTGCAACAAGCATATAGAAGGAAATACAATGTAATCTTTAAAATGGAGTTTTTCCCTTCAAAGTTTTTTCACTATACATTCAATGTTGCCTTTTCTATGTGATGTTTGCATCTCGTTTGTGTTTTGGATTATATTTATATGCTTGATTTATTTTGTCTGTCTTGTGTTGTTTAAAATGTCCATTACCAATTATGCAAAATCTTTCACCTACCTCTCTAGTGAGAAAGGTTGAATATTCTGACAAATAACTAAATGTAAGAGAAATCTAAATCATGTGAAGAAGGCAACGGTGAATAAAAGTAGTGTTTGACAAGATCCCGTCAAATTTAGATCTTGTATATTAATAATTTATTTACTTTTAATTTTAATTGAGAATTTGCCTTAAAAATAAAAATATATATCACTAAAAATATTACAACCATTAATTTATAAAAAATTAAATTTATGAAACCAATAATTGAATCATTATGAATTAAATAAATATATTTAGCAAAACTGGAAAAACCAATTGATTTATTGACAAATTAGCAATCTATTCACTAATCATTTATTTAATTAATCTAGTTATTAATTTGATCCTTTAATTGGAATTAATTTAAATTTATTTCATTAAAACCATTTTGGAAACAAAGTCATAAGAACACAAAGTTATTAAGTGAATGAATTTTATGAAAACAAAGTCATAAGAACACAAAAAAATGGTAACAAAAGTCACAAATAAAGTTACTAAGAACACCATTAATGATGTTGCAAACAAAGTCATTGATCACTTCATAATTCAAGTCATAGTCTCCTCTCTATATCACTATTTAGATCATAACACCGGTCATTGAAGGCCATCATGATTATGGTCATAAAACAATGACAATTATTGGCATAAATCCATCGATACAGGACACTATCAATCTAATTTAGTATGTCAGTTTTTCCATTGCAAAAGCTGTCTCAATTAACCTATGAACCCATTGAGGTCCTAAATCACAATGTTTAGAGTTTGTTTATCATCATAACTAAAGTTGCATTAATGTCAACCACAATGCAATCTCAATTGCAATACTTTGAAGGCTTGCAACTAAAATAAACAAAAATAGAAAATAACTGCAGTTAGGATACAAGGTTGGACATCTGAAGGGAAAATGTCTCTGCAAGCCTTGTGTAGATCACTTAGAATGATCATTTGTCATAAATTATTAGTGGTTGATATGAACTTGAGCTACACATTAAACTTTCATTTGATAATACTAGTTGGTTCCTATACTAATCCTCAAGGCCCCAAATCAAGAAACAATAGTGTTATTATCACCAGTTATTGATGAAAAGTTTTAATGTCAAGATTTCCATGTATGGCACATCAAGATGTGTTTACATTGGATTGAAAAGGGTATGGAGCACTGTTGATGACACAAATCAAAAGCCCAAATATTGGAACATTAGTCAAACAACATGCTAAGGATAACAAAGCGTTGGCACTTATTGGGTAAAATTTGTCACAAGTGCATCTTATATAGATTTTTCAAGAAAATCTAAAGACGTGGGAGACAATAGAAAAAGATAATTCAATGGGTCTTGGACAGTAGTCTCATACTGAGTGAGGTAAGATAATTCAATGTTGAGATAGTGCAATAAATTCTGGCAAACCATAAGCTACTAATTACTCAGGCCAAATCTACTCTCAACTCTTCAAATTCCAGCCTCAGGAACTTCCACTTCAAATTCCTACATCAGAAATGTCCATGCAAATAGTTTCCAAAGCCTGATATTTAATCAAATCTCCAATGTTTGCATATCCAATACCTTCTTATGTATCCTACTCCCTGAATTTAATAATAGTGCAATCAAACTCCTCTCTAGGCTTAACCACGATAGGTTAAACTAGAATTGTGCAATTCTGGCAAGCCACAAGCTACTAGTTCCTCAAGCCAAATCTATTCTCAACTCTTCAAACTCTCGACTTTTCAAATCCCAGTGTCAGAAACTTCTACTTCAGATTCCTATGTCAGAAACTTCGATGCAAATAGTTTCCAAAGCCTGATATTTAATCAAATCTCCAGGGTCTGTGTATCCAATACTTTCTTATGCATCGTACTCTATGAATTTAATGGGCTAAAATTTGCCATTTAGCTATTTTTTTCAATCTTTAAGCAATATAATTCTACAATTCAAAACAAGTTTTCACCCAAATTTCTGACACAATTGCTCAAAGGAGAAAAACAAATGGCTTTTATATGAAATCCTTAAATTTAAGGGAAAAAATTACAAAATCTTATAGTTCAAACTTCGAAAATTATAAAAATACACCAACATTTCTGCACTTGTGAAAAAATAAATGGTTCCTTAAATCTTCCTTAATATGATCACAGCTTCCACAGAAGACAAAATGACAACCAAGCCAACAAAGTCACAAAAATGAGAAAAATGTGAGGAAAAACAGGCATCTTTAGAATGCCACCTTAGTTCTTTTGTCGGCTAACAGGAGATAAAATAAACTCAGTTTTGACTTTCAGCTATTTTCTATTATGGTGCTTCAATATTCTTGAGTGTCCGTGCAGCACAATTTTATCGAATATCCTCTTATATTTGGGTTCTTCATTGAACCATTACAACTACCATTTGTGTTATATTGTTTGGGGATCCTCTTACAATTCTATAGTTACACAAGCGATTAATGGAAATCCTTTTGCAATTCTAACATTTTAAAAGAGATAAATGGATGAAAACCACTCTTGGAAAAACTCTTAACAGTTTCATGCAATGGAGGATAGAGCAAGGCAGCATTCATGTGAGAAGATTGTTTGACTAGAGAAAGGAGCAGATTGAGTTTTCTGATCACACATGTTAGAAGACAATGTTAGTCCCACCTCTACTGCTAGAAGAGGGTCAATACAGATTGTCTTGTCTAACCATTCTTTGCTATGGGGCATGGTTAAGGCTGGGCTGTTTACAAGGTAAAACCTTTGAAAGGCACTGCCTATGCTTAAGAAAATTGGGATTGCAAGGCAAAATAAAGGGGGGCATGAGTCAAGCTTATATATTTTTTGTTTTTCCCTTTGTGGTTCAATCATTTGCGAAAAACAAGTTCTATTGTGCTATTCCTGCCTCTGTGCTATTGTAACCTCCTTGGTATACATCATGAGGATTGTTATAACTAGACGATTTATAAGACCTTCAAATGACCAATGACATGAATCAAAACAATTGCTGGAAATCCACCTTCATATTTGGAGTTAATCTTGGACTACAATAATGACTGTGTCCAGACTCCCACACTCAAAGCTACACATACTATAGAACACATTCAGAAATGCACCCAAAACAAAAGCCCTACAGAAAGTATATTTGCAAATAATATGAATAAAGAGACGAATCTTACAGTAAAAAATTAATCTCAACATTTCTTCAGTCAAAAGACAACAATATGAATTCGGCCTTGTCTTCTGACACACAATTTATTAGCCTGCATAATTCACAAGCTTTTATTGAACATTAGCTTCCATAGCTTGACACATTTTATTTGACTGCAAACTGATCAAATTAATAATCAACAAATCAGCTTGCAACAGCCTGAACTCAATCACCCAATAGTGTAATTTGCAATCCAGATATAGTGGCAAATGATATTTTCAAAATTTTCTTGCAAAATACAAAGAAAAAAACTACAAAGTTCACACCAATGAACCTGGTAGTCTCCATTTGCCATCAACTTTCATGATCTAAGAAAACAATTATAACCAGATTCATGCCTCTGAACCTTGGTTGCCCATTCAAGTATAGTGTGGTGCTTGTGCACACCCTATGATGGGCATCAAGCTTTCAATAGCCTCAAAAAAAATCATGTTAATGCATCATAAAAGACTCGAAAAATTAGATGGATAATATAATCATTCAAAGATGAACATATCCATGCAGTCATTTTAGTGCCAATACTATCCATAATACTCTTGTATACTGTCTGCCACACAAACTTGTGGAACACGATGAGCAAAAATAGAGGTAAAATACGGGCTGCCCCACTCCATTACTCTACTCTCAGAACAATTTTCATGAACTCATAAACAAAGTAACTAAGAGCAGCAGAAGGTAAGACCTGCAAAGTCCAAAAAGCTGAATTAATTAAAACAGAAAAAAGACAAGTAAACTAATATTTGTCAGAATATAGCATCAAAAAATATGAGCAACTAAAATCAACTGAAATATCTTTGAATAAAAAAATAGACAACCCAAGGAATCTCAAAGAAGAATGTTAAAAACTAATTTATTAGGAATGCAAAATAACCAGGGAGGAAGAAAAACCAAGGGGAAAAAGCAACTTAGTCAATCTCTTGGCAAATTCAGAGGAAATACCAGGATGAACTTGTCACCAGCCAAGCACCAGTGTCTAGAGAGCTTGCCAAGAAATAAAGAAATGAAGAAAAGAATGAAAAGGTCTAAATATTATTCATAATAAAAGTAAAGGAGCAAGGCTATTCTACACTCAACCAAACATTCTCTTCAAACTACAGGGAGATGCATTGCATCTTTCTCTTTGTGTTTCACAACAAGAATATTGGTGTAAACATATTCTGTAAGTATCCTAAAGATTATTAGTAGTAAAAGTAAAGGAGAAAGGCTACTCTACACTCAAGCAAACATTCTCTTCTTCAAACTACAGGGAGATGCATTGCATCTTTCTGTTTTTGTCTCAAAACAAGAAATATTTGATGTAAAAATATTCAGTTAGTATTCTTTGAGCAGTAGTTTTAGATCGATACTAATATCCAAATATGATAACAAATGGAATAAGAATCAACCTGAAGCATACTAGGAATAAGGCCTGCATACAGTGCATCAACACCACCTTGCTCAACTATCTTTGCACAAGTTGCCAATGCATTCAACCTTGTCTCAGGTCCTTGCATCTGAAGATGTCGACGAACCACTTCAAATGGATATGTTGCAGCCTCGGCACATGCACCAGAAATGGCACCATATAATAGAGTCCGCATTGGACCCAACTCCAGCTGATCTAAAGCATTTGATTCTTCTTTTCCTGCTGCCTGCACGAGACGGAGCCTTTCCTTGCCTTCTGGTGAGTGGAGAAAAGCTGTTTTTAATATATCATAGACACCATAAAAAACCGCACCTGAAGGTGCCATGCTTATAATAGCTGGTAACAAACCCTTGTACAATGAAAAGAAACCCTCTGTCTGAACCATGTGCCGGCAAACCCCAATAACACCTCCTAGTGCTTCACCGCCTGGTGCAACCATCTTTGTGCGAATCTGAAAACAAGGAAATATAAGCTAAGATACGACTGAAGGATCCCTTTCAACATAGGAGGAAATAAAGGTATAAAGTAATCAGAAAACAAAACAATTTTTGTACTAAGTTAAAAATGAGAACAAAGAAGTCACCAACATCTTGGTAAACATGCAAGTTACTGAGCCCAGAAAAATCCCAATAATGTTTCTGGGTAGAGCTCCAAATGGCAAAATTTTAACTTACCTTTGCAAGCCTTGTTTCTTATACTTGCCAAAGTCAATGTTGGTAACAATTATAATTTATTTTTGTTAACTGAATGGAAAACCTTGGATTCGTGCAAGTAGTTGCATAGCAATGAATGAGGGATCATCCCAATGGTTTTACCAAGGCGGCAAACCACCTGGTTAAATTCAATAGCAAGATGCCCATGATATTTCCAAAAAATGATCAAGGCTGTTTTTAATTGAACATGACCACCTTTGGGCAATTGTTTAAGTTAGATGTTAGTAAAAATGCATACAACTGCTGCAGAAAGTTTACACCAACAAAATGGGAGAGGGCATATGAATGGTTGTTATTACTTTTCAAAAAATACATTTATGTTAGTACAACACAAGATGGTTCTTCATATTTCACTATCTAAAAAGTCGGACACTAATTAAGAGTTGTAACTTGTAAGCTAAAATAAGTCATTATATGCACCTTATAATTTAAATGACTAGACTACATCCTAATTATAGCTATTGCATATATACTATATTATCCTCCCTTGATAATCATGCTAGAAATTACACCAAGCTTATCTCTGAAAAACAGAAACTTATATAGACACTAAGGCATGGTAAATAAATTTGTAGTGAGCTCCCGAGTTGCACAATATTGCAACTCTATCTTCAGCTTCAATGGAGGAAAGTGGCATTGCATGCTGCTTCTTACTCATCCATGAAACTGCACCTGTACCAAATATACCGTGGTGGATTTCCTGTCATCAATGACCCTGCCCAATATATATCTATGTAACCTGCCAGCCGGAAATCCTCTCTGCCATACAGTTTGCCATACTCCAAGGAAACCTTTAAATACCTTAGAATTCTATTGGCTGCCATGCAATGACCTTGGGGGATGTCACGAATCTAGAAATGTGGTTGACAATAAATCTCAGATCCAGCTCACGGGTTGTTGTTACATTTTCACCTAGTTGCTCAGTAGCTGATTCTCCTTCCTTGTGGTGTAGCAGTTCCAGCAAATCCTTCAGAAGTTCATAGCAGGATGCAGGGCAGAGTTGGCACGTGAGTTCGAGATGAAGGACATTGAACTGATGCACTATTTCTTGGGTTTAGAGGCGTGGCAGAGTCTAGGTGAGGTGTTCCTCAGACAGGATAAGTATGCAGTTGAGATTCTGAAAATGTTTCAGATGGTCACCTGTAAATCCTTAGCTACTGCTGAGTCCTATGGTAGCAAATCTGAAATTGCTTGCTGATTTGGATTATGATTTGGTAGTTTCTTCGGTGTATACAGTTATTGAATGTTTGATGTATCTAGTTAATACCAACCTGATATATGTTTTGCAGTGAACTCCTTGAGCCAATAGATGGTTGAGCAGAGGCAAATTCATTGAGTAGCTGAAAAAGGTTTGCTCCATTCCTTGAAAGGCACAGTGCATTATGGTCTGAGGTATGCAGGAGATGGTAAATTGATTCATAGTCTAACGAAGTGGCAACAAGTTTGACTCCAGACTGGAAGGAAGAAGGGGTTGGTTTACAATCGTCCATGTGAAAATGGCGAAGAAGGTCACATGCATACTTAGACTGGGAAAGAGAAATTCCTTCCTTGGTTTGCAATACTTGGAGACCAAGCAAATAATGCAAACAACCTACGTCTGTCATTTCAAATTGCTCCTTAAGGCTGAATTTCACATGGGTTAAAAATTTAGGATCAGTACTAAGGAAGATAAGGTCATCAACATAAAGAACAAGTATTATGAAAGGGTTTACATTCCTGGTATAGACATTGGGGTCAAAATGACATCTAGAAAAGCCGATGTCAAGAAGAAAGCTATCCAATTTATCATATCAAGCTCAAGGAGCTTGTTTAAGACAACAGAGAGATTTCTTTAGGCGACAAACAAGGCTGGAGTCATTCTGAACATAGCCAATGAAGAGAAACGAGGTGTACTATCAGGCTGCTAAAACTGATCTGTCTTTGATCAGATTTTAGCTCTAAGTTTTATCTTCCAGAACTGTCACTTGCTGCCTTTTAGGACAGCAAACTGTTTGGTTACTTTCTGCTGATAATTTTTGTGGTTAAGTGTCCCTTTGAGGTGCACTTTCAAGTGTTTTTCATACCAATGATTAGCACATACAATATAACTCAAAACACATAACACTCCTCACAATCTTTACAACTCTAAATGTTGTTCTAACACTTCTAAGCATGCATGAAATTGACACATGTTTTTGGTCAACATGACCCTGGAAAAACCCCCATGGGGAAAACCAGTTTGGAGTAGATGTATATAGAAGGCCTCAAAGCAAAATGTACAACACGGAAAACATTTACAAGTGAACCTGGTACAATAGCAACCCTTCTCGGAAGCCTTGGAGTCCCTTGAAGATGTCCCTGCTAGCCTCTTGAAGCAATGCACCCTTTTCCTTGGTGCGCCCCTCTTGCTTAGCTAGCCTTTGGTCCTCTTCCCTTGCCTCTTGCTTTGACCTTGCCTTTGCTTGTGCCTTTAACCCCTTTCTTGCCTTTTCCTTTCCCTTGTAGAAGTTCCCTCCTCTCAAGAGTGCCTCCCTCTAAAGATATGGTGCGCACTTAGCTCAAGTGCACCCCTCCTCAAGCAAAAACTCAACAAATGAGTGCGCCCTCCCTTGCCATGCACCCTCCATCTCCCATCAAGTGCGCCTCTCCTCAACAAGTAAGAACCATCCTCAAGGAACACCTTTCCTTAGCTTGATGTGCCTCTTCTCCCAAGAATGCGCCCCTCCACAAGCTTGTGCACCCCTCCTTAGATGTATGCGCCCTCCTCCAAGGTGTAGCCCATACTCCATGGTAGACACTCCATGGTGGACTAGTGCCAAGCTAGAGATCCTCCCAAACTCTTGACCTCATGCGCCTTCTCCTCCTCCATGTGCGCCCTCAAGCTAGGAATGCACCTAAGTTCATGTGAGTGCCTCTGACTCCATGGAAGCACCTTCCTCCAAGCTATGCGCCTTCCCTCCTCCTCTCCTCTCAAGTGAAGAATGAATCTCATCTTTGCCCTATTACCTCCTTTAACCTCTATTGGCCAAACCCTAAAAGATCAATGGTTTAGATCCAATCTAGCCAAGTCTAATCAATGGGTGAGATCTAATCCAAAAATCTCACTTAGGAAACCCACTTTCCTTAGTTTTCTTTATGTCCTTTAACTCACCAACAAAGTGAATTAAATGTCACTTTAATGACTTAAGTGACATATTTCACTTTTGACTTAAATCTCCTAAGTCAAAGTGAAATTAGAATCATAAAATAAAGTAATGAGGGTAATAGTCTTTAAAGACTCAGGGGACCACTTTCCAAGGTACCCAAATCTCAACACTCCCACTTACCGAGGAAAGTGCCCTTCCCCACCAATCTCATCCCTATAGTGGACATGGTTGCCTACTGGAAAATACTCAGTGAGTATGGCTATACCCTGATCATCAAAAGTAGTCTCTGACACAGATCTGCTCAACCTGTGTGATCTATAGATGGAAGTGCATCTCCACCTATCCAAGATCACCTAGATCTTGGTATCAAACCAAAGATCTCAACCTTGGTCTCCCACCAAGGATTTCTACCTCCTGGCATCTCGCCAACGGTCACTACTCTTGGCATCTCGCCAACGGTCACTTTCTTGGCATCTCACCAAGAATCTCCCCCTCTTGGTATCTTACCAAGACTATCTGGATCTCGACATCTCACCAAGATCCTCAACTTGGCCTCTCACCAGGTGACTTCCACCTGAAATGGAACCTGAAGTCGATCTGCATGTCTCCATAGCCAAGTGAGGCTCAAGCCTCTGTGGTGCCCTGTTGCTCCTCCTCATCAATCTCTGATGCTCTGAAGCCCCTGCACCAACCCTCTGTCTCGGCAACTCTGAAACTGAGGTTGTCTCGGGTGGACCAGTCAAACCTGAAGATAGTGTCCTCGAAAATTGAGTCTGAGCTCCCTCTGAATCACTACTATGAGTCAAGAGGTCCTCCTCAACTCTATCTCCCCACCTGACGTTGGATGGTGTAACAGTTGACAAAGAACTGAACGCACATTCCCTCTCATACTGAGAAGCTAACTCAATCTCTTATGTTGTCGCTGGAGTGTCATCCTGTTGCTTCCTCTTCTTCTTCTTGGGACACTATCCTACATAGTGACACATCTCTCCACAAGCAAAGCATCTCACTGTGCTCATGTCTCTCTCTTGCCCATCGCCACTTTGTTGTGGTTTGGCCCCTCCCTTGGGACCCTGTCTAGCACCTTTGTCAATCTTCTTCTCGCCCTTAGTCCACAGAGCAAGGTCCTCATCACCCTAAGTAATATGTTGTTGTCCTGAGGACTCTGAGGTGAGTCTCGTCTCCTCTAGTACGAAATCATCCCAAAGTCTCTCCCAAGTAGGCATAACCTCTCAGGCAAAAATGGCTCAAACAAATGGACCCCATGGTTTGGTAAAGTTGTTTGAGGCTCTCCTCACCATAAAGTCCGGGTCCACTATCTCTCTCACGGTTGCAAGCTCATCTCTGATCTGAGTGAATCTGCCAAGGAATGATGTAACCGACTCCGAATCGAGCATCTGAATGCTCCTGAGCTTGTCCTGCAAAACCATCTTCCTGTTCTGGTTTGGACTCTAGTAAAGCTTGCATAAAGACTCCCACATCTCAAATGCATAGTCTTTACCAGTCAAATGTGTAATGACGTGGTCTCTCACCCCGTCACAAATAGTCATTTTCACCTTGTTATTCCTCTTCCTAAACTCTGCCACCAACACGGGAGCAGTCACAAGAGGGATAACAACGGGAGCATGAACTATATCCCATAGTTCAAGGTCCTCTAAGGAGAAAGTGATCCTGGTCTTCCAAGGGGACCAATTGCTAGCTCTGTCTAGCCTATCTTCTGCCCGCATCTGAGACACCGACATGGTTGTCCACTAAAGCTCACACTGATGCTAAAACTGCACAAGAACAGTGCCTCAAAATTGTCCATTGAATGCACTAGAAATCAGCAAGTCTTTGCCACCAAGGGCTTTGATACCATGAAGAAAAATGAGGTACTATCAGGATGCTAAAACTTATCTGTCTTTGATCAGATTTTAGCTCTAAGTTTTATCTTCCAAAACTGTCCTTTGTTGCCTTTTAGGACAACAAACTGTTTGATTACTTTCTGCTGATAATTTTTGTGGTTAAGTGTCCTTTTGAGGTGCCCTTGCAAGTGTTTTAAAGTCGATAGCCCTTTATTACTTCATTAATTACTTTGAGGCATACTTGTTGTCATCTAGTGCTATTATTTTTGTACTTGCCATCAATTGTTTAAGCATAGCATCATTTATTATTGCACTCATTGAGCTATCTGATTTATTCAGTCTTGATTGAAGCAACATTATCATTTGAATACTTGCTTGTGCCTTCTTTTCAAGTCACCAACTCTTTTAGGCTTCATCTTCTAAGACTTAAACTCAAAGGTGATCAGTGATAGGGGAATTTCTTGCATCCTTGCCTTAGTCTTTTCAACCCTTTAGGTCACTGGGGACGTCTCCCCTAGGGTACTTTGACATACTCCTAAATAGAAAGGGGTTTCTTATTAAGGTGACAATGATAGGTCGCCCCCTGTTACGCCAATTTTGCATCCACTTGCCTTAGGCTTTGGGCAAGTTCAGATTATGCAATAACAGGGACCTAACCTCCCTAACCCCTCACGTAGGTAGAATAATATATTTTCCCTATAATAAAGGCCAATATTAATAAATAAGGCCTAGTTAATAATGTGAACAGGTATAACGTAAGAAGATTTAATAAAAGCTTCTGCTTCTAGAAAGATCTTCCTCTAGACTATTCTTTTGAAGATAGATTTAGTATAAATAGGAGTAGAAGGCATGAGAAAGTTATCTTGAGAATTATTGTAATAGAGCGTTGCTCTACTGGAGGTTGCCCCCTCGAAGAAGTGAACATTGCATTCTATCAATAAAGGTATCATCTTTGGTGTTTTGGTTCTCTACATTTTGCTATTCCGCTGGTATTTGCTTCATTATTTCTATTTTTTGCTTATTATAATATATCCGGTACCTAACAAGTGGTATCAGAGCACTTTCCTCTGCAAGAATTGTGGGAATTTTTTTCAGAGTAGAGACATGTACTGTGGGTGTCTTTAAAGCACAGAGATTTTTCGTTCAGCGAATAAAACTGCGATGGGGAAGACTAAACGAAGGAAATACAAGCGGTTTCACGAGGTTGTCTAGAAACCAACGTTTCACCTTGTTGGAAACCTCTATAATACTTGTTGGTACCCTTCGAGTAGTACCACATCAGACAAAATTTGTACACGACCATCACTCCCACGTACTATCAGGTATATAGGGAGACCTAGGATCAACCGCCTGACTGCTATAGTGACACTTAGAAGAGCGCTCGAGAAGATACTCTCTAGTACCTGGGTAATCGGGTAGTACGGTTAAGGGTACGATCGAGCCTTCTTAGTTGATGCCTTGAGATAATAGGCCGAGTACTATTGTTCGACCCTGCACGTATATCAAAGAGTTATAACACAGGGTAAACCATTATCTATAAGAACCCTGTAAACCCTAACCCCTGGGAAAAGAAATAGAATAGAAACAGAACAGACGAGAACTATTGTCATGCATCCTTGCATCCTGCATTTTGGTTGCAAAATTCCTACGTAATTTTTTCGGTTAACAATTTGGGCCATTCACCACTACAGTATTCTCCAGGTCGGAGTATAAAAAGAGTATAGTGGTCTCGCTGGCACCCTTATTCGGGACCTATCCCATTGAATTCCTCTCTTCGCCCTGATCTCAGTAGTACCTATCATTTTTAAACCTTGTTTTCGTGGACCCAACCCCCTTCCCGATAGCCTTATTTGGGACCTATCCCATCGTATTCCCCTCTTCACCCTAATCATAGTGATACCTATCATTTTTAATCCTTTTTTTCCCACTTACTCATAGTGATATTGATCATAGTGATATTGATCGTAGTGGTATATATCACTTATCTACTTCTTCATCTGTGGACCCACCCCTCATCCCCAAATGGCTCCTACTCGCCAAGACGAAACCAATCAGAAATTGAATTTTGATATTTTTTCCATTCGTGCCAAAGTGGACTACATCCAGGAGCAGCTCAATAGACGAATTGATGAAATCAATTCCACTCTCAAACAATTCATGGGAAAATTCCAAGGTCCTTCCTCCTTTGACCCACCCCTCCATATTGAAGGTGTTGACTGCAACCAGCCTCTGTACTCTCATTCCAACTCCCTAAATCGCGACCCTTGTCTTCCCAAAGTTGAGGTGAACAAATTTGATGGCTCGGATCCAACAACCTGGGTCACTCAGATGGAACACTATTTTTCCCTGCATGGCATTACTAATGAGTTGACCAAGCTTTGTTACGGTGTTTTCTATTTGGATCTAGAACGATGGCAATAGTGGCAATGGCGTCGAAATGCACGCCAAGGGTATGTTGCTAGGACACAGTTTGTTGCTAAGTTTTATGAACGCTTTGACACAGACACCCGCCATTTAGGTCGTCCAACCAAGTTGAAACATTCTAGCAAAGTGGAAGACATGGGTGGTTGTGACAATGTACTTGATGTTGAATGACTCCGCACTCTAGGCCCCATCACCATGGATTTTAAGGATTTAACCATAACATCAAGCTCTTTGGAGATCATCAGTTCCCACCGCAAGGAGAAGTTATTCAAAAAAGGTCATTCTGGTATTGTTATCGCACAATTTGTACTTGTCCAAAGTTCAAGACAAGTAGGTGAAATTGGTGTAACAATAGGATATCCCAGCACTGTCACCTCGGTGAGAAATCCCCACTTTTAGGGATGGATGAAGGTCCAACCCAAGGAAGGTGTCCCCGGTGGCCTAAAGCGTTGGGTAAGCTAAGGATATGGTTCAGAAATACCCCCTCTCACTGGTCACCGAAGTCAAGAATGTCTATGTCTGAGGAATTGAGGCAAAGAAGAGTATTGGTGTACCTTCCCGGAACAAGAACAATATAGCATATATATAGCAATTTCTAAGTACATGAATGATAATAAGTCCTCAATAGACAATAGACAATCAGATATATGATGGCTGAAGAAAAATTGCAACTAGATGACGGTTTATAACAGCAAATAGTAATTTGTAACAGTCACAAGAATTAGTGCTCAGAATTGCAAGAAAAGACGATGAAAATTAAGCATATATCAAGTGGATTATCTAACAATTGTCACAAGCAATTTCTGAGTAGTTTAACTATGAGTTAAGTTAGTGTAAGCAGAAAATTAGTGTGAATTAGTAAGGCTGTAGCAATGTTTTGCAACAGCAGCAACCAAATTAGTGATCTAGGATAAGTTAAGGTTAGAGATAGTTAGTAAAAGCTTGAGAAAATAAAGTTTGAGTGTTTGTTTGATCAATCCTTCACAAGAGAAATAGAAATGAGTGTCTCTTGGACTTATGGAGTCAATTACAACAGCAGCAATAACTTGGAGAAATAAATGATAATATTTGTCTAAGGATAAAGAGATAGAATCTTGAGGTGTTGACTCTTCAAGGCCTCAAGCTCTAAGTCTCAAAGATGGAATTTAGTTAGAGTGCAAGCTCTTTTCGGCTCTAGCGAATTCCTCTTTTCCTTGGACACTAGAAAAATATTTGCAACAAGCTCTAGAACAAAACTTCTAAAGTGCTAGGACTTTAGGGCTTTAGAAGCCTTTCTAGACAAGATCTTTTTAGCAATTTAACAAGTGGAAAAAGACTAGAGAGAGGAAGAAGCACTTTATGTCCCTCTCCTTGGGTTTAATAGCAAGCAATTTCATAATCTTAAACATGAATAAGTACTATCCCACAACATTTATAGCATAAACAAATTGCATATTTTTACTTACTTCACCAAGAATAATCAAAGCACAAACCCTAGTTGAAAACTTTCCACCACAAAAATAGCCAAGAGACATCACAAAATAGCTTCTTCAAGAGGTGCGCACTAGTTATTTCAGCCATAAATGCCACTAGGGCGAAAACTTCAGATCTACCTCTCTTGTGAGAAGAGTGTTTTGTAAAAATGAATTTGCAAAGGTGTATTTATATCACCTTTTACCCTAAAAATGTCAACTTAAAAATATAACAAGGCTGACCTTACAAAATTGCCCTTAAAATTCAAATTTTAATAAAATTACATCAAAATATCCCTTAGGGGTGACGTCGTGTCCTTCTAGGGTGACGTTAGGCTCCATTAAAATGACGTTGAGGATGCTTAGTGGAACGTTGGGCCTCCAAAGGCCAATAACCATGCCACACGTGCTAAAACGTCATGCCAATGCCTCCTTCCATCAAGATTTGATCCCCATCCAACCCTAGCCTTCTTCATGGTGACATCAAGGGCTAGGTGGGTGGCGTCCAAGCCTCCAAAGGCCAACGTCCTGGTGGGAGAAAGTGGGAGCCCATCGTCAACCATGCCAGAGTGCCTCCCAAGGCAAGGACCTCATTCTACATTGTGCAAATGCTAACCACCAGCCTGCCCCAAACGTGGGGTCTCTGCATTCATCTTTGGGCCCATGAAGGTCCAAACAAGTCATGTCCTCATAAATATCTGTCCACCGGGCAAGGTCCTGCAAAGACAAACAGGTATGCCCTCCAAAGGTCCATAAGTCACAAGAATCATGCCAACTAAGCTACATTTAATAATAGAACCACCCAAACATGTGCATCAAACCCCCTTTCTCAAACTAAACAAATGCTCAAAGACCTTATACAATTTGTCAAATTTAGGTGTGGGAGGGGTGTCAAGGCATCCTATTGGGTCAATCAAACCCCAAGTCAAAGGTGTTTCCCAAGGGAAACCTATGTAAGCCATGTGTGAGTATAAGGTGGAGTGGGATAAGACTTTTGGGCATTGGGTTCATGATATACAAGGGTTTGTATTGTCTCATTTATGGGTGCCTTTGTAGAGGGTGTGTTTCCCTTCATCCGTGATTCAACATTTTTCCAAGCCCATTTATTGCCATTAATTAATTAAAGTCCAAAACAATTGGGTATTGTAAGACATGGAAAGAAGAGTATAGCAACGTCACTCGAAGCTAGAGGTACACATAGTGCCATATGCATGGAAAGAAAGGAACACTGCATATGTGTACACACATCAACAAGCGAGACATCTATATAATGTGAGTTTGCTTTTGCAGGTCTTTCAATTATTTTAGGAGAAACGTTTCATTGTTCTCAAGACCTCTCGGGCGAGCATCTAGAAGGTTATGATTTGGCTTTTATCTTTTTCCAGCTACAATTCTCTCTAGACCTTCAGCCCCTTCTTCCCATGAAATGAGGTACAATCCCTTCTTGGGTCAGTGCACCCAAAAATCTCAAAAGATGAGGAGACGAAAGGGAAGAAGTATGGAAAGTGATAAGTATGATCGGGAATGGTAAGATGACTCTTCAAGGAACCCCCTAGTAGCACCCTATTCCCGAGGGTGACCAACTTACTAGGATGGAATGACACCCACCAAGGTTAAATAAGGCAAAGAGTACAATTTCCAAGCAAATTTATGTAATCAAGAAAGAATTATTTGCACCATATTCAAATGCTCTGATTATTAGGGTGACACTTACCATGATACTGGACTTATTACCTCATGAAGCAAGACATGTTGTCGTCTGGGGCCAGGTCAGTGTGACAGATGTTGCTCTGCATCCATTGATGTATGGTGGTGCATCAATGAATAGGAGGGGCCCTGCAGAGCTATGCTAGTCAATTTGACTCTCGGCACTCCATGTCTACTACCTGTGGGCCTCAAGACATGATCTCCTTGGTTACCCCAGGACTGAGGGGGTAACATCAGGCTCCTACTCGAGGACATGTGCTCACCGTAGAGCGCATGAGAACCTCAGCATCTCTGGTACGACTTGTGCCTTCACACTCAAGCAAATTGTTAGAGTACCTAGGGTGGTGGTATCACCCCTTGTTCTTATGAAAATGATCAAAATCCAAAAGTAAATGCTGGAAAAATTCTATTCAAACATATCAATCTAAACATATAAGTATGGCATAGCAATGATGCAATATGCAAAGAAAGGAACATGTAAATCATAAGCATGCATGCAAATTAAACTAAGCTAAATGCAAATTATTCTACTATGATATGCAATATGCAACATATATACAATGAAATGCAAGATGCAAATTCCTACCTACCTACCTAATCTATGTTAATAAGAAATGCTAGGTATAATCATATAACCAATACAACTATGCTAGCAATGTATCACAACACCTACCTTTGTGCTTCATCATAAACCAAAACAAGCATAAGTCAAGCACAAAAGGAACATGAGTTAGAGCATGTAGTATATCATAGGTAATCATAAAATCTAACTCATGGAGGCGGGAGGGAGGGACCAAATCTTGCCAAGAGGTATCACCACAACCCTACCCCATGTTAATTTTAGAGAAGCTATTAAGTTTCTTTTCAATTTACTAGATAACAATAGCATAGGTAGGATCACTTAGAGAAACACAATCACAAGATACACAACATTTATCCTGGGAAACCCTCATGGGGGAGAAAATCCAGCAAAAACTTCCTAAATATAGATAGACAATACAGTGCCAAGACAATAAACCAAAACACTAGAGAATATCCAACATTGAGCAATGCGCCTCTCTCTTCCTTCTTCTCCCAACTGCATCTATCTCCAAACTTGCGCACTTGTTGAGTGGAATGAGTGAGTGAGTGAATGAGGCGCTAACCTCTCTTATTTATATTAGCTGGCAGCACTAGGGAGGTGTCTCTTCACTGAGCAAGGCCGACTTCTTCACTTAGTGGTTAAAACCACTTTAATTAGGCATGGGGCCGACTTCTTAATTTGCATGATATAATTAGGGTTTGACCAATCCGCAAAAGGGGATTTGGTCATTTACAAAGCCTAACATGATCAATCCACAAAAGGGGATTGATCTAATCAATAATGACTCAATAATAAATAGAATACTCTTTGCAGTTACAATATTTCAACAGTGGGGTATTCTACAACATCATCAAGAGAGAGAGAGGACAACAACATCAACAACATCTGAAACACTAACTAGCATATCTATAAATCATCGGAAGTTTTTCTCATCATCATTCACAACATGGAGCTGGAGTAGCATCATCATCATCTGCATCAGCATGGATTAGTATAACACTAGTACATCAACATCATCAATAACATCAATAACAACAGCATCATCATCACAGCACAAAGGCTGGAGCAACAACATCATCACAGCACGAAGACTGGAGCAACAACATCATCATCATCATGGGGCAACAGAATAAGGCAGTTGTTACAACATTTTGTTGTACTCTGACAGTCCCTAAGGAACTGCCCAGGAATCATAAGATTCCCTAGGATATAAAATCCTAACAGAGCTACCACGTGGTACTCTGACAGACTGTCCTTACTGGACCTTTGGGATCTACCTAGGAATCATAAGATTCCCTAGGATTATAAAAATCTTAACGAAGCTACCACTACTGACCATAGCTAGCATATACATGCACAAATACTCTGACAGACCGTCCTTACCGGACCTTCGAGATCTGTCTAGGGATGATCAGTCCCTTAGGATATAAAATCCTAACTGAGCTACACGCTATTGGTCAAGATACCATAGTATCATAAGCATCAGTCCCCCTTTCGAGGGAGGTCCTTTCGGATTATACCAAGCTTGTCTCGAAAGTGCTCAAACTTTACACGAGACAGAAGCTTCATCAACACATATGCAACCTGATCATCTGTGCCAACATATTGGAGCTTTATGGCTCTCCGTTGCACCATATCACGAATGTAGTGATACCGGATTTCTATGTGCTTCAACTTATCATGGAACATAGGGATCTCTGTAATCTTTATGCAGCTCTGGTTATCACATAGAATCACGGTTGCTTCCATCTCCAGATCAAATAGACATGTCAACAACTTTCATAGCCATATGGCTTCACAATTGGTGGAACATGCAGCAATGTATTCCACTTCTCTTGTGCTGAGAGCAATACTAGATTGCTTCCTACTCTGCCATGAAGTCATGGCTGACCCCAAACTAAAACAAAATCTTGAAGTGCTCTTTCTGTCAGAAACACTTCCAACCCAATCTGAATCAATATAATCAATCAATCTGAAGTCTTGATCTCCATTGTAGCAGAGACCAAAGTCCAACGTACCCTTAAGGTATCTCATCACATGTTTTGCAGCAACAAGGTGAACACGCCTGGGTTGTTATGAACATAAATATACCTATAAATAGATATTCATAACATAATAATAATTAATTAAAAAATAAAGATGATTAGTCAGAAGATAAAGAAGAACTTTTACGACTAAAACGACATAATTAGGATTTACTAACGCAAATCAAAAGGCTTAAGCATGATAAGAAGTCTTTACAAGAAGAGCTAGATCACAAAACATCAATAATCAATAAAGAGACAATGACTGGACCTATGGAAGTAAAGAAGTCGTTAGATGTAAAAGCCTCAATTCTGGATAAAGGAATTAATATAGAACCAATCAACCTTACAACTCAAAAGGCTGTGAATCCAATTGATGTAAAGAGGTCTTCAAATGTCGAAGAAGAAACAATCCAGGGCCATGAAAAAAATTCAATTCCAAAAGTTAATCAACAAAAAGCTACAAGTGTACGAAGTAAGGATCGAGTTACAAGGATGCATTATCAACATCCTAATCACAAAAATCGATACTTTAGCCAATCCTTGTATCAACAGAAACAAATGACTAGTATGTCGAAGAATATTACTTCCACTACAAGTGATGCTCAAAATAGAAGTTATCATGGGAGTTGAAATACATCAAGTTCTTTCCAAGAACCCTATAAACTCACCATGCGGATGATCGAATTAGGATGGGCAAACTCCTTTACAATGCGACAGTTCTGCTCAGCGCTTAGAAGATCTTATCGTCTCAGGTCCTCAATGATTACTAACTCGATAATGAAGAATCAGGCAACAATAATTACAAGCTAGCGCAAAATAAGTCTTCCATAAAGTATGCTTTGAGGATAAAGCATTTTTAAGGGGAAGGCAATGTTATGAACATAAATATACCTATAAATAGATATGCATAATATAATAATAATTAATTAATAAATAATAACTATTAATAATGAAAGGACATGTCTCAAATGACATGACTATTGGTTAAAGGGCACCCCTGCATGGGTATATAAACGAGCTCTCATTCTCAATTGTAAATCATCTTATATCTTATCTATTCATATTTTATACATTATTCCTACATGGATTATTATGTTATATTCCAAGTATTTTGGATAATTCTTGTGTGATCGAACTTTGTTCGTCTCAAGGGCTCTACCAAATACTAACTCAAGGTGTTCACAGCAAAACATATATCTGGCCTGGTGTTCGTCAGATACATCAACTATCCAATGATTTGTCTATACAGCGTAACATAAACCAATTCTGACGAAGTATCAACCAGGAGCTTCAACTTTTTTTCCATGGGTGTATTCATGGATTTACACTCCAACATATCAAACCTCTTCAATATTTCAACTGCATACTTCCCGTGGTTAAGGAAGATCTTCTCTGGACTCTGCCAAACCTCAAGACCTAACAAATAGTGCATTAGGCCTAGGTCTTTCATCTCAAATTATGCAATGAGCTTCTTCTTACAATCAGTGATGAGCTTTTCTTTCCCAGTTAAGAATAAGTCATCCACATACAGCAGCAATATAACAGGCTCATCATTCATAACCTTGAAGTAAAGGTTAGAATTAGCTTTACTCTTGGTAAAGCCCAAGCTCGTCAGGAAACTGTCAATTCTTCCATACCAAGCTCTAAGAGCTTGCTTCAATCCATACAAAGCCTTCTTCAACTTGCAGACACGTGTCTTTCTATCTTCAACTTCAAACCCTTGGGGTTGTTCTATATACACTTCTTCTTCAATGACACCATTCAAGAAGGTTGTTTTCACATCCATCTGGTGTAACTTCCACTTAATCTTAGTTGCAAGGGCTATGATGGTTCTGATAGAAGTGTATCTGGCTACAGAAGAAAACGTCTCTTCATAATCAATGCCTTCCTTTTGAGAAAAGCCACGAGCTACAAACCTTGCTTTATATTTCTCAAAACTAGCATCAACAACATGTTTTATCTTGTATAGCCATTTGGAAGATTCCACATCTTTGCTCTTCGGTCTGGGAACTATTTCCCATACATCATTCTTTATAATGAATTGGTATTCTTCTGTCATGGCATATGCCCAATCTTTCTTCTGAATGGCTTCTTCAAAGCAAGTAGGCTCCTCTATGAGATCACACATCAAAGCCATATAATTGGAGAATGTCTTAGGTTTCTTAACTTGTCTCATGGTTCCTTC
>ML776722.1:1417704-1429166 GCA_009831015.1 Picea engelmannii
TCTAAAGGAGGAAAAAGACCAAAAAAACGATTTCATTCTTTCCATGAGAGATTGAGAGGTTGAGAGAGAGCAAGAAGAGGAGAAGGGTTTCCATTTTCTGAGAAGAAGAAAGCAGCAGAAAAGAGGCACGAATTTCAAGGCAGAAAAGAGGCACGAATTTCGAGGCAGCCTGTAGTAAAGAGAAATCCGTACTGTACGGATTTGGTACGGCTAAGTTTGTTGTACCTGTTCTGGACACTCCACAGCACGCAAAACGAGGTGAAAAAGGGCGCATTTATTAGTCCGTACAGGCTGTACGGCCGCCGTACAGCAGCAGCTAATTTCTGGGCACATTTCTCACAATTCCRTACAGTCCGTACGGTACGGATGTGTGTGCACGTTTTTCGAGGTGGTTGTGGTTGGTTTTCTTCCTGTACATTTCAAGCACRGAAATCGAAGGGAAGAGATAAGTAATTGTTGTTGGTTTATTTTTGCTGATGTAATTTCCAGATTTGAAGAAATAAGAAGAACTCCCTCTCTCTCACTGGTTTTCCCCACACTGGGGTTTTTCCAGGGTCGATTTGACCAAAATTCTTTGTGTCATTTAAATGTGTGCTTGCTGTCATAATTTCTGAGTTTTTGTACAGCCATCGAAAAGATTATTTATTTCATGTGTTTCAGTCAAAATTTCATTTCGAAATTTAATGCATATTAATGTTTGCAAATTTCATTAATATTGGGAAAGGGCATTAAACATTTTGGAGTGATAAGGAGAGACTAAAACCGGGATTGGGATAAATTGCAGGGTGAGAAAACACAGTAAAAATCAACACATCTTTAGCTTCATAATACAGGGGGTCTAACTTGTCCAAGAATTCCCTTTCTTCTTCACTTTTGAATCATAGAATAAGGTATCCTCAAAAACCTGAAAAGGAAAGTGACTAACCTCATCCTCTTCTTTTTGTGCAGGAGGAATAGGATCTCGGATGGCTTCATCAGAGGGAGGAGCACGCATTAATACTTCATCATGATGTTTGATATATACAGGCTCTCGCTCTTCAACCAGGTCTTCATTATCCTCGATAGAAGCATGAGTAAATTCTTGCTCTTCCTCATGGGATTGGAAACCTTCATTAGGATCCCTCTCCTCAACCTCTTGTTGATTGATGACTTGTTCCCTTCTTTCCTCGAATTTACTAACGAAGATCTCAAGGGAAACTAATCTCTCCAGACTAAGAGTATCTAAGGTATCTTTGGGGTCATCTACTTTGATTTCTGGAGTAAAGAGGTGTTCTCCCTTGAATAAGGAGATATTTGCCTCGATATGTGATAAGCTTCTTGGATTGTTCTTGGCCCTTTTTTACTGAGGAGAAACCCTAATTGCACTAAGAGAGCATTGGTATAGAGGTAAACGAGGTACTTGTCTTCAGGACGATGGCTTCTAGGAATTTGTTGTAGCAAATTCTCAAACCTGGTATGAAATTCTTTGACAGTCTCGTTCTTAGTTTGTTTCATGTACTCGAGTCTTTTTATTAACATGTGGATATCTTCTAATTTAATACCCCATTTCTCGAGAAAGGTTTCTTCTAATTGGTCCATAGATGTGATGCTAGCATCAGGGAGATCATCATACCATTTCCTACCATTAACATAAAGAGTGGCAGATAAAACCTTCATTGCCAAATCTTCAGCAGCATCACTGATAGGGTGGAGTTGAAAGAAAGCCCAAAAATTACTCATGTGATCTTCGGCCCTAACCCTATCATTACCAGTGAATCTAGGGAGCCAATTTTCATACCTCGAAGGCATTTGTCGAGGGTAACACGAAATTTCACTCATATCCAAGGGTTTAAAATTACCTAGGTCCCATTGAGAAGCCATTATTGGCTTTATCATTAGTGGAGTCGCCAGATAATCCTTCTAAGCATTATCAATGAGAAAAGAGGGAATCACCCTCAGTGGAGTCGCCAAGTAAGCTTTGAAAAGTGAAAGGCTTTGAGAAAAAGGCTTACCGAAAATTTGTCGTTTGAGGAAAATTGACTTTATGTTCCTCGGCATCGACGCCAAAAATGGTATCATACAATCTATACTTGCCTAAATCCTGAAGGCAAGTAGGCTTAGATTGACATAACATAAAGGTAACCCTATCACTGTCACCCCAATAGGGTACCTCTTTCTCTTTAGTAGGAGGAAAGCCTCACTCCAAGGGAGACATCCCAGGACCTAGTTGGTTGATGAAGGGCAAAAAGATACAGTTAAAACCCACCCCTCTCTAGGTCACTCCGCGGAAGAAATCACTTTGGTAAAGCTGAAAGGGACAAGGGAAAATGAAAATGGGTTTGTACCTACCCTTTACCAATGAACATCAAACATTAGTAGCAATAGTTATAATCAATGACTTCCTACACAGATTATGTGTTGCCTGAACAAGTTACTATACGAATGAAAGTAAGATCACAGTAGCAGCAATGTATCTTGAAAGGTGCAAGTCATGATGACAAGGAAGAGATACAATAGTCTTGCAAACTTGATAATGGTTTGTCACTCACACTTTTCAAGATAAATACAAGTGAATAAATGACTTAAATGGCAGTCCCAACATTTATAATAGCATTAATTAATGATGATGACAGCAATGAAACCACTTCGGAAAAGTACTATAATAAAGCAATAAGACACTACCTCAATATCCAATGATTATGGTTTGCTTAGTACAAATGCTCAATGGTTTTATGGATAATTTTAGGGTTGTTAAAGACTGCAACAATGGTTGTAATAGAAGCTATGACAGCGGTAACAGCTTCAGAATTTGCACTCTAAAAAGGCAATTAAACATATACTTTAAGGCAATTTGATAGTACCTTCCCTTATACAAATTTTGGGATGACTTAGATGGTTAGTGGGCTAATATAAGTTGCAAAATGGTAGTTGTAGCAGTGATTATGACAGCAGCGAATTAGTTGTTTTCTAGACTAGGTTAGCAAATTAGTAGAGTATGAAGTGAAAGAGTCTGAGTTAAGTCTTGTCAAGAAGTAAGAGAAGAGGACTAGTGCCTTCAAGGGTAATGGAGTCAAGGAGGACGGCTTCTTCTAAGGCTGCAAGTTAATGATGATACACAAAAGTCTAAGAGGGAAAAAGTATAGGAGAAGTAGTAACTTAAGTCCTCCTAGACTTTGACCTCAAGAGACAAAATGCTAGGGTGTAGGCAATTCTAGGCCCTAGCGCCTTGCTCTGCTTAGCCTTTTTATGGGGTAAAACTTATACAACAATAACCAAGTACAAAACCCTTAGAGTGCTAGCAATTTAGGGCTCTAGGGCTTCACTAGTTACTAGATCAATTTATTGAAAAGTTTGGCAAATAAAAAGTAAGAAAGTAACAACTTAAGTTTCTTACTTAAAGCATTAAATACACCATGCAATTTCATAATCTTGTATGAGCAAATAAAACCATTCAATAGATGAAAAAATGCAGATTTCACTTACTTGCATCAAGAATAATCATGAGAATACCATGCAAGATCACCATAAACTTCCAAAAATTTATCCAAGTTGCAAAAATGAGCCTTAAACAAGAGTGGCGCCTCACAATTTCAGCCAATAACCCTAATAGGGTGCAAATTCAGACCTCTTGTTTCCAAGGATGAGTTATTGTGTAAAAATGAGTACTTTATGTTTATTTATCCAAAATTTTGACCTTTAATTAATTTTCAGGTCAAAAACAAGGCCGACCTGGCAAATTTACAACAAAATTCAATTTTGACACAAACAAAATTAATTTGCATCTAGAAACACCTCCAAGTGTGACATCATGCCCCTATAGGGTGACGTTGAGCCCCATAACTGAAACGTTGGGCTGGAAAAGTGGGGCGTTTGGCCTCCAAAACCCCCAAATGATGCCCACACGTGCCACCAAGCTCACAAAAGCCTCCAAAATGAAACCCTAGCTCTGGGTGATGTCTAGGGCTATGATGGTGACATCCAGGGCCCTCAAGGGCTAACATCCATGTGGGAAGAGCAAGATCCCTTGGATCTAAGTCTGTCGGGGTGCCTCCAAATGCAACGTCCTTCTTTCTCTCGGTGCAAGTCTTCAATTTCTTCTTACCATGGCTAGGGTTTCCGCATCCATCTGTGGGCTTTAAGCCCCCATGAAGGTCCAACCTAACCATTCCCTCATGTGTACCTATCCACCGAGCAAGGTCCTCCAACAACAACAAGTACACCCTCCAGGGGTTCATAAGTCACAGGGATCATAGCATGTAAATCACATCCAATAATTAAATTACCCAAACATGTGCATTAAACCCCCCTTAACCCAGACAAATGCTCAAAGACGTTATGCAATTTGACAAGTTAGGTTTGGAGAAGGTCTCAGGGTGTCCTATTGGGCTAACCTCTCTTAAGTTTGGGATGTTTCCCAGGTGGGGTATGTTATCGCACAATTTGTACTTTGATCAAAGGAAAGGTTAAAGGAGAGAAAATTGGCGTAACTGGAAACTATCCTATCACTGTCACCTCGATAGGATGTCTCTTTCTATTTAGGGTGGTAGGCCCAGGGGAGACGTCCCCAGTGACCTGGGGGTTTGAGAAGGCAAAGTCAGAATAGCTAGATAAAGATCCCCTCTCACAAGTCACCACCGATCAGAAAGTCCAGTTTTATAACCAATGAAAAGATAATATGTCAAAGTGTACCTGCCCGGAACAAAGCAACAAGAAACTATATATATTTGCAAGTACACTTGCTGGTTAGCACTTCATAAAACCATAGACTTTCTCAATAAAAGCAATTGGCTGATAATAATGAAGTAAACAGGAAATTATAACAACAATATTTATAAGGCCATACTTCACATTAAATTCCTTGAAATAGCTTCAAAATGACTAAGAATCATTAACCATTGAAATCATAATACTAGCGTTTGTTAGAAGCAAGGAAGGCAATGTATAAATCAGTCTTTTCAACTGCTTTTAGAAGCTTTTAATGCTGCAATTAATGGTTGTAGCTTACTTTAGTAACAGCAGCAATATTGTTAGTAGTCTAGGCTATTCTAGGGGTTAGAAATGGTTAGTAGGAAGCTCAAAGAATAGGTTTTGATGGTTGTTTTGATCAATCACTCAAAAGAACACTTAGACTAGAGCTTTTAGGGAAAATGGAGTCAATGATGTAGCAGCAAATGTTGAAGAAAAGATGATAGTAGGAGAATAAAAGACAAGAGTGATTGATAGATTGGAGTGTCGGTAACCCAAGGCTCCAATTATCAAACCCTAAGGGGAAACTAGCTTCTAAGGTGTAGGTAACCCTAGGACTTAGTAGATTTCCTCCCTTTTTAACTCAATGATGAAGCAAAAAATCGGCTAAGATGAAGCAATGGATACTAAGGTGTTGCAATGGCAAGGCCTTACAACATGCTTCAAGAAAAATGGCCTTTTGACAAGATCTAATAGGTGAAGGCTTTTAAAGCTGGGACAATAACATGTGCTAGTCTTCCTAGGGTTTAATCAAGCAATTTCATAATCTTGAATGTAAATGCAAGATAAATAAGACTATAATCATTCAATTAAGAAGAATTGCAGAAATATCACTTTCATACACCAAGAATCATCAAGAAAATCCTGAGTTGAACACATCCACCAAGAAACTTGCCAAAATACTCCAAATTTAGCCTTCCTCAACAAGTCCGCCTAAAATTTTAGCCAAGAAACCATAAGTAAGGTGCAAATTTTTGTCCTCACAAGTGTGAGTGAAAGATGATGAATAATACAAGGGTTTTAAACCTTATTTATACAATACTAATGACTAGAATCAGGTCAAAAAAGGCCGACATGGCCTGTTACACATAATATCCAGTTTTTACATTAAATGTCATAATTAAACCCTAAAACAAGTTGTAAAGCTGACGTCATGCCCTTTTAGGATGACGTTAGGCCCTTTTTGGGCAACGTTGGCCTCCTGCAGCAAAATGTTAGGCCTCCTTGGGCCTCAAGATCCTGCCACACGTGCCACTTGGCACACAACTGCCTCCAAAGCATCCAAAACATTGGGTGACGTCATGGGCCTTCCAAGGCCTACATCATGGTGAAAAGGGAAAAACCCCTCTGGGTCCAGGCCTGCCAGGTTGTCCCTGGTGGAAAGTCTTCCTCTCTCTTTGATGCAATCCCCTGATCTGTCTCTGCCCCTGGCTGGGGTCTCAGCATCCATCTAGTGGGCTTTCATCCCTATGGAGGTCCGAACTAATCATCTCCCCATATGTACCTGTCCATTGGGTGTGGCCCTACAACATCAACAAATACGCCCTCCATGGGCTTATAAGTCACAGGGATCATAGCAATGTCAATAACATCTAATCATCAAGTTATTTAAACATTTGCATGAAACCCCCTTTACCCAAACAAGTGCTCAAAGATGTTATGCTATTCTACAGGCCAAATTTGGAGGGGATGCTAGGACGTCCTATCGGGCCAATGCTCATTGGATGTGGGATGTTCCCGGGTGAACTCAAATCCAAGCCATGTGAGTAGATGAGGTGGTAGGGGATGTCTAGGCAATGGGTGCAGTGCTAGCAGGGAAATGCATGGCTTACTCGTGGGTGCCTCTGAAGAGGGTGAGTTGCACCTTGTCATGGATGCAAATGTTTCCAAGCCCATTCATGCCTTTTATCTTTTATTCTTTGTTGTTTTTTCTTTCAAGAGACTAATTGGGGGACACTGCCTTGGCGTGGTGACCAATGGTGGCAATGTTACCCACAATCATTTCACAAAAATGAGAAGGTTGGCTCGTGATGAGACCCCCTTTCTCTTGGCTATGCCACCAAGAGCCACTACCCTGGCATGGTGACCAGCTGAATGGTAATGTCATACCACTACATGCCCATGGACCTAATAGGCTGGCTCGTGATGAGACCCCCTATCCTCCAATTAGGTCTTGATTTATTATTTTTATGGGTCCCTATGTTTCTTGTAGAGAAGCCTTTTATTGCTTTCTCAGGGATCCCTGGGCGAAGCATCTGAAGGTTTCATTCTTTTGGCTTTTATCTTTTGCCAGCTACTTTTACCCTCTGGGCCTTTAGCCCCTTCTTCCCACAAGGTAATGTACAACCCTTTGATATTTGGCCAACACAATGCTCGGACCATTGTATGGGATGGATGAGCGGGAAAAAGATGGAAAGTGGTAAGTATGGTGGGAACAGACGATGACCTTTCATGAATCCCCCCAGTGGCAACTCAAACCCTATGGGAACTAGCTTACTAGGGCATCTTGTCATTCACCCCAGGTGTGGTCAAGTGGAAAGGCATAAGATCCAAGCACACATTAGAAGCAAGAAGAATTAAATGCACATATTCAAATGTATTGAGAATCAAAGTGACACATACCATGATATCCGGACTCATTACCTCATGGAGCAAGACCCATTTCTGTTGCAGGACCAGGCCAATGTGATGGATGTTGTTGATGCTGACAAAGTGGAGGCGCTAAAGAAGAAAAGGATGGGCCCTCCAGGGCCATGCTCAAGTTGATCTGGCTCTCGGTACTCCACATCTAGGACCTGTGGGCCTCGAGACATAATCTACTTAGTTATCCCTAGGCTAGGGAATAATAGGGTCTAATCTAGGTCATGTAATTATATGAGGTGGCATGGGGTGCATGTAATAACAAGGAAATGTAAAGTCTTACCTGTGGGTGCCTTTGTAGAGGGTGAGTTGCACCTTGTCATAAACGCAATTGTTTCCTAGCCCATTCATTGTCTTTTACTCTTAGCTTTATTTCTTTTGATCTTTTGCTCTTGTGCTTCAAGGGAATCGTTGAGTGTCACTATCCTAGCTTGATGACTAGAGGTGACAGCGTTATCCACAAACATTTCACGGAAATGAGAAGGTTGGCTCATGATGAGACCCCCTTTCTCTTGGCTATGCCACCAAGAGCCACTACCCTAGTTTGGTGACTAAATGGATGGTAGTGTCATACCACTACATGCCCATGGTCATAATAGGTCGGCTCGTGATGAGACCCCCTATCCATCAACTAATACCTTGAGTGTTTATGTTATCTTATGGGTCCCCTTCTCTTACTGAGAAGCTTTTCACTGCTTTCTCGGGCATCACTGGGCGAAGCATCTCGAAGGTTTCAACATTGGCTTTTAACTCTTGCAAACTATTTTTACCCTCTGGGCCTTTAGCCCCTTCTTCCCACAAGGTAAGGTACAACCCTTCCTAGTGTAGCCAATCCCAATGCCCAAAGAAGGATAGGGTAGATTAAAGGAATAAAGATGGAAAATGGTAAGTATGGAGGGAACGGACGATGACCTTTCACATATCCACCCAGTAGCAACCCATCCTAAAGGGAAATCAACTTACTAGGGCACCCTGTCACCCCTCCAGGTATGAACGAGGCAAAGAGCATAATTTCCAAGCAAACGTCATAAAATGAAGAAGGATTCAATACAACATATTCAAGTGCTTCAAAAATCAAAGTGATACATACCATGATACCCGGACTCATTACCTCATGTAGCAAGACCCACTGTTACTCCAGGACTAGGTTGGTGGGATGGATATTGTTGTTGGCGATAAGTGGACTGCACTGATGAAAAGAGGGGCCCTCCGGGGCCATGCCCAAGTCGTCTGGCTCTCGGTACTCCATGTCTAGGACCTGTGGGCCTCGAGACATGATCTCCTTAGTTATCCCTAGGCTAGGGGATAATAGGTATCAAAGCCATGGTGAGGGGAAGTCGAAGCAAAGCAAAAGAAGGGCCTAAGGACTGCGAAGTTCAGTGACACACCAAGAGACTCTATTCAATAACCGAGAAGCTGAAGGGGTTTTGGAACAACCAAAACTAGGTATTGAATTTCTGTTTTAAAAGACGAGCATCACTCTTTTTCTCAATTTATAGCCAGGTTCGGATTTTAAGAGAGAAAATCAGTTTTATTTCAATTTAAAGCCAGACTTTAAAAAAAATCCAGTTTAAATCAAAGACTAAAATTCCAGTTGCATAATTCTACGAACAGATCCCTACAACTATACAAACTATAGGGTATCTGTACCACAAAATAAACTGTTGGGTTTTTATCAGATTCAGATCTCAATAAGTTTCAGCAGAAATCTCACTCTATTTTCTGTTTAAGAATGAACGTTTGCATTTTTTCAATGCTTTCTACAATTTTAGAGAAAAAATTCTCTACCTAAGCAGATTTGTGGCAAACCAATGCTTTTTTCTTTTTGTCCTTTCAGAAATTTCTCTGGATTTGGTAAACATTTAGCCGATCAATCACAGATTCTATGGTTTGGGAGAAAACCTTAGGTTTCTGGGATTACTTTAGGCAAATTCAGTAAGAACCTGACTGGTTGGCCTAGTTGGTTAGTGCACCGCCTTTAAGGTTTTGCTTTAACTTTCAAAATCACAAGTTCACTTCAAGTAAGACCCTGACTAGTTTTCAGCAGTATTCAGCTGCTACAGCAACTGTGGGCGTATTTTTCTGTTTTTTCTATGTGATCTATAGTTTGAAGGAGAAAAGTACAGATTTTGTGAAGTTCAGTGTCTATTTCAGCACTTTTATTTACAGAATTATTTGATTAAATGACTAGTTTGTCCAATATCAAGTTGGAGGGTAACAAAAAATTCTATGGTAAAAATTATAATAACTAGAAACAATATATTTTAGCCATTTTTTAGTACAAGTGTCTAGATCAACTTGTGTTGGGGAAGAAAACTTGACCAGCAACTGCAAGCAAAGACCAAGACAAATATGATGAGTAAAATAGAGAAGCGGTAATGCTCATAAAGCTATCTAAGACCAATCAGATGCTTCTGGAAGTGCAAGATGATGGCACTACAAAGGATGTCAGAACCGCTTGAAAGACTTACATTAAGTCTCCAACAGAGGTAGAGCCTTCCTCCTGAACAATATATTGTTTTCAAATATAATGAATCAAAATGAATCTTACATGAACATTGATAAAGATCAAGACTATTAAAGAACAGTGGAATGTCGTTGGGCAGGAGATGCAAGATGAAGACATGGTGGTAATCACTCTCAAGAGTTTACCAATTTTCTTTGAGCATTTTATTGAAACACTTACTATTATTGCTACTAACAAAGACCTAAATATTGATGAGCTGTGCACAAAGCTCTTGCAGCAAGACAGGTAGAAAAAACAGTTTGGCAGTCAAAGTACAGTGGCAAGTTCAAAACTAGCTTTAGCAGCAAGTTTCTAGGGCGAGTGAAAGTTTGCTAGAAAGAAAGATGGAAGAACCAGTCAAGGCAGCATCAATGAATCAAAAAATCATAAGACCTTCACATGTCATGATTGTGGAAAGGTGGGCCATAAGAAGAAGATTTGCAAAAAGCGGTTGTGGGATGCGAAGCACAACCAAGGAGGATCTCAACAGAAGGAGAAGGACAATATTGAAGAACACGATGAAGAGACTACCCTCTTTGCTTTCATGGCTAAGCAGGCAAATCATGGAAAGTCATCTGCTTGGTATATTGATTTTGGTGTTGTTCGACAACACAGGTATTCCAACAAAGGACGAACACCTTTAGTAACCACTCAGACAACCAAATCACAGATCAACACACCGATGTTTTGACGTGGTAAAATCCCTACGGAGAAACATCCACGGCCCTAGCCAACGTGGCCACTTGGAGAAATTTAATAATGCAAAAGAAAATATTACAAAGAGATTTACAAGAGATTTTCTCGCAATCAATCATCAACAAATAACCCTCCATGCTCTTTAAATAGAGATCATGGACCAATCAGGTGTTAAGCCACAGATCAATGTAGTCGTTAAGACCGAGGAGAATATGAACCATCGGATTACTCTATGTCAGGAACATATTGTAACCATCGGATTTCCTAACTACAAATGCATACTAATGCATACTAAAGAAACACACTAAGAAACACACTTTTACCTAATGACACATTAGACCAAGTTGATCTTAACCAACTCCTAAGTGTCTAAATATCCTAACATCCCCCCTTAAGAACAACTTGGGATAGGATTGAAGGATTTACAAAGGCGACACAATAGGAGAAGGACGGAGGCATTAGAGCCTATCCCCCCTTAATGACAACTTCTTGAACTCCTAACATAGATCGAAGTTTGGAAAACTTCGCTTCTGTAAGAGACTTTGGGAAAATGTCTGCAACTAGATCTTTTGTAGGGAAAAAGAGCACTTCAATAAATTGATCATGAATAAGCTTTATGATGAAGTGCATCTGTAATTCGATGTGTTTGTTGCGCTGATGTTGAACTGGGTCTTTGGCGAGCTTGATGGCACTCTGGTTGTCGCATCAAAGGTTGGTCGGATGTTGTTGTTGTTGAGATTTGGGTACCTTGCAAAGTGGTCCCCATGTGCTTATGAGTCTCTAAGCACAAAGGGGGAGACTATTACCCTTGTACTTTACTTTATGATTCTAATTTCACTTTGACTTAGGAGATTTAAGTCAAAAGTGAAATATGTCACTTAAGTCATAAAGTGAC
>ML776722.1:1433327-1449890 GCA_009831015.1 Picea engelmannii
AGAGGATGATGTAAAGATGGATAAAGGTGAGAGAGATTTTTCCTAACCTTTTCCAACCCTCACATCACCCCCCCACCTAGCCATTAAGCAAAAACGTCACTTTGCCTAGAGGGGTGTGCCTCCCTTCTAGAAAGTCTCCAAAAGGCAAACAAATAATTAAAAAATTAAGGGGAGACTAAATATATCCCTTGGCACACTTTTCCTAGCCTCCCACTTGCCTTTTTGCTTGATCCCAACACTCCCTCACTCATCCTCATCCTTGATCCATGTGATCTCCCCCAAGTGGTGCGCCCTCCAAGGAGAGTTACCCCCCCCCCTCTTGTGGATCTCGAAGGAAAATTCATTTTTATTATTTGGGGCCTCTTTCTCTCCCTTGGCACGAATCCCATAGACCTCCCACTACTCTTTGCTTGATCCCAACACCTCCCTCACCAATCTACACCCTAGATCTATGATCTAAACCCTAGATGGTGTGTCCTAGCCTCGGGATCTCATCTTATGCTTGGTGGTGGACACTTGGCATAGATCCAAGAGGGGTGAGTTTGCCTCTCCAAGTATAAATAGATCCCTCTCCTCACTCCCAACTTACCATATCTTGAGCTAGTGTTATGCTACTTGATTTTCCACTCTCTCTATTCCATCCATTTTCATTTTTCTTCTCTCAGGGTTTTGGAGCAAGTATTTCTCCAAGATCCCTTTTCTTGATGTAATAATAAAAGAAGCTTTGGAGGATTTTCGGAAGAGCTATAAGTATGGTTCTTACAAACACATGAGGTAAAGTTGTTTCAATTTGATATGATGGTTGCATGAATGGATCTTAGGTAAAGTATTTTATTTGAGTAGATATTGCAAAGAGTAGTCTTGTAGATCTATATATGAGGTTAGCTAGATAGGGTGCAAGTATTTCACTTTATTAGTTTAACCCTCCATATTATCTCCATTGTATACATGTTATTGTGTTAAGTTTTGCAAGTTGAACTTCAAATGTTTCATTAGGGATGCCTCTTGGAAGAGTCCCCCTTTGAGAATTTCATACACTCCAAGCAATCTTCTTCTATTTCTCTTTCTCCTTATATTTCTTTGCAATCCATATTTCAGCTAACATAATATAGTTGTATGGTATCATAATATAAATTTTTCCAAAAATTTTTCAAGAAAAATTTTTGCCCTAAAAAAGCAAAAGTTTTTCTTCATTGGTATTGTTATGTGTAACATTTCCAGCAAGCATATCTTGTTGGTTTTTACAGGTTCAGATCTGGTTGAGAGGGGTTTTGGCTACCCAAAGGCATCCACACAACACTGAAAAACCCCCCAAGGGATTGGTAGCTATTTCTCAACCTTCCTCCTTCAATTTCCAAGTATTTTTGTCATTTCTTCTCTCTTTCTCTTGCTTGTAGTAGCTCATAGTTGTGGGAAAAGGAGTGGTGCGGCCTCCTCCCACGTGTGAGTTCTTGGGTAGCTTAGATCTAAGTTAGATCTTGTTTATTTGACATTTTTTTCCCTTTTTTTTTGAGCTAGGACGTGAGGGTTTGTGAGATAAAGGGTATCTCCCAAACCCTAGGACGTGGGGATTTGGGTTTGCTTGTTGCTTCTTCCCTTTGCTTGCTTCTTGCTTCTATCTCTTGCTTGCTTATCTCTCTTTTCCTCAATAATTTTTAATTAAGCAAGCTAAAGTTAATTGCCTACCTATTTGGGAGAGGTATACCCCAAAAGGTTAGGTTAGGGTTTTAACATGTGATTATGATCTAAATGCTTAATGTTATAATTGTTCTAGATCTAGATCTAATACACTTAATAATTCTCTAACTTAAGCCTATTGGGCACCTTAAATCAACTTAACTAGATCTCATGCATGCTTAGTTCATTTCAAGTCTTTATCTTTATGTTTCATGCTTAGATCTATAATTTTCGATGTTTAATTGCTTCAATAAGTAGATGGTGTTCTTCTTCATTGCATAGATCTCCTAATGCCATATGCTTGAAGTAACTTGTTTCTAAGTTGATAAGTAGGCAACATCTAAATCTTTTTTTTTCACACTCAATGCTCTTGAATATGATATAAGTGTGATTACTTCTCTTCTATTGGTTGGCAAGTTGTTCTTTCCTTTGTTATCTTTTTCAAGCTATCTAATTGTGCAATCAAGTGACATATGCATGTGTTAATGCTCTTAATCTCATAACTAAATCAACACATTTTAAAGGCTGAAGTGAGTTTTGGCCAAGTCACTAAATCACTCTTAAAAAGTGTCATAAAATCCTTAAAACACTCCTAAAAGTCTACCTAACTTATATAATAACTTAATAGACTCTTTAGGGTACCTTAGACCACCATCTTCACCATCTAAAACTGGACTTGAGGAAAACAAAAAAGGGTGTAGGCAGGGGACTGTCTCACAGCGCACAGGATGTGTCCTCTCCGGGAAGTACTCTCGTCTTAGGACTGATTGAGAAAGCTAGGGTTAGCCTCGTTGCTATACTATCTTGAGCATCCAGCAGTTATTTGGCAATAGGGGGAGGAGGCTTTGGTGAAAGCTTAATAAAACTTAACAATCTTAAGAAAGCTTAACAACTCAACCTTGGGCTTAATCTAATAAATACCTTGAGGGTTTAATAATTAAGAGTGAGTCATCTTCATAACACTTGTGCTTAAATATTTAAATCTTCTTTGTTGATGTGGTGATATGTTGATGATAATATTGTAAATGTTATGTGATGCTTTAATCTCTTTATATCCTGCACAAACACAAAATAATTAAAGTGGTTAGCTTGCTTGTTGTATTTTAGCATTCTTTGAATTGTAAATCTTGTGTCTAATATTTATTTGATCAAGTTATTCTTTTGTAAGTAATATTGTAATCTATTTGTAACGAACAACCCCTTAACTTAGTTCACCCCAAGCCCAATCTTTAGGCACTAGCCTTAGTTGCCCTAGGAAAAGGTTTGCTTTACATGCTAACCCTTGCACCTTGCATTGTTGCCTTAGCATCTTAGGTTAGAATCCCCCAAGCCTTAACAAATTAAATCTAACTCCTAGAACTTAACTCTAAAACTAATCTAGAAACTAGGGACTACCCCCCTTGGCTTCCCTAGGAGTGAGCCTAGACGGAAGAGGTTCTGATCAAAGTGACAGTGTGGGCTGTGAACCTAGGCATTGTGCCTCCAAGGACACACTAAGTGAGCCGGACTTAGCTCACGTTTGCAAGTGTGTATTAGGACGGCAGCAGTATTTAAGTCTATCTTTGGAATCGATAATCACATAGGCATTGATTCCTATATTATTACCTTCATCCCAGTACATAGACCCACATAGATGCTTTCTCACACAAGTATAGGAACCTATGTAGTATTTATGACAATGGTGGCATATAAATTTCCCTGTTCCACCCCCTTTCCCTCCATTAAGCTTCATGACATACTTCCACAGAGGTGTGTACCTGTCTTTGGATTTTTGGGGATCTTGACCATCATTGTCATTTTCATTGTCTTCATCCCCTTCCATTCCTTCCTCCTCTCCTTGGTATGTGATGTCCACTTCTATTTCTTCATCACTATCATGGGTATTTCGATGTGAACGTCCCACTACCATCATTATAATAAAAAATGGAACCAAAATGGCACACCACAATGACATCAACATCATGAATGTTGAACCTTGGCCCTTGATAATAAGTTGCTACCTGCAATAGAAATGGGAAAGAGTAGGAGAAGAAACTAGTTTACAACATATGCATTTAAATAAATAAAAAAACAAGAAAGAAAAATGGGCTTTAAGAGACTACCTCTTTAGCTCTCCAATGGTGGTTGAATATGACTATGGTAGCCTTCAATCTCCCTTCCAAGCTCTCACAAATGGTAGCCTTCAATCTCCCTTCAAAGCTCTCACAAATGGTAGCCTTCAATCTCCTCAAGAACTAGCAAGAACCCTCTCAAGAGTCAAAACCCTCTTAGCAAAGAAATGGATGAAATGAGAAATAGAATGAGATAAATGGGAGTGAAAGAGTGTTTTAACCTCTTACCTAAACCTAGGCTACCCTCCCTTGCTTCATTTCTCCAAAAAAAAAAACAATTTGTTCCTCTGCATGCGCGCGGGCTGAGGGAGCATTTTTTCCCTTGGGAGCGCTCAAGGAGCATCCGGTGAGCGTTCGCTCTCTGGACACTCCCTGAGCGCTCCCTTAAAAACCAGGGAGCGCATTTCTTGGTGAGGAATCGCGCTCCCTAAAAACGCTCCTGAAGGGGAGAGTTCAAGGAGCATGCTCCTTAAACACTCCCCTTCAGAGCACGATTCGGGAGCGGGTTCAAGGGGGGGGGCGCTCTCCCGCAGCCTTGGTTGGAATCCAAACTTTGAAAAGATCTCTCGAAGCTACAAGGCTTCCTGACTTGCATTAACCACTGCCTGGTACTCTGCTTCTATTGAAGAAAGAGCAATAGCTTGTTATTTCTTACAGGCCCAAGTCCTGAACCAAGACTGAAAACATAACCTGCAGTAGACTTTCGATCACCAAGGTCATCGACCCAATTTGAATCAGTAAAACCAACCAATAAAGGAGCCCCCCTTGAACTATAATGTATCTCAAACTGAATTGTACCCCAAACATACCAGAGTATTCTTTTAGCTGCTTTCCAATGGCTTTCATGGGGTGTTTGCATATACCGGGAAACAAGACCAACAATAAAGGAAAGATCAGGACAGGTATGAGTCAAGTATAAGAGGCTATCAACTAACTAACAGTATAGTGGCATCAACTTCGAGAGAAGTACAGGTGGCAACAAGCTTGACTCCAGACTGGAAGGGAGAAGGGGTTGGTTTACAATCTTCTATGTGAAAGCGGCGAAGAAGGTCACAAGCATACTTAGACTAGGAAAGAAAAATTCCTTCCTTGGTTTGTAAAACTTGGAGGCCAAGGAAATAGTGCAGAACGCCTAAGTCTGTCATTTCAAATTTCTTCTTAAGGTTGGTTTTCACATGGTTTAAAAGTTTTGGGTCACTACCAGTAAGGATAAGATCATCAACATAAAGAACAAGGATTATGAGATGGGTTCCTGCTTTCTTAGTATAGGCATTAGGATCAGAATGGCATCTAGAAAAGCCAATGTCAAGAAGAAAGTTGTCGATTATGGCATACCAAACTCGCGGAGCTTGCTTAAAACCATAAAGAGATTTCTTAAAGCGACAAACAAGGCTAGATTCGCTCTGGACATAGCCAAGAGGTTGTTCCATGTAGATTTCTTCTAGCAAATCCCCATGCAAGAAGCCAGATTTGACATCCATCTGATGGACCTCCCATTTATGTGAGGCAGCAAGGGCAAGAACAAGGTGAATGGAATTCATTTTGGCTACAGGGGCAAAGGTTTCATTATAGTCAGCTCCTTCAACTTGGGAAAATCCTTTGGCAACTAACCAAGCCTTCTTTCTTTTAAGACTTCCATTTGATGCATACTTAGTTCTATAGACCCATTTACATCTCACAAGTTTTATTCCTTTAGAAAGAGGTACAAGATCCCAAGTATCGTTTGCCATTAAAGAACGGTACATTTCATTCATTGTTGTATACCAAGATGATGACCCAAAGTTGTCAAACTTATACAACCTGGTAATATCATCAACAATTCCAGTTGCAAGAACATGCTTAGGATCTTTTAGATCCTTGATTACAACTTGGTGAGGTGAAAACTTTATGGTCTTACCTTCACCAGAATGAGTAATCTGATATACTAATAAAAGGTTGCAAGAAAGACTTGGAACACATAATACATCATTGAAATGACCATTATCTACCTGAATTGTTCCAGACCCTAGAACACTAAGAGATATATCATCACCAAAAGGTGTTACATTCATTTAGAGAAGAAAATATGGCTTTATCCTTAGCCATATGATAAGATGCTCCAAAGTCAATAAGCCACTCATCAGAAAAGAAGTAGAAGTTGCATTGAAGGAGAAACTAGAAGCAAAAAGTGCATGTCCATGAGAAGAAGAAGAAGTAGAATCAATACTAATGTTGTGCTTATTCATCGTTGCTTCTAAAGCTGCCATCTTCTTAAAACATTTGGACTCATCATGACCATATTTCCCATAAAAGTTCCAATGTCTGTCTATCTTCTTGCTTTTAGATTTTGCTCCTTTGTCACCATTAGGAGCGGAAACTAGTTGAATGGGTTTGGGACCCTTGTTTTGCTTGTTGTTGTGGCGAGGATGTTGTTTCTTGGGATTCTTGGGTTTATCTTTCTACTAGACTACTAAGGCTTTGTTGGAGGTACCCACAGTGCTGACCACTCCAAGTTGCGCAAGCTTATCTTGCTCTCTAATCAAAGCATCACAAAAGGACTCAAGAGAGGGTTTTTTATCAGCAATCCCTAGAGCTTCTTTGGTGGCATAAAAGGTAGATACAAGCATCAAATATGCACTACCAAGCCTAGCAAGAATAATATATATGCAATGCTCTTCTTCCAACTTTATCTTACATTTTTCACATAAAATCACAAGCGTTTTGAACTTAAATAAATAGTCTTCAATGCAAGAAATATCATTTGGACTTAAAGTCTTTATCTGATTTTCTATCTAGTGGGCTCGAATAATATTGTGTTTACCAAACACATATTCAAGCTTTTCCCAAGCTTCATCAAGGTCATCAATTCCTTGAAGGTGAAACCTTAAATCAACAAAGATGGACATTCCAATCAGTCCACGTGCTTCGTCATTCTTATTTTCCCATTTGATTTTCTTTTCATCATCAATATGTTCTAGTTCTTTTCCCATGGTAATCCGACACAATCCTTTACTTCTTAATAAATCCTCCATATGGGTTTTCATTGGAAGTAGTTGGTGCTAGTAAGCAAAAGATCACTGGGAGAAGCCATATTAAATATGCAGATAATATGGTTTAAAAACTGAAACGGATGGTCTGGATGGAAAGATCTAGAAAATTACGTTGTTTCAAAAAACGACACTGAAAGCTGTTAAATTTGGTAGCTCAAAGGTACTTCTGCATTGGCAGCACCCAACATGCGGAAATGACCGAGCAAATTTCTTCCTGGTGACTTTATAAAGTTGAGCCTTTTATTTTTAATGCGTAAAAATGACTTTATGAGGGTGTGGGTCACTTAAGTGACTTAAGTGATCTCAACGGATTATTAAGTCACGACCGTTGATCTCATGACAGCAAGATTAGATCTTGACCATCAATCTGATTGGAAGACCAAGGGTTTGGGCAGTTACACAATGGAAATGCATAAAGGCGGCTCTGGTGGAGAAAGAGGGCGCACTTTTTTAAGAGAGGAGAGAGGAAAGGCGAAGAGTCATGCATCCCAAGAGAGATTGAGCTTGGAGGAAAGAGAGAAGCAACAAAGAGGATAGGCATCCATAGGAGAGGATTGGCATGCATCCCAAGGTAAATTTCAGCATTTATATCAATCTGTACTGTGCAGATTTGGGAATGTTGTCGTACAGCAAGACGAAGGAACAGAAATTGAGGCAGCCATTCAAGAGCAATTTGGCATGATTTCCTAGGCACCTTGTAATAAATCCATACAACAGAGGATTGTACAGTACATCAGTTCTCGGGCACGATTTTTGAGGTAGATTTGGAGCTGGTGCTGACTGTACTAGGTCGTGCAGGCCGTAAAGCAGAGGCATGTTTTTCAAGGAAGCTTTTGGCACTGTTTTGGAGAAGAATATTGTGCAAGGAGGCTGAGATAAGTTCTGTGTAATTAACGTTGATATTAATGTTGTTGTAAACTCAGAAATATTTCCAAGAGCTCAATAATAAAATCTCCTTGAATTGGTTTTCCCCTTGTGCGTTTTTCCAAGGGCATTGCCCAGAATTTCTAGTGTTCAAGTGTGGGATTCGTCTAATGTTCATTATTTTTCCATTGTTGTTTTATTGCTTAGTTAATGTATTTCTTCTCCTATACTGTTGTAGAATGCTAGTATTTTACTGCGTTACAATTATAGTGATATTGGAGGTTGAAATCAAGATTTAACTAAGTGTTTTGAGCTCGGATTTTCTACATGGTATCAGAGTTGGTGCCCTGAAGTTCAGTGGACATCCTTGACACTAGGACAGTAGTGACTTGCTGGGTCATTTGCTTGGAAGAAGAAGGGTAAAGAAAGGTTCTTTGTCAGTTGGAAAAAGATGACTTCTAGTGTCAAGTACGACGATAGGTTGGAGGGGATCTCCAAATACTTGTAGTGGAAAGGTGAGGATTACAAGTGTTCTCAAGGAGAACAAGTTGTGGACATTTGCGAATACCATCGTGCTAGTACCTGCGTCAGATCCCATTGCTCTGGACATCCATGAAGTGAAGGAAGCAAGGGCTCAGAGAATCATTTTGGATGGAGGCAGAGACCACCTTATTCCACATTTGGTTGAGAAATAGATAGCCAAGGACATGTGGGATGCACTGAAGAATTTGTACGAGGCAAAGAACAAGAACTGGAAAATGGATCTCCGAGACAAGCACCATAGCACTAGGATCGCCAAGGGGTAGAGTGTAGCCTCCTATCTCACCAGAGTTGCATAGGTGAAGGATGAGTTGGCAGCTATCAAATAAGTTATTCCAGACTCAAAGTATATCCCTCAAGGGCTTCACCAAAGAGTGGGAGGTTTTCATTAAGTGTGTAGTGGGAAGAGAGAAGCTCCCTGACTGGAGCAGATTGTGGGATGACTTTACACAAAAGCAGATCCAGTTGGGGTCTCAGTAGAAAGCAGTCGATGGTACAGACAAGCAAAATGTTGCTCTTGTGGGAAAGAGCATGGAGAAGAAGGACATGAACAAAGTGAAATGCTTTGCATGTCACAAGACTGGCCACTACGCTAGTTAGTGTCCGAACAAGAAGAAGAAGAATCAGAGACCAGAGGTGTCAACATCAGCTGAGATTGTTGAGTTTGCAAAAAAATTCGAGAGGGAATTTTCTCTGATGATTGGTGCCTTAGGCAATGGTTGTCTAACGTTTGAGGACATTGAAGTGTGGTTCGTGGACAGTGGAGCTTCTCGGCATATGACAGGAATGAGGTCAGTGTTCCTTAGTCTTTCAAAAACAAACTCGGACTGCTTTGTCGGTATTGGTACTGGCCCACAACTTGTAGTGAAGGGGGTTGGAAGTGTTAGATTCCAACTAGAGTCAAGAGGTTTTTTGAAGGTAGTCGGGGTATTGTATATTCCAGAGATGACAGTCAACCTTCTCTCAGTGTTAGCTTTGGATATTGATGGATTTGGAGTTTCATTCTACTGTGGTCAGGTATTGTCATATACAGAGGGACCTACTACAGACACAACAGTGTTGCTTGGTGTCAGGTATGAGAGATTGTACAGGTTATTGGGACATGTGATTGGGTCCAGTGGATTTCTGGATTCAGAGTCTGCGTTGGAGAGAGGGCACATTGCATGGAAGAGAGAGTTCATACCGGGGACTTAGTCCTCTTCCAGGTCTCTCAAAGGACTCAGCAGGCATGAGTTGACACAGATGGATGCTCAGGAGAGTGTGAAGTCTCCTAGGAGCATGTCTTCAGTTTATAGATCAACAAAGGTAGCAGCAAATGCTTCCAGTGCAGTGGGAGCAGAGGTCTCTACTTCAAAGGGAGCAGCTACGGCAACGGATGGGATGATGGATTTGGAGACGGATTCTAGTGGAGGTACCAGAAGTACCTCCCTCGCTAAGAGGGAGTGTTAAATTCGATAGCTCAAAGGTACTTCTGCATTGGCAGCGCCCAGCATGTGGAAGTGATGGAGCACATTTCACTCTGAGAGTCTCTGGAGATGCGCTGGAGGAGGCCGTACTTTCCTATGCCAAAATTATCCCCAACGTTCAAGTGTTTAAGGGCTGAAACACCTCATAAAGGAAGGTCGTACGGATTTTCTGGAAACCCTAGGAAGGTCGTACAGTTTTGCAGAAAAGAGAGGAGACTGGTAGATTCTTGTGCAATGGGTTCTTCAAGACCTATGCTCTGATACCATGTTGATTTTTCGATAAGCTAGGTTAAGCACGAAGTTCATTCCATTTTATCATGTAATTTAACCATAGACAATAATGTTGCAGCAACCAAGATCACAACAAGAAACACCATGCACAAGAACACAAGAAGTATCCTAGGAAACCCTTCTCAACAAGGGAAGAAAACCCAGCCAAATCATTTGCTATATTCTTCAAGAGAAAGACCTTCACCACCAAGAAAGACCTAGCACACAAGAGGGTGCTCAAACCCTAGAAGACTAGCGCCCAAGAGAGGTGCGCACTTTTCCCAAGTAAATGTACTTGTTGAAATTTCCAAACTCACATGAAGGATATGTTTCCACAATGGGGATTTTACTTTTACTTATACTAACCTAAACCTATCAACTCAAGTGTCTATTGGCTCGACAAGGCCGACCTCTCTAAGTCACATTATAATTATAATTATTATTTTTATTATTATTATTATTATTATTATTATTATTATTAACTAGATTACTTATCTTTTACATTTATTATTAATCACATTAAGGTGGGACCGACCTGTACCCTTTACATAACAATTAGGGTTACAGGCAGGTCTGACTCTTGAACAATATATAGCAAAGGATCGGATACACCCACTAGTGCTCATCCACTAGGGGCACATCCATGGGGATGTCATATCTCTGGTTCACTGCATTACACAGAAGAACCAGATCTTCACACGTTCACCTGTGCTTGTCCACAGGCACGTCCACTCTACAGATCTTCATTCCCACTGCCTCACACAAGAGAATCATCTGGAGTCTTCTCGTCAACTCTGCTACTCAGAGGAGGCTTAATACATCATCTTCATTTCTATTCACATGACGATGCACCCAGCACTTTGGGATTTCACACGTTCACCTTGTGCTCAACCACAGGCACGTCTAACTCAACGGATCGCCTTTCCCACTAGATAATCATCTGGAGTTCTTCTCAACTCTCTAAATGGAGGAGGTCATCTCTACGTTCCTAGCTCTGTCTCAGGCAGGAAGCACGTACCCTTCTTAGGGGCTTTCTCTCAGGTTTGTAAGCTGAGAGAAAGACTCACATAGATGCAATGATCCACATCTCACAGGTTTGTAATCTGGAGAATGTCTCACATAGCTGCATTCATCAACAAGGAGGAGTTCAAAATAGAAGGCAATGGAAATATATAGATTACCTTGGGAGGCAAGAAGTTGGTCTTCCTTAATGTCTACTATGTGTTGGTTATGGAACAAAATTTGCTTTCAGTACGTCATATTATGAAGCAAAGCCCCCACTTACATCTTATTTTCAGCGACCATAAACGCTAAATGGTTGACAAGGGCAACAAGAAGACAATTGGTCTTTGTACTGAAGATCACAGACTATTCAGGTTGGTGGATGGAGAGGAGGCAAAAGAACACATGTTCCTGGCCAAGAGTGTTCAAGAAACTAGTATGCTTTGGATTCAAAAGTTTGGACTTTCGAATTTGCACTATCTTTCTCATTTAGCTAAAGAAAGGTTAGTGGATGGGCTTCTAGAGATTCAACAAAAGCAACAGGGAATTTGCAAGGCTTGTCAAGTGGGAAGGCAACACCGAGATCCATTTGATGAAGGGTAGGCTTGGAGAGTCAAGGAAGTGCTCTAGTTGATTCATACAAATGTGTGTGGCCTATGAAGACGGCATCATTGTTCGATGTGAGGTATTTCGTATCTTTTGTTGATGGACTTCACTAGGAAAATGTGGGTGTATTTTTTAAAGTTAAAATCCGAAGTATTTTTTGAATTCAAGAAACTTAAAGTAATGTTAACAACATAGTCTCGGGGATCTCAAGTTGGCAAAGAATCTAGTCTTCCAAAAGCATACTAAACATGTTGATGTTTATTGTCACTACATCTAGCAGATTGTAGAAGATGGAATAGTTGAGATGCAATACTATTCTACAGAGGATCAGACTGGAAAGATTCTCACCAAGTCTTTTAGGTCCAGAAGAATTTGTGAAGTTTAAGGACAAACTTGGTGTATTTTCTAGATTGACCATCAAGGGAGGATGTTAGAATATAAAGCTCATCTAGTCTATGGACTTAGGCATATTAAAGTCACTTTTGGGCCTTAGGTTACTTAATGTTTAAGTGTTATAGCTATGACTTAAAGTACACATAAGTCATTTAGGGTTTATGCACTTAGTGTTTGTGTCATCTCATTGTTATAAAGAGATGGTTGCTTTCTTCATTTTATATCAAAGAACCAATTTCACTCTTTTGGTTCTCTCTTAGTGTTCTCGATTTCTTTGTGTGTTCAGTTTTTATAATAGATTGAAAATGGAGTGTTTTACAGAATTCAACACACTTCAAACTTTTTCAGCATTTCAGCATATATGCAAAACAGATCCATGTACCCCTTCTTCCTGCACCCTTGATTTGGGAATTGGGATTCTATGATTGAAACCTAGAGGGTGAATAGGTTGTTTAATGGTGCCAAATAATTAAAACCCATAGGCTTCCCAATAGTGATAAATTGTCAATTCATTTAAAACATCAAATGGCAACAACTCTTGAAGCCAATCAGCAAGGGAAAGTAAGCTTTCTGTTCCTAGAGTCAATCGAGCTGGTCTAATGAGCTATGTACTCATTTGATTACAATATCATGTTTTTTGAACTATAATGTGTCATTTAGAGCCTCAATGTTTACCTACTCTCTTTAAACTTTAATTTTATGTATCTCAGAACTTATATCTTGATGTAACTAAGATATTAAGGACGCATCTTATATATATTTGGTGTCTAATCTGTTGCATTTACATTGATGTGTGTGTGTCTATTAAAATTTGTGTTTTTTTATTTGACAGATTCGTATTCTAGTTCTTTGGCCAATTCTGATTCACTTCTGGTTCTAACTACATTGGTTTTGAAGTCTGAGACAGTGTATGAAGTCCTTTTTACTCGGTCCCTACACAAACGTAGTGTTACAATTCACGTTCACAGTTCCATTGACCACCTTTGAGTACCAGCAGACATTAATATGATCTTTCCTTCTGTCTCTTTCTATCAAATTCAAGTTCAGAGAGAGCATTTCTTGCACTTTCACTCAAATTTCTACCCTTTTATGAGAAGCCACTATGTACAGCATATTCCATCACAAAAGAACATCAACAAAAAACTTATTGCAAGGTTGCTTGACTGGAAAATTCCTAAATCTGAATATCTAAGTGCTATTCCTCACCAAATTCTCTCATCCTTGGGGCTATCTCCCAACCAAGATTCCTCTAAAAAGATACTTAGCCCCCAACCCCTATCATTAAAAACTGGTCCAATGAGGATTGTGACTAAAACTTTTAGAAACTCAGGTTCACCATCCACCTAACTGGATATAGTGCAGCTTGTTATCTCCCAAAACCCTCACTTAAGTGACAAATTCCTAGACACAAGTGAGACCCTAGGGGTAATGAAGAAGGGCTACCCAATGTCACCTCGGTAGCTCCTTCACTCTCTTTAGGCCGGCTCTCATCCAGCACTAAGGGGGAATCCTTAAAGGCAACTAAGTCTAATGCATAATGATGAATGATGGCAATTCAGGCATATGAGGTCAAGAGACCAAGCTTAGAGGGCTGTTTTTTATGAGTGATTAGGGAAAATAGAGCTGCAAAAGCCTGCTACAGCCAGCCCTAATTTGTTGTTAATTAATGCAGAAAATTCCATGGAGGACCCTTCTAAAGGTGCACCTCGTAAACTTGTTTATAAGGTGTGCTTTAATATGAAGTATAAATTCTGCAACTCTTAAATATGATAGATACAATATTGACACATTCAGAAATAAAAAAGCAGAGAGATTTAGAGAGGAAAGCCCACACCTAATTCCTTCTATTGGAGTAGAGTAACCCTTCACAAATAACCCTTTAAACAAATTCTTTGCAAGTAGTTTTCAGCATCAACATTCAGCAATGATAGATCCAAGCATGTGCCTCACATTAACAAGAATGAAACCCTTACCTTTCCAAAGCCTTCAATAAGATCTTCAACGAAAGCTCTCAAAAATTTTCTGCTCTTCCAAGTTTCAACAACCATTAGAATGGGAGGGAGCCTCTCTTATATAAGTTAGGGCTCAAAACACTCCTAAATAAAATAATAGTATCCAAGTTATAGATCCAAGATCTCTCCTAGAAAAACATAAAGAACTAATATCTCACAACCAACTCCTAATGACTAGTCAAAAAAAAATGTGTGATAAAAAATAAGTAAAGGGGGTCCATGCCACATGTCTCCACCTCAAACTAAACATCTCCCTAGTCTAGGGTAGAAGACCATGCAATATCCTCTAAGGACCATGTGTAACATCTCCACATGGGATGCACCTCTACTATGCTTTAAAAAGTGTGCAAGATAACCTCCCCGGATGAAGCAGTCCCACTCACTAGGGATCAAAGGCCTTAAGGAACAAAATACATGCCTTGTTATCCCCCACTTTTAGGGATAACTAGGAGATCGTGTCTCGAGGCCCACAGGTCCTAGACATGGAGTACCGAGAGCCGGATCGACTTTAGCATGGCCCTGGAGGGCCCATCTTTTCTCCCTTTCAGCGCCCCAACTTTGCCAGCAGCAGCAGCATCCATCACCATCGGCTTGGTCTTGTGTCAGAAATGGTTCTTGCTCCATGAGGTAATGAGTCCGAGTATCACGGTATGTCTCACTCTGATCCTCAAAACCTTTGAATATGAGAATTTAATCCCTTTTGTTTCTAACGAATGCTTGGATCTTATACTTGCCCACTTGACCATGTCTGGGGGGAATGATAGGATGCCCTAGTAAGCTTGTGTCCGTAGGTTTTGGTTTGCCACTGGGGGGATTTCTGAAGAGTTATCGTCTGCTCCTGTCATAGCACCACCTTTTTCATCTTGCTTCCCGCTCATCTATCCCATTACACTTGTCTGGGCACTGGGTTGACCTGTCATTTGAGGATTGCACCTTACCTCGTGGGAAGAAGGGGCTAAAGGCCCAGAAGGTAAAAGCAAGCTGGCAAAAGATAAAAGCCTAAGAATAAAACCTCGAGATGCTTCGCCCAGGGATTCTTGAGAAACACAGTAAAAGGCTTCTCAGCAAGAAACAAGAGGGACCCATAAAAATAATAAAACAAGACGTAGTCAGAGGATAGGGGGTCTCATCACGAGCCAGACTATTAGGTCCATTGGTACCTAGCAGTATGACACTACCACCAGTTGCTTACCATGCCAGGGTAGTGACTCTTGGTTGCAAGGCCAAGAGAAAGGGGGTCTCATCACGAGCCAGCCTTCTCATTTTTGTGAAAGTACTTGTGGGTAACGCTGCCACCACTGATCACCACGTCAGGGCAGTGTCCCCCGATTAGCTTCTTGAAGAAAAAGCAATAAGAATAAAGATTAAAAGTCATGAAATGGGCTTGGAAAAATTGCATCCAGGACATGTGCAGCTCACCTTCTACAAAGGCACCCACAGGTAAAACTTTGCATTCCCCTGCTTCCACTGCACCCATTGTCAGGACATCCTTTATCCACATCACACACTTACATGGCTTAGATGAAGTCTTTTCCAGGAACTTTCCTTTTCCAGTGGACACTAGCCCAATAGGACACCCTGTCACTTTCCCCAAACTTGTATTGCAAACTTGTATAATGTCTTTGAGCTTTTAACTAGGATAATAGGGGTTTTATGCACATGTTTAATAATATTGATGATGAGATGTGATTGACATTGCTATGATCCCTGTGACTTATGAGCCCATGGAGGGGGTAGTTGTTGATGTGCAGGATCATGCTCGACGGACAGGTACCACGTTGGACAGGTACACATGGGGAGATGATCAGTTCGAACCTCCATGGGGCTGAAGAGCCCACTCGATGGATGTTGAGACCCCAGCAGGGGGCAGAGACAGGACAGAGGGGTTTGCACAGGAGAGAAGGAGGATGTCTTGCAGAGGCACCCCAACAGAGCTTGACCTAGGGGGGTTGTGCCCTTTTCAGTGGAACGTTGGCCTTGGAAGGCCTAGGACGTCACCCATGAGGTCCATGACGTCATTCTTGCTTCATGGACGTTTTGGCAGATGGACAGGGCAGTTTGGCACATGTGGCAACTTGGAGAAGCCCAAGGAGGGCTAACGTTTTGCTCCTAGAGGCTACATTTTCCCTAGAAGGGACTAACATCACCCTAGAGAGGGGATGATATCTCTCTTTTTCTTGATTAGGGTTTTATTTTAAGCATTTAATTTAAAACAATATGATTTTAGTATTTTGGCCTTGTCGGCCTTTTTCATGACCTAAAAAGTAAAATTAAGTCATGATATAAATTGAGGGTTTTTGCCTTCATTTTTTCATCATCTCTCACTCACTCATTAGTGAGGTCTGAAATTTGCGCCACTCTTGGAGTTCTTGGCTGAAATTGGGAGGCGCACTTGTTGAAGGAAGACATCTTTGGACTTATATTGGCATTTTTGGCATTTCTCTTGGTGTAAGGTGTTACAACTAGGGTTTGCTATGTGATTTCTTGGTTAATGTAAGTGAATTTCTGCAAAACTTCTTAATTGAATGGTTGTAGTATTATTTTCTTGCATCTATTGTTATAATTTGTTGAATAAACCCTAGGTGACAAGCAC
>ML776722.1:1536093-1552601 GCA_009831015.1 Picea engelmannii
AGTTAAAGAGCATAATTTCCAAGCAAACGTTATGAAATGAAGGAGAATTCAGTGCAACATATTCAAGTGATTCATTAATCAGAGTGACACATACCATGATACCCAGACCCATTACCTCATGGAGCAAGACTTATTGCTACTTCAGGACCAAGCTGGTGGGATGGATACTATTGTTGCTAATAGACGGGTTGCATTAAAGAAAAAAGGGGCCCTTCAATGCCATGCTCAAGTCATCCAGCTCTCGACACTCCATGTCTAGGACTTGTGGGCCTCGAGACATGATCTCCTTCGTTATCCCTAGGATAGAGGATAAGGATACCCTAGAAAAGAAGTTGACCCAAAAGTATAAAATATAATGAAAAGACACCTTCCCAAAAGAGAAGTCGACCAAGCTAGAAGGACAGGAAGACTATAAATAAGGAGACGCCTTAGCTCATTTGTTCACTCACTCACACTCTCCCAGCTACACAGTAGCAAGGCATAAGTTTGGAGAAGGAGATGTAGCTGCTGCAGTGACTCATTTTCTTCTTGTTCAGACTTTTGGTATCTCTCTCTTGTGCGCTAGTCCTCAAGGAGGTGTGTTACCTTTGTATGGTGTTGTTGTTGCAGTTGGGGAGGTATTTCTGGTTGAGCTAGCACTTGTGCTAGGGTTTATCTGATTGGACTTGTTTTGTGAACGGAATCTATCTAAGAAAGGTTGTTGGGTTTTTCCCCCATTTGGGGTTTTCCCAAGATAAATCTCGTGTTCTTTTGTCTATTGTTTATGCTGCTACTGCTCAGTACATGATAGATATATGTTAACGATAACAAAGTAAAAGAACACTAGTAACACTAATGCTCTGTAAATAAGGAAAATCCAACACAAATGATGGCCACCAAGGTGAAACAAGGCAAAAAGCATAACTTCCAAGCATCATGATCCACTATCTGTGGTCAACCCATGATCCTCAGCTAAGTGTCTAATCCATTAAATATGACAGTTTATATGAAAAAATAGCCAGTATACCTAATGTGTGTTGGACCACCATCATCAAAGGAACCATGTTGATCAAGTGAAGTGGACAGAGTTGTGAAGAGGGGGGAGGCATCTGAGGGGTTGTTGTCTGTGGGGAATGTTGATGATCATTTCTAGGATCATTGTCAACATTGTAGACCATGAGACATGCTCTCCTGTAGTTACCCTTAGGTGAGAGGGGGTAACATTTGAATCCAACATGGGGACATGTGCTCACTGTAGAGCACATGAGAACCTTGGTATATCAGCAATAATTATTTTGCAACAGCAGCAAGAAATTAGCCCAGAAAAATTAGCAATTATATTCTAAAATTTAGCCCTCAACAAGTCAACCAATATCCAATCATCACACAATGGTTTTGGGTTGATTTCTCCCCCATATTAAGTAAGTTATCAGCAATTAGTAAAACCCTAATTGTTGTAGCAAACCTTTTATAACAGCAACAATAAATGTAATATGTTTGCCAAGCGATAGGTTAGATTTAGTTAGTGAGTGAGGTTAAGTATCTTATGATTAAGTTGCTTTGTAAGGGAAAGAGTTTGTGGGAGAGTGCAAACACTAGTAAACCAAAAAAATAGTGTCATTTTCTCTTTGGGCAATGGAGTCAAGCAACACCATGGATTGGATAGCCAAGAAGATGAGAATTTGAAACCCTAGGACTATGGCCTTATAGGCCTAGGATCAAATTCAAGAGGGGATCCCTAAAGTTTATGGCCTTATAAACCCTGGGTCTCGTCTCCTTCTTCTAGGACGTCCAATTCGAGAGAGAAATAGGTCAAGGTCTAAAGTTTATGGCCTTATAAACCCTAGACTTTGAGCTACCCAAGACAAAACCCTAGGGGGATAAGGACTTTTAAACCCTAGGATTAGGTCTCAAATGCTTCAACAAACAAGATGAATGAAATGGCGAGGGGGATGAAGACTTACAATCCCTCCTACGGTTTCAAGCGAGAACAAGGTAACAAGCAACACTTTAACAATATAGAGGATTCATCAACATATACCAAGAACAAACACTTGAAAAAAGAAGACTTACTTATCCAAGTCGATGTGCAATGAAAAAACCCTAACTCACAATCATTCACCAAGAAAAGAGAAAGCATCCACCATATCCATCCTCCAAAAGTGCGCACAAGACAAGTAGAGCAAAAAAGAGGAGTAAGAGAGCAAGTAGTGGTGATCTCACAAGTGTGAGAGTTGTGTTTGATCCAAATGAGTGCTAGCCTCATTTATATGAGGTAAGCCTAGCGCATATGTCAACATAATGTGCAAAAACAACAATGATCCATGATACAAGTGGGGTCGACCCCTCAAATAGCCTCTAACAATGAAAAATCATGCTAATGCACCAATACAATGCACTCCTAGGTCACATGTGTGGTGACGTCATGCTCCAAGAGGGTGTGTGAAGTCTCCAAAGGCCACATCTCATCATCCAAGAGGTGCAAACAAGGCGGAAGGTGTGTCTCCTCATCAATGGTCATGTCACATCATCAAGTCATCAAAAGGTGCCCCAATGGCAAGCAAGCACACCATCATCAAGCAAACCTTAGTGCATGATATCATCATCAAAGAGCTCAGCGTCCAAGGTGGAATGATCAAGCATCACCTCTCCGAGTGATGTCCAAGCATAACCAAGTGCAAAGTCCTCCATCAAATGTTGAACAAGGTGTGCAAAGTCCTCCATCAAATGTTGAACAAGGTGTTGGGTGCATTGTCCAAGGTGTGGGTTTTTTGTCCATTTGCCTACCATCATGACCATATATGTCAAAGGAGAGCTCATCCGTCCATTGTCCAAGGTCCAGGAGGTGTGGGAGGACGTATTTAAAGGGGGTCAATCATCAGGTGACCCAACGCTCTGCATCACACGTGTTGTATCCTGTACAAAGTGTGCAACGTCCTAGGTGAAAGCACAAAGACGTCATCCAAAGACCATGTAAGGTGCACCCAAGTCAATCAAAACCATGGTATCAAGTAAAACCAATAATCACAAGCTACAGTAGTCCTAAGAAGCATATAAAGTAGGCCATCAAATAATATAGAAGCCAAATGCACAACTCTCATTGGGTATCCCCTTCAAACTTCACACAAGCTCAAGACTTTATGCATTTTGGCAGGTTTAGGTATGGGAGGAGTATCAAAAGAACCTATTAGGTGTGCTAGTACCCAAGTAGAAAGATATTTCCCAAAAGAACCCATTCAAGATATGTAATGCATATGAGATGTTCATGGGATTTACTTCTGGGCATGGGGTCATTAACATGCAAGACAATGCATGTATACAATTTCTTTCTTTATCTGCCAGTTGCAATCTACCTCTGGGCCTTTAGCCCCTTCTTCTCATAAGAGAATCAGGTACATGCCTTTTTGGTGTACATGTAACCACATTACTCAAAAGGTGGGAGATGGAAGGATCATGGATGGAAAAGTGGCAAGTATGATAGGGAATGGTACACTACCTCTTTTAAGGAACCGCCAATAGTACCCCTTTTCCCAGTAGTGACAACACGAGACTAGGATGCCTAAGATGGCCACCAAGGTGAAACAAGGAAAAAAGCATCACTTCTGAGCTCATGATTCATTATCCAACTTCAACCTATGATCATTATTCAAATGCCCAATGCATTAAATATGACACAAGGATTAGTGTACCTTATAATGTGTTAGGCCACCATCTCCCAACGAGCCTTGCTAATTGAGTGTGATGAGCCATGCTGGTGAGTAAGAGGCATCTAAGGGGGATGGGCTGATCCAGGTGGACATGTTGATCATCATGATTGTTGGGATCATTGTCTTCATTGTAGGCCATGAGACATGATCTCCTCTAGTTACCACTAGGTGAGAGGGGGTAACAGGGTGCACCCTTGAGAATATGCAATGACAATTTTTCTTTAGAAAGTGGATCACTCTCCTCAAATAGGCTCCTTGACCTCAAGCATTGTGCCTATGACATCTTCCTCATGCTAAACATACAAATTTTCCCCAGGGGTGTGAAATACGCCTCAACAATGACTCTAAATGGAAGTTGATGCATCAAGATATGTAAAGAAGTCCATCAAAGAACGAGATCATCCTCCTCTAACCTGAACGGTCAAAATCATGTGCACGTATAGGTGGTAACACCTCTAATAAAGGTGATGACAAATATTTGCTTGAATAGCTAATGATTAGTATCACATCGGATGTATAGGGCTTAAAAAATTATTTTTATCACTAGACCTATACATAATGACTATGTTTGAGAGAACGATTGACCCTTTTGGTTATATGTGGATCATCTTCAAATATCAATACACAATCTGAAGACCAATATAATAGTAAAGGATTGATTATAAAATATAGTGACTGGAGGTATATTTGTTTCACTACCTAAGTGGTACTATTAATCTTAGTTAATTGAGAATAGTCATATTTAAGATATAATATATATCTGTGGCTCTTTTTAAAATGTCATTTGTATTTTCCTCCTAACATGTTTCATCCTACATAGTTGGATATTACATATCCTCTTGCTAAAAACATAATCTCATATGTTTGTACATGATTAAGATATAGGATTCTTGATGCCACTTCTTTTGACTATCTAACTCCCCACTAAAACTTATTGTTAGATAGTTGTAGTAGGGTATTGTGTTTAGTACTTGTAACTTTTCTAATAACACCACTTTTCATTGACAGGTTTTCTATTTATAGAAATATTATTCACTCCTTGATATTAATAAGTTTGTGAATATTATTCATTCTTGTAGCTATTGCAAATCTTTGAATGATCTTGGAAATTATTGATACCTTTTAGATGATATAGGGCATCATACGTACCAATTGAACTAAAGATCAGATTGCCATTAGATAGGCCTGGGGGTTCATTCGTATTGCCACTTAAGGACCTTGTGGATCGCATTAAAATTGAAGGCAACAATCTTGTTTAATTAATAATGTAGCAACTTCACCACAGGAAACAGAAATCCTTGGATCTGGATCCAAATCCGCTGTGGATCCGGCAGGAAATGCAATCTGCCAATGTACATTTATGCTGCACTGCTGGAAACATCCAGCTCACAGAGAGGGGAGCCGGGTGCCAGGGGGATCCTCTATGATCCCAAAGAACACAAGAAACTGTCATATGCTTGCAGTCTTGGAATAAGCACTATTAATCAGGCAGAGGCTTATGCTCTTCTGCAAGGACTGAAACTGGCATTAGCTCACCAAATTTCCTCTATCACTGTGATAGGAGACTCTTCAGTCATTATTCGATCAATGCATAAAAATCCTGGACCAACCAACCACAAAATCGCTTCGATGAAATTCAAAATAGTGCAAGAAGTGGCAAGGTTTCAAAAAATAATTCAGGTTTTGCAGGAGCAAAATACAGAAGCGAACAGATTCGCAAATGAAGCTACTAGGGAAACAATTGGGGGACTAACATCAATGGCTCATTGTCATACCATGCCATACCTTAGGAAACCAATTCAATTCTTAACAAGTACTAATAATTTATCAAGACACATTTCCATCACGAGGCAGCCCATATTCCCAATCCAAATCATAAATGCAATGAGACTCTTCTTTCTCTCACACATGTTCAGTCTGATGCCAAAGTGTGGTATTGAATTCGCCAGAGGTTTATGTCCCAGTGAAGGTGGGATAATGGCAATGTGTTAGGGAGAATTCAGAGGTGTTCACCAGACCCTCACTGTGAAGCTTTGGAACTGCACTTCAAACATTTTGCGGAGAGACTTTGAACCCAGGTTGGATTATTCAACTTCCTTCTTTGGTCTGTTTCCTGGTCTCTGGTTTCATTTTATGTTGATTCTGTGTGTCTGGTGTTTGATTCACTCTGCCATTTAGTTTCTTTGGGGCTACGCACACCCCTCTCTCTGGTACCCTGGTATCTAGTTAGAGGCAACTTTTTTCGAGTCTCTGTGTTTTGGTATGCAAATTGGTTGTGGTGGTCTCTGGTTTTGGTGCCCTGTTTCTTCAGGGGATTTTATTGGTCTGCAACAGCCCTTCTGCCCAATGTGTCAGGCTTCATTATCTTAGAGTTTGTTTGACTTCACTGTTAAAGTTATGGAATATCAGGAGAAAGAAGAAATGAAACAAATTCTGCAGACACATGAGAAGATGATCAAAATGACAACAGGTCCACTATTTGCAGTCTCAGTGAAGGTCCAAGATAATGAGCAACAAGTAATCTCTCAGGTAGCTTCCATCATGGAGCTCTTGGCTCAATTAAAACAACAGGTAATCAATTTGAAAACAGAAAGTGTTATGTTAAGGAATACGATTGTTCAGTTGAGTAAGAATGTTAACTCGGGGGCCTCAAATCAAATGAATCCAGATAATTCAGTGCAAGGAGAACCCAGGGAAAAAGATACTGTCCAACAGCTCTTTGAAACCATGGAAATCGGTGAACAGGAGCCAGAGCTTCCTGACCAAGGACTGGATGAAGCCACCAGCTGCAATATTTTCTAATTAGTACATGTTTTTTAGAGTTATTTATATGATAGGCAGTTTCTATAGAATTTACAGTAGAAATAGATGCTGAGAAATTTTGTTACCAAACATTTGTAATCTTGGTATTTTGGGTATAGATCTGTTATGCTTAGCCAATTTTGGAGAACTCTAGTTTGATGTACTAATGCTGTTTAGCTCTGCTACAGCCTCCTTTTGATTAATAAAATTATTTCCCAGTTTTGGTTTAAAAAAAAATCCATCACATGGATCATCCACAAAACACCTATTTAAAAAAGGGTTGATGCCTCAAAACTTGTCCTTGTGAAACCCTAAAAAGGTGGGGCCCTAATTGTTAAAATTTCAGACCCCAACCCAGTTTCAGTCTCGCTGATTTTTCAGCCAAAGTTAAATGCCCAACCCCAGTTTCAGCACTGTTTCAGCATATAAAAAACTTAGCAGAAAATAAACTTCAGAACTGAAACATGAGGATTCTGAACATCGTTTTCAACGCAGAAATAAAATATCAGCAGTATGCAAAACTCAGAAAATTTAGACACAAGAATTTTCGGTCTAACTTCGACCATGAAAAAACCCACAAGGGGAAAACCAGTGAGAGAGAGGGTTTTTTATTATTATTGAGCTTCTGAGAAATTTATTTTACAGCATTATCATCTTCAGAAATTTACACAAACTTATCTGGACTTTCTTTCGTAAAAAATCCTTCTGAACAGTCCTGGAATATGCTCCTCGATTTCTGTCCCAGAAATCCGTACAACTGTACAGCTGTCCCAGCAATTAATGTTGTACGAACTGTCTCGAAATTCGTGCCAAAACTCTGCTAAGACTGTACGGAAAACCCAGCATGAACAGCTCCTTGAAAACCGTGCTGTACGGCCCTCAAAATTCGTGCCAAACTGTACGAAAATACACTCAGAAATTAATTGCAGCAGTTACCTCGTTTTCTGTGCCAATAAATGGCAGTACGGCAGCCTTTGGATGCGTGCCAAACTCAAATTATTCTGCTGTCTCCCTCAATTTCTGTGCATGAAAAATGGTTGTACGGCCTCTAGAAATCCTTACCGTACGGTCTGCATTAATGGCTGTACCTTGTCTTGATATCCATGCTAGCTTGCTGCCTTGGGATGCGCGCCCGGCTCTGCAAATGCTGCCTCTATCTTCTCCAGCTCGACCTCCTATCTTTTCTCTCTTGCTCTCTCAACAAGAAGATGGATGAACTTACCCAAGAATGGGTGCGCCCTCTTGCCCTAGTCGACCTCATGAGGAAAGGTGAGAAGTTTTCTAATCTAACGGTTGAGATTAGATTAGATGGGTGGCTGAGATTTGGTGTCTCTTCACTCCCCCTCACTTTAGTCATAAAGTCACCTTTTAATTTGCATCTCACAAATTAATTGACTAGGACCCACATTAGGCACTTTCTCCCCCTTAGGTGCCTAGGGAAGAGAAACACTTGCCTTGGTACTTTATTTAATTAAAAATTTAACACTAATGGGTGCCGAATTATCCTTTAAAATGGGCTTTATCACCTTCAAACTATGACTGATTCACTACAGATAATAGACCTGTCAAATCTATCCTTTAACAAGTAGCTACATTTCTATATGATTTTTGGGTATAAATTCCATCAAGTTTATGCCTGTTGCTTACCTCACGCTGTTATAAGACCCTTAGCTGCCAATCTTGATGTATTTCATGCATTGAATGCGAAAAGTGCTCAATTGCGGGGTTGTTTTCAGTAATTTCTCCATTCCGCTGTTTGAGGACATTTGTTAAACACTTCACAAACAAAAATGTTAAAACCCACATGCTCAAATTTTAATTATGTTTATGGCAAATCAACATGATTTATAGTGGGAAATTTGGTGGACATCTTCTCAACTCCGCCATCTGTGCATCTATGAATTCAATTTTGAAAAATAACAGGCCTTCCTTCACAAATTTCAGTCCTCTAGTGCAAGGTTTGTGATAGGAAAAATTGGGTTCACCTCAGCTCTTCAATTTTGTTTCTGATCATACCCACAGTCTTTTCTAACTCAAATTTATATTGCTTCTCAATATAAATTAATGTCATGCCCAATGACATTCCCACTTGCAAATTAATCGATTTGACCTTCCTTGCTTCTTTTTCTGTCAATTTTTAATTGCTTCTGTCTGACAGTTTCATGTGCTGCAAAAATGCAGTGATGGGAGTGGCTTAGTTTAATAAAGTGGAATGCTATTCTGGATGGTTACACCCCCTCATCAAATGATCACAATTACTCTGCCCCCTCAATGTAGTGATTCATAAAGGGTTTTGATTCTTAAATCTGAATTTTCTATGTTTCTTTTATGAGTAGTAAAAATATATTTATATTTTTTATACCTGTCGTTTCCTCACTGTATGTGGATCCTGGCTTTTAAAAAATCTGGTGGATCTATATCCATATCCAGAGCCAGATATGCATCTGTAACCGAAATCCGGGTAACTTAGAGAGAGGGTGATGATTACTAGCACCATAAGTTGACTAGTACACCAAAAGGCAGATAATGCAATCATAGAAAAGGGAGAAGATTGGACAGAAAGACTTGAGAGAAAATTAGTCTTCTGGATGAAACAAATGGGCAATGACTTGGATGAATGCAGAAAGCCGGTCTAACTTTTTAATACAGCCATGAATAATAGGAGAGGAAAACATTTTCTTGGAGTAAGGGAAACAAGCTAGAACAAAGAGCATCATGATGGCAGGAATAATAAAAAACGATGATCAATGAATGGCACACAAACTGGTAGTGATGGGAAGGAAAACCAGTGAGAACAAAACTTAGTAGCAATGATCGATCTCTCTCTCTCTCTCTCTCTCTCTCTCTCTCTCGGGGAGGGTCATTGAAAATAACCAAGAACTACAAGTATCTTGGGTTGGAATTCAATGAGACGCTAAGTTGGGATATGTGCACCAGAAAAACTTAAAAGGTTCCAAGGGGTTTGCAAAGCAGTCTTCTCACTCCAGAACAGGTGCAGGGCAGAGGAGATATGGGAATGGAGAGGGCTATGCATGCTATTCTAGGCACTCGTCATCCCTGTACTCCTCTATGGTTTTGAGGTAAGGGGACCTAATACAACCAAGAGCTGACAAAGCCAGCTAGAGAGGGTACAAAAGCACATGATAATAGGGTTCCTGAGGATTAAAAACAGCACTCTATATGAGATCCTGGTGGCAGAAATGGGACTCTATCCCATAGAACTAGAAGCACTGAGAATACTACTATTTATATCACAAAAGAGTGATAGCCACGGACAGCAATCAAATTCCAATAAAAATCAGCCAATAAGTGTTGAGCAGAAGGAACAATAGGTGGAAAGTGCAATGCAAACAATGGCTTGAGGAATAGAATGTAAGGGAAGACAATTGCCCAATGGATGGAAAGGAACTAAAAATTCTCCTGTGGGAATGTTATAGGGCAGGTAAGCAGAGGAAAAAAACCAAGAGAAAACGGCGATACTATGCGGACCAGTTCAACACACATGGGGAGATAAGAGCTCAGCACTACCTAGCTTGACATCTCATGGCAGAAAAGAAGGTAACAAGATAAGATAAGATAATATTATTAATGTCCAATAAATGACCACAAAAGTGTTAGATTTCGACATGCACCCAGACTCGGTGCACACACACCTCAGGTCTGGTCTAGGTTCTCAACAGTATACACATATATTAGACAATTTGAACTGTGAACATAAACACACTGAGATGCCTAACTACTTAGCACAGCGGAAATAAAAAAAACACCAGCAATTAGATCAGCATAGTACACAGGAATTTAATGCACAGAACTCTTGTTCTTAAACCCAGAACAAATGGGCTCCCGTACCAGGGAAAATGGCCCTTTTCTTACACAAAAGAATATGCCAAAATACAAAGGTACACTTACAGACTTCTGCAGAAACCCTCTTGGTTTCCGTGTCCAAGTTTGCTCTCCTGAGGCTGAGGGTTAGGGCATCGCTTGCCCCCTCAAACCCTCCTCTGCCTCTACAACCCTTGCACAAGTTTGGCTGTGTCCTTCCAGCCTTATCCACTGTCCTTAGCTGAGGTTCCTAGGCTGCTGCTAGGGTGGCAATGACAGTCCCTTTCTTGCTGCTATCCACCACTGGGATTGGCCCCTTTCTCTGCAACTAGGATGGCTGTAACAGCCCTCCATTCCTGCTACAAAAAACTGCCCCAAAGACTGTTGTACAGGGTGGCTGTAACAGCCCTCTTTTTCTGTCGTTCCAGCCCTCTACACCTGCTTTTACACACCTGTAATGGCCCTCAAGGAGCCCTTGAACTGTCCTCAAGTCTGGGCAGAAATCTGCTGCTGTTCCAGCCCTCTACACCTGCTTTTACACACCTGTAATGGCCCTCAAGGAGCCCTTGAACTGTCCTCAAGTCTGGGCAGAAATCTGCTGCTGTTCCAGCCCTCAAGGGCTATCCCACAGACCTGTAGCTCACCTGTAGCAGCCTTCAAACCGCCCAGAAAGTCAGCTGTTGCCTTCTTCAATTGCCCAGGACACCTGCAGCCCCTTCTTCCTTGCTGTGGCAGCCCTGACTTTGCAGGCCGAGGTCCCTAGGCCTAGCGGCAGCCCTCTCCTAGCCTGGTCGAGCCTCCCTAGACCTGCGGCTGGCCTCTCCTAGGCTGGGTCGAGCCTTCTCCCCATCAGAACTTACCCAAAACAAGAAAATTGCAGCAGAACTGAGGCCTAGCGACCTCCCTCCATGGATGAACTGAGGTCACCAAGGATCTCCCAACAAGAATGAAATGTCACAATGACCTTATGTCCTTTTATACAACTCAAGGGGGTGAGTAAAAGCCCCTAAGTTAACTCAGTATTAAATTAGACTTGCTAATTCCTCTAGGTGGGTGTGAAGCCTCAACACAAGCCCACAAAGCCCATCAACAAACCCATGAAGCCCCCAGCTCCAATCCAAGGGGGTTTTCACCAAACGGAAAGTCCAATGTGGTGCCAACGAAGATTCCCACATGCCCGACACCAAGGCCACTTGTGGGAATACCTCTCGAAGCTACAAAAACATCAACACTCCCTCTTAGCGAGGGAGGTATTCCATCCTCCATCATTTGGACATATCTCTATCTCCCATACTGGAAGTAGCTCTCCTTCCTGCACTGGATCTGCTACCACAGTTGTACTCCAATCCTCTTAATTGGATGCTCCCTCTGTCACTGAAGCAAAAACTGTTGTATGGCATGGTCCCTCCTAGGAAGACATGTTGTTCCTAGAAGCTTCCCCTGCTTATGAGCCTCCTGCCTGGCTATCTCAACCCATGACACCTTCGTGACAGTCTTAGAAGACTCCTCTCTCCCATCTAGACCTGAAGATAGACTCCCTCTGAACGGTTGGCTCTCCCTCTGAGCTTGTTGACTTCCTCTAAAGTCAGACTCCCTCTGAATCTGCTAACTCCCTCTAACGTTGGGCTCCCTCTAAGTCTACACAACCTTCGGAGTTACCTGCTCCTTGTCCATTGTCACTCTGCTACTGTTGATCATGGCTCGCATAGACTGGCACTTCTGCCTATACACGTTGCTCTCTCTAACTCCAAGACCAATGTTGTGTCTGAGCTAGATCTTTTGGGCATGAATAGCACCTGTCCATCTCGAAACAAAACAACATAGCCCTTCTCCTCAATTGTTGAGGCTGAGAGCACACTCTTGGCACCCATAACACATTTGTCACCCTCAACACATCTCCTGACTCCATCCAGAATATAATTGTTCCAGATCCCTGGACTACATGCATGGTCCTCATACCAAGCTCCACATACATACCTAAGTCAGATTCTGTGAAGCTCTCAATCAAATCTTGTGCTCCTGCCATGTGTTAGAGGCTCCCATTGTATAAGAACCATGCAATCCTCCAAGGCAAGCGTCTTGCTTACCCAAGTCACGACCATCCAATGAACTTTTGTTGAAGTCCATCATCCAAGTAACAAAACTCTTCATGCTGCAACTGAACCTATGTCCTCTCTCTAAAACAGTCCCAAGTTGCGGTTGGACACTCAGTCTAGTCCACACTAGAGCTTTGCAACTCATCGTTGCAAGTGTCCCCATCCTCTTGGGTCAAATACCTCATACATTGTCGCACCTTGACAATGTGCAACTCTCTGGAACAATGAAGACTCTATCTCGTCAAATTGCCATACATACGAAGCTATCTCGTCTGTGCCAAAGCATCCGAGTTGCACCCATCGCAACTCACTATGACAAGCCATCGAAAGTCCATCCATGGAGTTGGCAACCCGCCACTCAACATACTGTTGCGAACCAGGCTCTCCGTTAATCCACCAAAACTCCCAACTTGCCACACCACCAAGCTGCAATAGTCCACAACTCCTCGTCTGAACAGTCTTCTCCATGTCTTCTCAAAATTACCGTTATCTACAACAGTCACTATAGCTCCCTCTCAGAGATAGCTCCTCAACACTGCTACATCTCCTTCTCAGAGCTATCACTTGTGTAAATAACTCAAATCCAATTGCCCTTCTCACAACCTCAAGCTCTGAACCCATGTTAGATTTCGACATGCACCCAAATTTGGTGCACACACACCTCAGGTCTGGTCTAGGTTCTCAACAGTATACGCAAATATTACACAATTTGAACTGTGAACATAAACACACTAAGATGCCTAACTACTTAGCACAACGAAAATAAAAAAAAAAAACAGCAATTAGATCAGCATAGTACACAGGAATTTAATGCACAAAACTCTTGTTCTTAAACCCAGAACAAATGGGCTCCCATACCATGGAAAATGGCCCTTTTCTTACACAAAAGAATATGCCAAAATACAAAGATACACTTACAAACTTCTGCAGAAACCCTCTTGGTTTCCGTGTCCAATTTTGTTATCCTGAGGCTGAGGGTTAGCCTTTAGGGTATCCCTTGCCCCCTCAAACCCTCCTATGCCTCTACAACCCTTGCACAAGTTTGGCTAAGTCCTTCCAGCCTTATCCACTGTCCTTAGTTGAGGTTCCTAGGCTGTTGCTAGGGTGGCGATGACAATCCCTTTCTTGTTGTTGTCCACCAATGGGATTGGCCCCTTTCTTTGCAACTAGGATGGTTGTAACAACCCTCCACTCCTATTACAAAAAATTGCCCCAAAGACTGTTGTAAAGGGTGGTTGTAACAACCCTCTTTCTCTGTCGTTCCAGCCCTTTACAACTGTTGTTACACACCTATAATGGCCCTCAAGCAACCCTTGAACTCTCCTCAAGTCTAGGCAAAAATATGTTTTTCCAACCCTCAAGGGCTATCCCACAAACTTGTAGCTCACCTATAGCAGCCTTCAAACTATCGAGAAAGTCAGTTGTTACCTTCTTCTTTTTCCCAGGACACCTGCAACCCCTTCTTCCTTGATGTCGCAACCCTAACTTTGCAGGCTGAGTCCCCTAGGCCTAGCAGCAACCCTCTCCTAGCTTGGTCAAGCCTCCATAGGCCTGCGGCTAGCCTCTCCTAGGCTGGGTCAAGCCGTTTTCCCATCAAAACCTACCCAAAACAAGAAAATTGCAGCAGAACTGAGGCCTAGCGGCCTCTCTCCATGGCTGGACCGAGGTCATCAAGGATCTCCCAACAACAATGAAATGTCACAATGACCTTATGTCCTTTTATACAACTCAAGGGGGTGAGTAAAAGCCCCTAAGTTAACTCAATATTAAATTAGACTTGTTAATTCCTCTATGTGGGTGTGAAGCCTCAACACAAGCCCACAAAGCCCATCAACAAGCCCCTAAGTTAACTCAATATTAAATTAGACTTGTTAATTCCTCTATGTGGGTGTGAAGCCTCAACACAAGCCCACAAAGCCCATCAACAAGCCCATGAAGCCCCCAGCTCCAATCCAAGGGGGTTTTCACCAAATGAAAAGTCCAATGTGGTGCCAACAAAGACTCCCACGTGCCCAACACTAAGGCCACTTGTGGGAATACCTCCCGAAGCTACAAAAAGTAGGTCAATGGGACTGAAGAAAAAAGCAAGTATAAATACAATGTGGGAGTGTAAGCGCATCTCCTAGAGAATGTCGAAAATAGCATAAAGGAAGGAAGAAACCTGCAGTAGTACAACCTCAAAAATACATATATGTGATCGTGGCAAGGGGACGGTGATACAAAATACAAAGTGAGTTTGTCCAAGACAATGGACAACTCAATAGTCTGTCAAGAGAGAGAGAGAGTGAGAGAGAGATCTGGCGATACGGCTAATGGTGCCAAGGTCGCCTAGATCTGATGGTCGAGGGAGAGGGGGCGCAATGGGCACTAGCTCACTATTGAAGTCCTCGAGAACCATCAAGGGGTCTAGTCGTATGATATTAGGGGGGTGCAGGAGCAAGGGATACTCCTAGCATCTGAGATCAAAAGAAAGAAACTTTGTATAGATCTCTGGCTGCCCCTCTGGATCTGGGAGTGAGTCTAACGAACAGGAGGCACCCTGTTCTAGATCCGTTTGGAGCTGATCCCTCTAGCTCTCTGGGGCTGTATGGACTGACATACGGTTCGACACCTCTGAACCAGTCTCGAAGATGTCAATCGGTCTCCCAAAGGGGGAGGCTGAAGAGAGACACGAGGTCTCACCAATCTACTATCTAGTGCACTCTAGGACTCTTCCCGCCGCTTATTGTTCTAATCCGATGGATCAACATGGAAGTATGAGGTGATTGTCCTAGGCATCCCAGGGCGAGGCATGGCGTGCAAGAACTGTGATTTGTGGCTGAAAACCTCCTTGATGAAGAGGGCTAGGCATCTTTGGTCCCGGTATTGAAAGAAAGTAGAGAGGGAGCCCCCCGAGTCCCTATAGAGGCAGGGATAACGTTCTTTGATCTCATAGTATAGCTCAACTGAGGATCCACTTGCATAGATTGAGGTGTGACTCGAGATGTGGGCAGCCAAAAACACCATGGGAAAAGAGAGCATGCTAGATATGCACAAAAGAATAAGTGGAAATGGATCAGCACTTCTTGAGGCTTACACCCACATCAAAGAGAGGTCAAAAATTCCGATCAGCAATTAGAAAACATCATTCCAAGAGGGGGTGAACTACAGTGAGTATGATAGCAAGATAGATGCAGGCCAGAGATAAGATCCAGGGATTAGCAGCAGAAGGATGATGCATCGAGAGGGGAGGAGCAAAGACCAAATGAGTCCAATATTTCCTTTGCATCGTGATCTTGAATCATACCCCTGCTTTGTCTCTTTTTGGTTGTATCTTCTGGTGTAATATTTTATTATAGTTTTGTTGCATGAAACATTTTGCAGGAGTTGGCTATACATGTAACATCTTGGGACTGTAAGACAATTGGCCTTATGGACACTTGAATAAAATTCTCTCTCTCTCTCTCTCTCTCTCTCTCTCTCTCTCTCTCTGTGTGTGTGTGTGTGTGTGTGTGTGTGTGTGTACACACACACACATACATAGAGAGACACACACACACACACATAATGTTAAATTTGGCAACATCGACAGTCATTCTCCAATGAGAGGCCAGCAAGGGAGATTTGGAGAATCAACCAGTCTTGTGAGGTATTGACAAAAGCCAGGGGGAATGTACAACCTTTATGAGTCAAACCAAAAGTCAGGACGAACGAGATGCTATGCAAGTCTAATGCAAAAGTTAGGGGGAACGTACAACCTCTATGAGCATAGACAGTCTAGTGCAAAAGTCAGGGGAAACGTACAACCTCTGTGAGCATAGACAGACTAGTGCAAAAGTTAGGGGGAACGTACAACCTCTGTGAGCCTAGTCAAGCCTTGTGAGCCATGAGTAAAAGTCAAGGCATCTAGCAAAATTTAGGTTGAACGTAAAATTCTTATGAGCTAGAAACAAACGATTTTCCTAATATTGCAAATGATATAAATGTATTGATCTAGTGCATTGGCACGTGTAACATTATCCACTGTGAAGAGAAATTTGAATTGCCATGTAAAGAGTCGAGCTGTAGAAGTCAAAGTTGCATGTCTAGGTCAAAGTCAAGTCAAGTTGTCGCATGTTGCATG
>ML776722.1:1561939-1587528 GCA_009831015.1 Picea engelmannii
TTTTTTTTAAAGTATGTTAGATATCTTTTTCATAAACAATATTAAATATTTTTATTTTTATTTTTTATTCTTATTATTTTTTAATTATATAAATCATAATAGAATTCTTCTTTATTATATATTATTTAATTATTATCTTTTAATAAAAACTATTCATTATATATATTAAATTATATTAAATTTCATTATTCTGTTAACTAACTCAATAAAATGGTACCATGAATTTATTTATTTTTAAGTAAATAATGAACATAAAAATATAAAAATGACCTTTCATCTTACATTACAAATACACTGACTAAGGTTGAAATAATCCCCTTAACACTAACAAAGGTTATGTACAAGTTGAGATTTATAAGATTTATAGTTTTTTAAGAACAAGTTTTTTATATTAATTTATAATTTGTTGAGATTTATGAATGATAAGGTTTTTACATTAATTAAAATAATAATAATAAGTTTTTATATTTATGTTAAAATATTAAAATTCCCTGATGATGATGATTAAAAAGTAAATATATTAAAATTCAAATTTACAAATAAATAAATTAAAAAAAAAATTTAACTATTGATAAATAATAAACAATTTTTTCTATCTTATTTCTTTTTAGATAAAAGTAGGTATATAGATTATGTATTTAATACTAACAACCATGGTGATACAAGGTGGGCACCACTTTTAGTTGAGAATGGAACCATTATAAAATGAATACTTTAATGAATTATTATGGTGAAGATAACCTTTTTAGTTGAGAATGGAATCATTATAAAATGAATATTTTATGGAATCAATAATTGAATGAATATGTTATAGATTTTTGAATGACAACTTTCCCCATTAATACAAATGTAAAGTTTGACTTTTTGATGGACAAGTTTCATGAAAAAAAAAATTATCTAAATTAATGATTAGGAAGTAAATATAATAAAATCCAAACTTTCAAATAAAAGATAAAAAAGCAAAACCTCGTGAACGAATAATAATCAATTTTTTGTCCTTTTTCCTTTTAGGTAAAAGGACGTATATGGACTAACGGTTTATGCCAAATGCCAACCTCCGATGACACATGGTGACAACACTTATAAAATTATGAAATGGGAATTATTAATAGAAAGAATGTTTGTGAATGACATCTAACATAACAAATTTCATAATTAAGTAAAAGCTTGACCATCATTTAAATCAAAGAGATTAGAGTTTACTAATTCATCAACATTATCATTCAAACAAATTGGTATTATGAAAATAAATTATCGTTAATTATGTTTAATATTAATATATCAATTATTTATTATAATTTATTTTTTTTAAGTATTAATTGTTAATGGTTTTCTCGAATGGGGTGTCAATTGTTCACCATGTTATTAATGGGATTGAGGTGGCATTTGGGGTTGTTTCTTCACCTCGACATCCCCCATGCGTCAAGGTTAATGGCTCCACTTTAATAGCTTGCTTGGTTGGACAGAATGATAATGGAGGGTATGAGCGGGATGACTCTCGCACGATGTAGACTGATGAAGGTTCTTATGGTGGTACAAGGTATTGATTTCTCGGTACTCTTACCACTAGCAAGCATGATGGATCTTTGTAGGATACAGACAAAGCAGGAGAGGCCTTCAGCCTGTAATGTTCATGGTCTATGTTGTGTTCTTAATTTCTGGTTGATGTTGTTTACAGACAGATGCTCAAACCCTACTTGGTTTTGGTTCGATTCTCTTTCCTCTCCCCAAGCTCCCATGGCTCATCGTGGTAGCAACTCCTCACACTCACCAACTCACCGGCTTGCCAGACGCGAGCAACAAAGGTTTTCATTGAAGCAGTGAATTTCTATCATCAATTCATCCCGCAGGAGGATCGTGACACTATGTATGCACTTGAGGAAGAAGTTCAGATGGTTGGGGCCTATAAGGATGATGAGGAAGTGGAAGAACAGGTGGGAGGTATTATTCCTGACCTAGGTTGTATCAAAACCATAAATTCTAAACTTTTTAAAGCTTTGGAGCTCTATTAGCACACAAAGACTATGGTGGCTCTGGTCATGCTTCCTAAGGATCAGGACTTTAGATAGCTCAAACAAAGGATAGAGTCTCTTGAGCACCAGAATAATCTGCTACTGAATATGGTTCAATGGTGTTGGACACTTGGGCTGACCCAGGTTCTAATCTCAATAGGTTTCCAACAAAACCCTCAAACTATCGACCCTATTAGTAAACCAGAAGGCAACGTTGCGCACTGAGTGCACAACGTAGTCTCACCTGAGATAGATTTCTGGGGGACTGCAATACTCAATTGTTTGCAATCTAGGAAGGGATTGGGATTGTATTATGATCCTTTTCCTCGTGCATCAACATTATTATTCATTCATCTAAACTAGTATTCATTCATTCATCTAACTATGCATACATGTTGTGATTAGCTAAGTAACCATTCATTCTTTAACTGATACATAACATAACATCAAAACAACCATTCAAACACATTAACACATTGGATTTACCATGGTTCACCCCCCCTAGGTCTACGTCCACAAAGATATGTCTCTTCTACTCTTTTATTCATTCTTCTTCAAACTTTGTGGTGCGCACATTATATTCTTCAAGATTGCAATCAAAAAGGAGGGAAAATACCCTCTATGAGGCGGACTCGACCACACTAGGCTCCACAGCTTGTGACCTAACCCTCAAAAACTAGCTTATTCAGACCAACTATCTCTCCTTTACTATTGACCACATAACAATGAACTACTCCACAATTGACCAACTAAACAACCCCCACCTAGACCTCCTAGGCCTTATTTATACTCTTTTATTGTCTTATATCCATTAAATGCATGTCCAAAACCCTAACCCTAACGTGGCTAAGTCTGTCTACATGCGTGCCACGCTGCTTTTCCTCCCTCTACATGTTGTTTTTCCTTCTTTTTTTGCATATTGCTTTTCCTTCTTTTTACACATGTTGTTTTTTTGCCACATATGGCGCGCGCTCCAAAAATAAACCTTTCTCTCCAAAAATAGGCTTGCGCCCAAAATCGATTTTCTTCTCCCAAAATAGGCCTGCACCAACAGGCCCCCAACACTAACATGTGGCTCATCCCGAGCCATTCAGGTGGTGTTCGCTCCGTGCACGACCTTCTCCAAGTCATGGAACTTCCCTTCTAGTTCCTCCCATTTTTCTTTCGCTTGCGCATCTTTCTCTGTGAGCTCCTCTACCATTTGTGTTGTAATATGTTCATTTAGAGACTTTGTGCTCTCTACATGGACATGTGCCATCCTTGTCTTTTCCTCCTCTAGTTCAACAATTATTTACGTTGCTTGCTCCTAGAGTGGTTCCAATTGGGCCTACCTTGCCTGCTTATTTTTCTGTGTAGTTTTGAGTTCCATTTGAAGGTTCTTCATCTCCTACATCCCTTTCAATCTTTCGGTGATGTTCATGGCCTTTTGTCGTAGCTTCAAATCCTGCATTGCAGTGTTTACCTTCTCTTCCTGTTGACCCAACGGTTGGACCTTCTCGTCTTCCTTGAGACTAGTCCAAATCTGCGCAGTATTCTCAAAGAGTTATGTGACTTCTTGGTTTCTCTTTGGATCATATTTATTTTCAGGGCTGCCTATTGTTCTCTTTCATTTGCGATCTGTATCTTTTCTTCTATGCTTTTGCACGTTGCCTGTGTGTTGTCTTGAATTGTCTTGAAGACTTCCTACAGCTTCTTTTCGAGGTTATCGGTGTGTTGCTTCTCCTCCTATGTCTCTAGCTTGACCTGCTCTAGTACCAGTTGTAGTGCTTCATTCCCATCTTTGGCGATTGCTAGGTCTGTCGCATTTTTCCTGGCCCGTGATTGTATCTCTTGCATGACATTGACTTGTAATATGTATAGTACTTTCATTGGTATCTTTGCTAACACTAATTGTACTTGTGCCACCTCCTTAAGTGGTGGTTGCGTCAGTTCTTCCTCTAGTTGCAGCATCATTGTTGTAACATGGAAGGTTGGACTTCCCTGCGCTTTAATTTGTATTGTGTCCTCAGCGCCCCGCTTAGGTCTGTCCCCTTCCTCTGTCGATTGTTGTGTTGGTACTTGTCCTTGAGCCCGTGCTTGGGTTTCTTATATCTGCTCTAAGGCATGTTTAACCTCTGCCAATTCTTTCATGATTCTTTCTCTTTGGTTCTCGACCTCCTCATATTCCTCAGTTGCGCGGTCCTGAACACTTGTTGCTACCAAGTCGGCATCATCCTCGGTGATTGTGTATTACGGGATATCCTTATGTGCCTTGTCCTTCTTGCGCGACCCCCCTAATTGTATGATCGGCCTTTTGGGTGGCCCTGCATCTTATGAAGTTGTCGTCGTCGGGGTTTCTTGTGTCGTTGTGTCCCCCCTCCTTGTTCCTCTTTCACGGGGAGATTATCCTTCTTACATGCCAATTCTTCTTTGGGGTGTTGTCCTTCTTCTATTGTGTTGGCTTAGGGCCTGATTTCGTATGATGCGATGGTTTCTTTGCTGCAACACTTCCTCTTACAGATGTCTTTGATGACCCTGCTTCAATTTTCTTACCCTTGGGCATGTCTTTGGTTATGAATGGGATTTTCCAGTCATCCATCCAGTCCTTTATTGTCTAGTCAACCTATTTTGCATTGACGCAGTACCAAAGTTGTATCCATTCCTTGTCTGGATCCTTGTGTGCCTAGATCCACATACTGTGTCACATAGCCTTGAAGTTTGCTATCCCTTGGTACTGCACGACCACCTCGAGAGTTATTCTCCAACTATTGGCTATCTTTTCCTTCATGTCACTTAGATACTTGGTAAAGGTGTTATCATTGCCACTTCTTCGTTTCGAATCGGAAGTCCTCCCCAAGGATTTATGTCGTGTTGCGCGACATTGTCCCACTCTGTCATAGAAGTGAGAGTATATACGCTCCTTCCATCATATCAACACTATCAACCACGAATAGTGGAACTTAGTCCCCAAGTCATGTGCATCCTTGCAGTCGTCTAGGAACATATTCAACAAATACGAGGCCCAGCTTAGCATGGTGTCGTTTGTGCACTGCGTTGCTGATGCTACAACTCCTGCAAGGACCTCCTCCTTGCGACATTTCCAAAATAGTTTGCATGCCATCAGCTTCATTTCCATCCTTGTGGTTGCATCACTGATCTGTTTGATTATAATGCACGCCTTCTCCTTTGGTTTTTCCTCCATGTATTGCGCGGGCTTCTCGCCATTTGATGGTAGTCCCATGATGAAAGAAATCAACTCGACATCGATGGATATCGATCTATCCATCCACAAGAATCCTCCATAGAGGACCGCCAATAATTGCTTGACGCAGTTGTTAACATCTTTCCCCCTGCCGAAATGAGGAATCTCTAGCAAATGAAGTATCCATGTGTTTACCAGTCCTATTATCCACTTCTTTGGCTTCAACACCGGATCTCTTAGCGGCCCTATGCTCGGGCTTTTCATGTAAACTTGTTGTGCAAATTCTGGGAACTTGATAGTGTCAGACACATCATGGTATGCATATCTCAATTTCTCGACGCAACCTAGCAATCTTGGTGCAACCTGCACCCCATCTGGAATGCGCGGTAAGACTATAAAAGCCTCGCGTTTCTTGTGCAGGGACCTCGCGATGGATCGTTTCCCTTTTCTCTGTGGTAGCACGTTGGATGGCCCAGCCTCTAGTTCTCTTTCTTCCCCGCTCGACTCTAGCTATCTTATGATATCTTCGAGTTTCACTTCATCTTGTTGCGCGAACCCTACCATAGGTTGTGACCCTGGCCTGTTAGATTATGTTCTTTCATTGTCGATGTCATTCGTATGGTGGGATACTTCGACTCTGGATGGTTGTTGTGGGTTTCCTGTCACAGACGAGTTTTGGCCCCTCGCGCTACCATGTGAGTCAATGTCCATCCCGACCATCGTTAGAGCCTACCCCTCCTCCTCTACCAGTCTGGCACTCACTAGTTCATCATGTGGTGAATGAATAGATTCGGCATCGATGATTCCCTCTTGCTATCTATAGACCTGTTCTTCCTCTGTGGGTTCCTGCGACGACCTGTGACTACTTCGTGTTTTTTCTTGTCGTTTGGCTAGGTGCGATGACCTTTGGTGGTTCCATCTTGTGTAATTCTTCCTTCTATTGTTGAAATATGGCTACTAAAATCTTCGAAATCACTTGTTCACTGCTTGTCATCGTGCTCCTTAGCTCTGCGTATGCTCAAATTCACAATGAGGGTTGTTTGGCCCACTTTTAAGTTATATACGAGGTGTCATAAATGTCATGAATATTCTCGGAGACACTTCCTTTATTGCCATAAATTTTCTAAATCTTCTTGGGCATGCTTCATTAAATTTCATAAATGCTCAGTTCACGCCTTTTTATCCTGATGATTGGTTTCAGCTTTTCCAAACGTTGGCTCATTTTTCGGTGCGCTACAACCTTCCGATGCGGTGCAAATTTCTCCTGTGGTTCGTCCTCGATGCACTATGTTTGCCTTCTTTCTATTATATACTRCACGCAGTAACTTTTACTTCTCATCGCACTGGTTTCTCTATCTGTTGCRTGCGACATTTTCCATTTTCTTGTCATTCAACCAACTTCCTCCTCTTTTTGTATTTTTCTTAGGTTTTTGCTTTTTTATGTCTTTTTGTATTTTTTCTTTCCTAAATGCTACTATAGTACACTATACATCGRCCTTCCTTATTATGCTGCAACTACTGAGTGTTAGTAGGTTGATTGTCCCTATACAGTTTTAACCGACTACCATTTACCATTCCTTGCAGTTTTGTTCCTTCCAAGTCCTTTAGCTGCACGGATCCTCCATCTGATACATACTTCACTTCATATGGCCCTAGCCAATGCATTCAGAAACTTACCAGGATGTTGCAAAAATTTGTTGTCATAGAGGAGAACTAGATATCCCTCCTTAAAGCTCTTCTTCTTTATGTGTTTGTCATGTCAGGATTTCTCCCTTGCTTTCTGCACCTCTCGGTGGAATCGTGCCAGAATGATGTCTTCTTCCAGCTCCATAAGTTGACTTAACCTTTCTTGTATTGCGCCTCTTTCTGTCATATTTGTAATTACTGCTATGGATAGAATAGGTATTAAAAATTATAATGGCACCACTGCTTCTTGTCCATACACCAATATGAATGGTGTATGTTTTGTCAACTTCTTCCATGTAGTCTTGTATGCCCATAATACTGCTGGTATTTTTAAATCCCAATCATCTATGTTCACATTATAGATCTTTGTTAACTCATTCTCCAGAATCTTGTTGAAAGCTTCTATTGTCCCATTTTCCTGAGGATGATATGGAGTGCTCTTCTCGTGATAGACTTCAAATTCCTCAGTCATAGCATGGATGGTACTATTAATGAAATGGGTGCCTTGGTCACTCATAAGAATCCTGGGACATCCAAATCTTGTAATCACCTACTCAAATAAGAAGTGTTTTGATATGTCTGCGCTGCAATCCTTGGTTGGTGTTGCTTCTGCCCATCTGGTTAAGTACTATGTAACAACAATGATGTATCTAGCTCACGACCTTCTTGTTGGTGGATTAATAGGCTCGAAAAATTCTATTTCCCACTTGTCAAATACCCAAAGAGTTACTTGTGGTCTTAGGGGAATCTCATCCCTCCTGTTGGGTTTGTCAACTCTCTGATAGACATCACAGTTCTTGCAATATTCTTTTGCATCTTTATGAATTGTTGGCCACCATAAACCTACGCACAATACCTTCTGTGCGGTAGCTTTTCCTGCATAGTTTCCTATAGCTATGCCTTCATGAGCTTCGGCTAGAACCATGGGTCATTCATGTTCCAATACACACCTTCTCAAAATGTTATCTGCTCCCAGCTTGTATAAATAACCTAAATTAGTTGATAGTCTGCAACTCTGACTACCAGATTTTTCTTTTGCACGGTACTAAACTCCTTTGGTGCAACCCCTGTACTCAATAATTCCATGATATCGGCAAAGTACTCATCAACTATCTATACTGAAAATAATTGTGCATCAGGGAAGTTTTCTTCTAAGTTAGTAGGTTCTTCTCCATTGGTTACCCTTGGCAAGTGATCTAGTCCTGTATTCAGTTTCCTTAGTTTAACTATTAATTCAAAATCAAATTCCTGGAACAATAATAGCCATCTACAAATCCTCCCCCCCAACACTGGCTTGTTGACTAGATATTTGAGGGCAGAATGATATGTGAACATTTTAAAGTGCTTGCCCAATAATTAATGTCTAAATTTTTGCAGTGCATACACTATGGATAGGTCTTCTCTCTCTGGTGTGTTGTAATTATGCTCTGACTCGAATAACTTCCCGGTTGAAAAGGCTATAGGATGATCTAAGTCACCTTCTCTTGGTTGCGCCTGAATTGCTTCAAGTGTTATTGTTGATGCATCTACATGCACATGAAATGTCTTTTCCCAATCTAGAAACACCAAGATAGGTGTTGTCACCATCTTCTCCTTCAAAGTATCCAATCTATGCTTACAATCTTCGTTCCACTGAAATTTGGTGTCCTTCTTCAACATCTTTTCCATTGACGCGGTAATCTGCACATACCCTTTGATAAACTTCTTGTAGTACTTTGTATGTCCAAGTGTGGCTCTTAACTGGCGCACCAACTTAGGTGGTGGTAAATTCACAATTATAACAATCTTAGCAGGGTCAACCGGTAACCCTTGTTTGCATACCACATGTTCTAACAGTATCCCAAAAGGCATGCCAAAAATGCATTTCTTGATGTTTAATGAGATTCGACATTTCTTGCATCTTTCGTACATTAGTCTTAGGACTTCTACATGATCTTTCAGAAGACTAAAAACAATCCAGCCATCCATATATACTTCTAAGAACTGATGTATGAACTCTTTAAAAGCAGCTATGACCACTCTTGAAAAGATAGTTGGTTCATTCTTCAATCCAAAGGGCATAATTGTATACTGATATGATTCCCATTCTGTAACAAAAGTAGTCTTATGCCTATCCTCTGGAGCTATTTTGATCTTATGATAACCTAAGAATCCATCTATGAATGAATATATTTCCTGGCTTGCCACATTCTCCAAGACCTCATCTTTAAATGGGGTGGGGAAAGGATCATGTAAGCAAGCATAATTTAATTTCCTTAGATCTACACAAATTCGTATTCCCCCTTGTTTCTTTTTCTGGACTACCATGGGACTGATCCATGCAGATTCTTCTACTATCTCTATGATACCAACTTCTAGCATTTGATCAAGTTCTGCTTTCACTTTTTTCTTATACACTGGATTTAGCCTGTAGGGTCTCTGTCTGACAGGTCTAGCATCTGGTTTTAAGGGTATCTTCATCTCACCTAACTCACCTGTTATTCCTTTCATCTCTGTAAAGGTTGTTGGAAACAAGTCATTGTATTCGTGCAATAATTATGTTATCCTTTCTAGGGTCTGATCATCCAAGCAGTCTCCAATGCTGGCCATTTTTTGGTTTTCTTCTGTCCCAATGTTGACTTTCTTGACCTTAATTGGTGCAGCAAGCTCCTCTGACTCCAGAGATGGACCTTCCACCTCTCTCTCACCTTCTAACTTTGTTATTTGAATGTTGTGCAGATCATCTTCATCTGGTGCTTCCTTTGCGACATGATAACATGAGAGTAAGTCTTTGACTATCTGTCTATTATGTTGTTGATATTTTGTTATAATTTCCACCTCAGGTGCCTCAAAAAATATCATTCCCTGTATCGGCTTCAGTGCTGAATCAATATTGGGGTTCTCATGCTCAAATGAGAAAGTTACCACAAAATTCCGTTGTAATATTATCCATTATGTAGTGCCTCTATGCATCTCCCAGTCTATGTACTAGTTCCCTGGTATCCCTTCCAATGTATGAACAAAGCAATGATGCCATTCTTCTAGTGGTATCAACCTCCATTTTGTTTTGCATCTCTCTATGTGCTTCATTGTTCTTCCTCGCCCATCATACTTCTGGAATGTATTGCTCCCCTGTTCTGCGCCAAATCTTATGTGCAGTAACCTTTTACACTAATACCAGTCCTGAATTGTTTCCTTATGTGCGCCCCACCATCTTGCAGGTGTTGACTTGAGTGCAATATCCAGAGCTAACAACCTTTAATTTTCCAACACTTCCTCCTCATAATTTGTTAAGAATTATTCTAAGTCATTCAAACCATGAAAAGTGGTAGGTCCCCTTATCTTTGTACCCACCCACCTTACTGAGCAGTCTATTCTTGCACACCTCCTTGTGGAGACTTCATGTAGTCGCTACTACCGATTTTCTAGACCTATATCTGAGTCTGAAGCACCCGATGTAATGCTTCTCCAGCTGAGTACCCCATCTGCAGTTGGGTTGACATAGTCTTTTTCTCGCGCGATAGTCCTATATAACTGATTTATTTATTCCAAGTCCAAACATGTTGCCTCTACAAACCTTTTTCCATATGAATGATCCAATGGTGCAATCACTCTATATTTGCCTGATTCAAAAGACATTTTTGGTGTCTTCAAGTTGGTCACAACCTGGTTATCAATTGCCCAGTCCAGTCCAAATAATGTTGGGTAGGATGTTGTGCCATCTACTATTTCTATAACCTCGAAATCTGCCACAGTGCACACTCCATTGTAACATTATATGTTGATTTGTCAATTTCAACTGGACAGGTGAATATCCTAATGTGGGTTCCCCCATACACTGCCATGTCTTCTTAGGTAAAACATTCATTTCAGATCCTAAATCAAGTCTGATATCTCCCATATTGAAATCCTCAATGTTGGCATTTAACCTGAATTCCCTACTTGTTCTTCTTCTCATATGGAGATGATTCACTGTCTTCTATTCTAACTTCCCTTCTATTTATGTGTTACATCTTTCTAGCAAATTTTGTAAGACCTTAATGGACGATGGATCATCAATAACTTAACACAGGATTGCAGAAAAGTATTTATGTTACTTACTTTCTCTAAAGGTTGTCCTTTGATGGTGTGATCCATTGAAGATGGCATTTCGTACATTGGTGGATCTTGAGTTTGTTGCGCAATTGATGTAGATGCAATGTTCTCTTTTAGAATCTCCTGTCTGGCTTCCTTAAAAGTTTCATTTTCTTTCTGCATGTCAAAATGCATCTGTGGTTCAATATTCTTCTTGACCCACTAGTGTTGAGCTGGATCTTGTTTTGCTGCATCAACTCCTGTCTTGACTCCTCCTCTAGTAATTATGCTGATATTATTCCCATCATCCTTGGCTTATGCAGAAATCCACTGGACATTTTGCTTGTTCTGGTTCATTTTTTCCTGTATTTTTCCCAATAGTGTTGGGTAGTCTTCTGTGTCGTGCTCTACTGCGCGACAATACATACATGTAGCAAGTGGAAGTGGATAATCTCTTGCATAATGTCTTGTTTGTTGACAATTGTGGTAAACTACTGGCCCTCTGCCTCGTCCAAATCCTCTTCTGCCTCGGCCTCCACCTCTTAATCCACCTTGATCTTCGTGCGGTGCATTATATTGGGGTATCTGGTTATACTATGTGGGATTATATTGTGGTTGCGCATTGTTGTATTGTGCCTGTGCGATATTGAATTTTGGTTGCACATTAGTGAACTACGGTGCAATTTGGACTGTCATCATCTCTGATTGCACCCTATGGGTGTCTGAAGTTCTTTCTCTCGTCAATTCCAGTGTTCTACAGTCCTTGTCATCATGACCCACTGATTTTCCAAAGTTGCAGTAAGAACTCTTTGGAACTATCTTATACTTCTGCATCAATGGACAATAATATGGATCATGATTGTGTGTCTTACAAATATCACACCACGATCCTCCTGTTGGCAAGGGGTTTGGGACCCCTACTGCCAAGTACTGCGCAAATGTTGGACATTCATTCTTATGGTGTCCTTTTGTCCTGCATAATGTACATCAAGAAAATTCTTTCTTCTCTTTCCCCTTATTATGGTTGAATTGAAATGTCAGATTCTTCAGATCCTCTTTCAACTCTTCTATTGTTGGATTTGTCTGTTGATACTGGTTTTCTTCTAGTTGCTTGCAGAGCCTCTGCTTGAGTTTGGAACTTTTGTTGTCTCAAAGGATACTTCAAGTGTAGTAATATTGAGTTCACAAATAACCACCTATGTTACATGTCAGTAATAAAATACTTCAACTTACCTTTCAGACATTTGAACCTTTGATCAATCTCCCAGACAGACTCACCTGGTTTCTACCTGATTTGAATCATTTCATTCATGTACTGGTCTTCTGAGCTTGGCTTATGGAATTCATTGACCAACAAATTTTTCACCTCTGCGACAGTCTTTGGTGCTCCTTATGGATTGTTTACATGAAGGCTCATGTACCAGTCTAGTGTGCGGTCTCTGAGTGTTATAGCTAGTTGCGTGAATTTTTTATCCTCGTCTGTGACCTACTTTGCTTCCCATATCATTTCACAGATAAATAAATGCTTTTCAGGGTCCTCTAATGCCTCGCCCTGAAAATATGGTAATCTGATAGTGGAATCTACTCCTGCCATTTTGAACTGTGTTGAACTACTACCTCTGCGTGGTGTAGATAATTGATTGTTACTTCCTTAACTTGTACCTCTAGTTGTCGGTCCTCTTTTGGATCCTTGACCTATTGCACCTCTTCTACTAAAAATTGGTTGTCTAAAAGTTGGTGTTCCTTCAGCTGCATTAGTCGCACATGGGGTTGTAGGTTCTAAACTAACTGTGATTTGGACTTGATCCAGGTGGATATTGGTGGCCAACCACCTGTTCCAAATTCCAACTGGCTCATCTTGACAGTTTTCAGTTCAACATGTTTCTTTGTAATGGGGTCATTTCTTTCTAATTGTAAGTTCTGCACTTCTGGTGCTATCCTGAATCCCTACACAGCATCCAGGTGGATATTGGTGGCCGCCCACCTATTCCAACTAGTTTATTTTGGAAGTGTTCATGTCAGTACATCTTTTTGTACTTTCAGGGCCATTTTGGGGCTCTAAATAGTGTTTTCTTGGCTTCCCACAGTCAAAATGTAAATAAAGTTAGAGTTTGACGACACAATGCATAATTCTCGAAAAGACCTTTCCAATGGGATATCACACGCCTAAAACGGAGATCGTATGCAAACATTACGACCCTGGGAAGTTAATGTACTAACTTACCCCAACGGGGCCCACATGACTTTTGGCGCTTCATCTCCTAGGGTTAGGTTTTTGGATGTCTAGGGTTTTTGCATTCATGTTTATCATAAAAAGGCCTTCAGAGCCTCATTGTAATCATCTTCTTGTGAATGAGTGTAGCCATCACATCTCTTCTTAGAGATAAACCTGCCAGCATTCTAGCAAGTCTTGCACTCTGTATTTTTACAGTCTCTGTACATTTCTTTCATTAATGGAAATCATGTATTATTGCATTTCTATGTTTTTGACAATTTTAATGTGTATTTCATTGTAATATCTTTGCTTTCATTTCGTTCCAAAAATAATCTAGATCAATGGTATCAGAGCAGGCTTCTCTTGATTGTTTTTTAGTGCATGTCCTCGACGAGGTCCGAGTGTAGCAAGTTGGGTCTCGAGCTTGTCTCTCTTGAGGACAATCTCTCTCTCATGCCTAAGAAACCCTCTATGGCGGCAAAAAAGAAAAACAACGGAGCAAAAGATTCTATTAACATGTTGCTTGAGCAAGCTCTCACACGACAGAGGAACAAAATGATGGAGAATTATTCCCACATCCTTCAACGCCCGTCGATAGCAACATACAAATCTTCATCAAACGACCACTTTGGAGGAACCTCTCCCTTCAAGGTACAAGATAATTTTGATATTATCATATTTGAAGGCCAGATAGATGCAGATTCCTTAGAAAATTGGTTAAATCTACTAGAAGGTTATTTCTTTGTTCATAATTTTTCTTACGGGGAAAAGATCACCTTCGCGCTCCTCAAGGTCGTCCCCCATGTCAAACATTGGTGGGAAATTTACTGGGAGAAAATTTCCACAAAGGAATCTAGAATATATGGGGCCGAGCCCACTTGGTATTTTTTTGTGGATGCGGTCAAGGAACAATACTACCTTGTTGATAACTATGAATAGTAGTACATGGGATGGACCACACTGCGACAAGAGAAGAGCCAAATAGTGTTAGAGTTCACAGATACTTTCCATACCTTGCACACCAAGTTAGGTATCAAATACTCTTAGAAACACATGGTTCTGAAATACCATGGGGCTCTGCATAGGTACATCCAAACCGAAATGGATTTCCTAAACATCTTATCATTGGGACTTGCCTATCGATATGCTGTCAAAATCGAGCAGAAATTTAGTTACCGAAACAAATGGGAGTTCGGGTATGAAAATCTGCAACAACCAAAGCATGGTAAAGATGACCCTAACCAACAGCCTCTAAACAACCATTCCAAGACACAATAAAAGAAGGGTAAAGGAAAGACGAAGAATGACACTGGGAAGTGGTGCGACTTCCACAAAATCCCCTGGCACAACACCGATGATTAACTCTCTAAACTGTCATTGGTGGTCGAGGTTAAAGACAAGGAGCCAAACGCTGATTCATAATCTGATCCAGAAAATATTGAAAACAAACAGATCATTGACGTAGACCCCACTGCTATTGTCGTGACCAAAATTATTCAACCAGAAGAACTAGTATATCATGAAGAGGGAGAATGCCTCTTCCATTCACAGATATGGGTGAAAGGGACTCCGTTGCATTTCATTGTTGATAGCGGCAGCCAAAAAAACCTCATCTCAGCTGAGACAATCAAACAATTGGGTTTGTCGACAACACCATAACTGAAACCATACAACATCAGGTGGCTTCACCAAGGACGAGATCTTTGTGTCAGCCAACAATGTCACCTGTCCTATGGCATCCATCCCCTCAAGGATGAGGTAGTGTGTGATGTTTCCCGTCTTGATGCCTATGATGTTGTTTTGGGCCAACCATATATGTGGCAACATCATGTTGTTTATGAGTCTCAACCTCTCAGTGTCATTATTACTCTGGGGGTACAACTCTACAGGATACCAGAGGTAGTTCTGATTACTGTTCCACCAAAACAGTCTTGCAAGGTAATCTCTCATATTGCAAAATTCATCCTCTTCACAATATGTTCAAAGGATGCACAAAAGGCCACTACAACCACTACAGCCTCAACACCTTCTATCCAACAAAAGCAGATTGGAGAAGAGAAAGAAGATATTGTTTCTTCACCTACAATGGTGCCTACACAATGCCCGGTCAATCCCAGAGACAAACAGTTGGTGGAATAGATTCACCCCACCAACAATAGGTCCATGACAACCTTCCACATACTAAATATCACAACTTCTCCAACAAGGCACACAACTCACCAAGATTCAGATTTAGAAAATGCTTTCCCCTCTTCCTTGAGCACTTAATGCAATGGAGACCATTGCTTCCTAAGAGGGGAGGATTGATCCAGGTGGATATTGGTGACCACCCACCTGTTCCAAATTCCAACCGGCTCATCTTGATAGTTTTCAGTTCAACATGTTTCTATGTAATGGGGACATTTCTTTGTAATTGTGGGTTATGCACTTCCGGGGTTGTCTTAAATCCCTACACAACATCCAGGTGGATATTGGTGGTTGCCCACCTATTCCAACTGGATTATTTTGGAAGTTTTCATGTCAATACATCTTTCTGTACTTCCAGGAGCGTTTTGGGGATTTAAACAATATTTTCTTGGCTTTCCACAGTCAAATTGTAGATGGAGTTAGAGTTTGACAACATAATGCGTAGTTCTCGAAAAGACCTTTCCAATGGGCTATCACACGCCTAAAACGAAGATCGTATTCAAAAGTTATGACCCCGGGAATTTAATGTACCAACTTACCCCAACGGGGCCCACATGAATTTTGGCACTTCATCTCCTAGGGTTAGGTTTTTGGATGTCTAGGGTTTTGGCATTCATGTTTATCATAAAAAGGCCTTCAAAGCCTCATTGTAATCATCTTCTTGCGAATGAGCATCCTCGTCATATCTCTTCTCAGAGATAAAGCTGCCACCATTCTAGCGAGTCTTACACTTTGTATTTTTACAGGCTCTGTACATTTCTTTCATTAATAGAAATCATGTATTGTTGTATTTCTCTATTTGTGGCAATTTTAATGTGTATTTCATTGTAATATCTCTACTTTCATTTTGTTTTGAAAATAATCTGGATCAGGATTGGAGTTCTGCCTTCTGTTCCTGACCCTGGACCTTTTGTTTTCCTTTCATATGTTGCGCGTAGGATTTCCTCAATCTGCTCCACAGCTTGGAGATCCTCTACCTCTTCTTCATCGCTCACTAAGCCTTCTCTATTGGCTATGGCCCTCTTTTTGTTATTCATCTTATATTGGTAAGGTCTACCGCTGCGCGTCGCTCCAAATTTTTTCATCATCTTCTTTGTCTGATCCTCGTCCATCATTATTGGGTCCATGGACTCCTTATGCTTCCCCTTATCCATCTCCTTGTCCATATCTCAACCTCTTGTCGGTACTTCCCCCCTTCCCCCATGCATGCAGGGAAGTTTAGTTGTCTGATTCCATGGTCATCGTGCCTTTTTCATACAATAAAATCTTGATAGAAGTATATAGTGATCTGATGTACCTACCTTTGGGTCCCTTCAGAAAATCCTTCTCTGCAGCAGTGTAAGACTTCGCAATATCAACTACAAATTCAATGATAAACCCTGCAATAATACCGTCTAACCAAAAATCTACTGCGCACGTAAACTTATTGTTGACTTGTTTCAACTACGCGATCTCCACAAGATGCCACTCTAGCTGTCTGATCTTATTCACAGGATGGTTGTCCTTCAACCTCAATAACCACTCTTTCAACATATGCGAGAATTCACAGAAAAATACTTCATGTAAGTTGCTAAACATATATTTGCCAAGATATTGGCGTGGTGTAAATTTAGGGTTTATGTTGTCCTTTTGCACAAACGCGAGTTCCTTTGTCATTAACCATCTTTCAATCTCCACCTTCATTGGATTCCATGGCCTGAACATTCCCTTCTGCGTTTTCATTCTCCGTGATTTTCTTCAACATATCCCTTCCAATCAAACTTGTGCAGTTCCAGTCGGCAACAAAACCATTTGTTGGACACTGGGGCTGACCCGGGCTCTGATCTCAATAGGTTTCCAACAAATTCCTTGAACTATCGTCCCTCCTAGTAAACCAGAAGGAAACGTTGCGCACTAAGTGCACAACACAATCTCACCCGAGATAGATTTATGGGGGACTACAATACTCAGGTGTTTGCAGTCTAGGAAGGGATTGGGATTGTATTCTGATCCTTTTCCTCATGCATCAACGTTATTATTCATTTATCTAAACTAGTATTCATTCATTCATCTAACTATGCATGCATGTTGTGATTAGCTAAGTAACCATTGATTCTTTAACTAATACATAACATAACATTGAAACAACCATTCAAACACATTAACGCATTGGATTTACCGTGGTTCACCTTTCCTGGGGCTACGTCCACAAAGATCTGTCTCTTCTACTATTTTATTCATTCTTGTGCAAAATCTACGTTGCACGCATTACATTCTTCAGAATTGCAATAAAAAAGGAGGGCAAATACCCTCTGTGAGGTGGACTAGACCACACCAAGCTCCACAACCTATGACCTAACCCTAAAAAACTAGCTTATTCAGATCAACTATCTCTCCTTTACTACTAACCACATTGCTAGCACTGAGAGTCACCCTCTGACTGCTAGAGGATAAGCCCAGTACCCATTTGATTTAAATGATTAAAACAGGTAATACTTGGTGGATCAATAAGAAAAGAGTAAAAGGGAGGGCATCACATTGCTTGCAAATACATTCTATTGGGCATGGAGTCATAACATTCTTCAGATCACAGGTAATCGAGTTGCCTACCAGACAAAAGGCTTATGCAAAGATGGGTAGAAGAATAGAAGGTAAACAAAAAGAAGAATATACACATAACAAAGATCATTTTGTAATATAGATTAAAGAGTGCTTGAACAATAATCTATGATTAACAAGCAATTACTACAAATCATTTGCATCTCATGAATCCATTAACCAAAGGAAACTTTTGATCTTCAAGATATGTAAATATTACTCAAGCAAGATGATAAGAAAGAATGGAAACAAGAGAAAAACAGTCTGGTATCATAGCTTTCACGAATCTCTAATGGAAAAAATGCCTACAACACATGCCCTCAAGCTTACAAATGAGCAACTCAACTGCTCCTCTAGCTCTCTCCTCTCTTGGATCATGAATCCAACCCTTTCCTTCTCAAAATCCCTTTCATTTATAGTAAATGATCTCTATCTACCCTAAGGAGGTCGAAACCAAGGAGTTACATAGGACCCCTACAATTCTATGTGCTAACACACATAACAATGAACTAGTCCACAATTAACCAACTGAACAACCCCCACCTAGACCTCCTAGGCCTTATTTATACTCTTCTACTGGCTTATAGCCATTACATGCATGTCCAAAACCCTAACCCTGACGTGGCTAGGTTTGTCTACATGTGTGCCACACTGCTTTTCCTCCTCATGCATGCTGCTTTTCCTTCTTTTTCTGCATGTTGCTTTTCCGCCACCTATGGTGCGCTGCAAAAATATACCTTTCTCTCCAAAAATAGGTGTGCGCCCAAAATAGAGTTTTTTCTCCCAAAATAGGCATGCACCAACAAATAGCTAGTCAAACGTCATGGCAGATCCTTTTCACTACCTTCAAGAGATAGACTGCACACTTGTTCTTCTTCGATTATGGATTCCATGGACAACTCTAAGTTGTGGGCTCCCCAGGCACCCCCTTTTGATGGTTAATTTGAATTCATAATTTTTTGGTTAGGTCTTGTATAAGGATGCTATAACTTAGACAATTATATTTATTTGTTTTGTTTGTCTAGGTAATAGGTTATACATACTGTAAGTATTTATGTTGCTCCAATCCTATTCAGATGTTATGTCTATATCTAAAACTTGCTCCGATTTCCCTTCATGACTGGGCCCTTTGTTCTGCTTATTTTTTCTTGGTTCATTAGCCTGGTTATCTTTTTGGACTTGGTTTGTTGGCAGGCATGTAAGTACATACTATCAATATTTGAATATAAAGTTTGTTTTTTTTTTCATAGAAAAAAAGCTTCTTATATTCATAGAATGTACATGTTCTATACTTTCAAAATTTCCTTAGAAGGCTTCCTTCCCGACTGTTTCAAAAAAGATCATGTGACTACATCTGTCTTACTGTTCTATATGGTTACAAAACATTATGTACTTTCTTTGATATCCCTGCATCATTTTCAAGTCGTATACATAAAAGAGTTACAGTCTGAATTCCATTGTTTCTGTTTCGGTGCCTTCAAAGTACTCATAGTACCCAAAGGCCCCTCTTTGCAGTTGTAGAGCTTCTTTCGAGAGTTCGTCTGCTTTTACTTTAAGTTCTCTCAATATATGTTGAAAATACATCCAATCAAAGAATTGAAAATAAAGTCTTATGCCTCTCAAAATGTTGGCCAAATTCATGTTTTGAATGGAAAATTTTCCTTTGGCCCAGTTAATCACCAACTTTGAATCTCCCATGACTTGAACCTTTCTGATATCCTTTTGCTTTGTTGTATCTAGAAGGGTCCATAAAGCAAAGAGTTATGCTTTATTATTGGACCCTCCTCCTGGAGCATACCTGATGTTAATATAATGGTTCTGATTTAAGAATAAAACAACTCCCACTCCAATGGAAAGTGGATTTCCTTGGATGGCATCATCAGAATAACCTCATGGAATAGAGTAATCCATAACATGGAAAGAGGGTGCCCTTTGTTTTGGATTTTTCTGTTCCTATTTGGACTCCACTGCCTATGTCAGGGTTAGGGATGTAATCACTTCTGACGACATCCATTTATCTTTAAAAATTGTTGAGTTGCATTCCCACCATAAATTTGCAACCGAGATGCATGGTAGCCCTGCATACAACTTTAGCAATCTGTCCTGAATCCACAACTTATAACATTCCTCAAGGAACATATTATTCCAGTTTGCACCTACTTTGAGCTATTCTTTTATCATTGTGGAAACCTGACCTGCATAAGGGCATGATACAAAAAGGTGAGATGCAGATTCAAAGTTTAATTTGCAAAGTACACAGTGGTTTGGACCATGCTAGTTCCTTTTTTCGAGATTATCCTAGGTCAACAGTTAATTTGAATATAAATTCTTACTTACAAAAACAACAAGTATTAATTATTAATGGTTAACTTTTCATCAACTTGAATAATTTATTTGGCATGCATTTCATTAGGCGATGTTGATGGTGATGAACAAGTGTGATCGAAACGAATGAAATGACATGGAATTATTTTTCTAATGGAACTTAACCATTACAGAAATTCAATATTAGTTACTTTCTCAACAAGGGCTTGGTTGGCTATATTGAAAATGACGGTTGTTGCATGATGGAGAGAGGCGGTGATGGTTAGGGTTCTGGCCTAGCCGTGGACACAATCCAAATCCCAGTGTGTCCAATCATCCTAGCCTCGCATGGTCGGCCTTTCCTCCTCTGGTTTTATCTCCAACATCCCTTCCTGTGTGGCAACAACGATGGCTTCCTTTCCTCTAAACAAATAGTCCTCCTTTGACGACTCAAGATTTCAAATGGCAATGGTTTTTGTTTCAACTCTACCTTCCTCACCTTCTCGCGTTGGGAATACCATGGGAGTTAGCATGGACAATGTATGTAGATCCTTCCCTCTTCCCTCTAATGTTAATACAAGTAAGGGTTATTTTAGTGATATTGTGAATAATGTCTCTCTTTCTCCTCGTCTTTTGGTTCCAAAAGCTCCAACCACCATTATTCCCATAGTGAAAGATGTTGTAGTCCAGGTGGATTTTTACAATACCAATGGTCTTGTGTGTTGATTCAACAGTCTCTAGCTTCATTTAGTTAATTTGTACAAATGGATTTTGAACTCCTGGAAACTCAATTTAAAAGAGGATGCTTGCATTTATCCATGTGTAAAGGGGTTCTTCATTGTTGAGTTTCATCTTGTAGAGATAGGGATTTGATTTTAAACTCTGGACATTGGTTCTGGGGGAATTTGGGATTATGTATGAAACCATGGACCCCATCCTTCAACCCAATGACATATACCCTTTCCCCAGCTCCTGTGTGGGTTAGACTTCCAAATATGCCTTTGCTTTTTTGGAGTTCAGACTCTCTTCAAGCGTTTGGAAGATATCATTACAGAAGCTCTGAAACAAAGAATTGAAGCACCACTATGTATGCTTGAATATGAGTAGAAATGGATTTCAGCAAAGGGTTTCCAACTGAAATAATCTTGATAGGTGAAAACTACTCCTAAACTCAAAATCTTGAACATGTTTCTTTTCAATGTATAGATATCTTTAAAATAGGGCATTTAGCATCAAATTGTCCAAAAAGGCTAAGGAAAGTTAGGAAGCAGCATCGAAACCCAACCTAGTGGGTTGGAGCCAAGGAAGAACATCAATTGATTAGCAAGGAAGATCCTTCTAAATTGGACCCTCCCATGGAAAAAACAAAAGTGGATCCAAAGGAAATTAGAGACACGCCAATGGAGAGAAAATTAGGTATACTTATTCAAAAGAAGACCCTTCATCTCAATAAGGATCGACACAACAATATATGGTGGAAAAGACACTTGCTCTTCCTTGAGGTCTGGATCAAGATACATAACCCCACTTAGCCCACAGACTAAGGCGAGCTGGGTAGATTAGGATATAGAACCCCCACTTGGCCCATAGACCAAGGCAAGCCGGGAAGATTAAGCTAAAGAATACAAGACACAAGAATAATTAGAACCCCCAAATCAAGACAAATCATGATTGATAGGAACAACAAGGACCTTTTCAAAGACAAAGGAATATTGAACAATAGTAAAAAACAAGAAAAAATCCCATTCAATAGCACAACCAATAGTGACAAGAAACATGGTCTGTAATCCAATTTAGGCATGAATTACTTCTATCTCTTATTATGTAAGCAATTTGTTAGAATTTACTCACGTAACAAATATTAATTGTAGTTTTTTGGACATAAGATGAGCAATTTGTTAGAATTTAGGCATGAAGAATAGCTTCACTAAGTCGTGAGAAGTATGTACTTCGTTAATATCAATATAACGCAATGTCACTCACACATGTTATAAATAGAAAGCATTCATATAAAAATAAAAATATATTTTAATATTAACGAGGACAAGGCCAATAAATCCTAAATGTGATAAAAAAAACTACTTATATTCCACAAAAGAGTGATAAAGTTAAACTTTGTGATCCAAGTCGACATAGACCTTACATGACGACCTCGCCTTCACTAAATGGCACAAACCTTCTCAAGCCTTGGATGGCATCAACATGGAATTCCCAACCAACTTTAACACGAGCATAATGCCAATACCCAACTTCGAAATTAAGATTAATGGAGAACAATTGAATGGTTTTCACTCTCCCTTAAAAAGCTATATCATCACGACATCAACATAAAATCGGTGACATTTAGATAACAATGTTATACAATCGCCTTAAATAAATGTAAGTATTACATAATCCAAACTTATTCGTTTAGAAAACATCATAATGTAGAGCATTTGTTGAACACAAAACTTTGCCTTTCATAACCCTTCTCAATACTCACACACATAAAGCAGCTCTACTATTATTGTCTTGTAAACCTTCGTAACACTCTTGTGTATGGGTATCCTTAACTTTTTAGTTGTAATGCAAATTAAGCATTATTACCATATATTAAGTCTATGTGATCTTGTCATGTTGTAATGTTATGTTCTATTGTATCATTATTAATTCACTCAACCTTTTAATTGTAATGCAAATTAAACATTATTACCATATATTGAATCTATGTGATGTTGTAATGTTATGTTCTATTGTATTATTATTAATTCACTTTATGCATGGTTCATAAAACAACACCACATTTGGGAGTTGAGTTGAGTTGAGTTACATTTCAACAATTCATACCAAACATCTATAACTTTGAAATCTTTGAAATCCCTGCTTCATCTTAAGCCTAAACTTAAGTGCTCAAATCAAGCCAGTAACAAATCACGTGAGATAACCCTCACATTGATTACATAATCACTTAACACACATTTTTTTCCTTGGAAAAAATGTCACAACTTCTTATTAGACAAAAATATTACATTCAATGTATGCTTGTTGACAACATTCATACAACATACCAAAAAGAAAGATATCCCTTCCTATCTATCTTATTAAGAAGTACAAAGGCATGTAAGCACCCTTCATAACTTTTACAAAAATCTTTCGTTGATCACTTTTTCAGTCAAGGGGAAATAACCAACGCTGAGAGAAAATCTTGTGGGGAACAAGAAAGACTCTCCTCATTTTTATAGAGGTGGTACTCCTCTTTTGATATATGTGGAAGATTGTTTTTATGGCCTTAGATACATGCAATGGGTGAGTGATAAACAATAAAACCCCAACAAATATTCCAATAAAGCTCTCGTTTAGCATATTTACTCATTAAACACATCAACTTATTCGTGAAAGAAAAGGGAATAAATATAATTGATTTTTTTTTTATCTAGAGGGTTTGCTCTCAACAAAGATTTTGCCCTCCTTTTAAAATAATGTGAATACATAATCAATTATGAATTTGCAAGAGAAAGGAAAATCAAATCGACGGGTCTTCAAATAACTTTACAGGACTTCTATGTTAATATCAAATGAGTTTATAAAGCATCATCTTCTCAAGAATCCATTGATACATCTACCACACATATTCATAAAAACAACTTGACACTTGAATAGTTCTTTGAGGGGAAGATAATAATATCCCAAACGTAACAAGTTTAACAATGTTTGAAACAAGAGGGTTGAACTATCCTCAACAAGATCTTAATGATAATTAAATAAAATTAATTAAATTGCATTTGCCTTTTTACAAGAAGGATTTCGCTCCTCTGGACCTAGAATATCGTAAAAAATAACTAGAAGAATTTAGAAAAAGAGCTAATAAGAACAAGATCTTCCTGTTGCCAAACATACATGGAAAACCTAATGAAAAGAATCAATCATAAATAAAGATGGGGGAGAAAGTTAATAAGCTTAAGTCGAAAAATATTAGAAAGGCAAAACTTGCTTCTTGCAAACTCTCCATCAGAACCTTTGAATGTCTTTTACATCTTCTTTTATAATCTTCTCTTCATCTTCCTGAAGATTCTTTAGGGTTAGGATTAGGGTTTTATTTTCCCCTTTGTAAATGCGAACTTAGATATATGTGCCATCAACTGGGACCCACTTTAGAAGTTCATAAATTTCTTTTAATAAACCATTTTTCAAAAATGATTCATCGTCAAGCTAAAAATTAGTCCCGATCGTAGTTTAATGTTTAGGGAATGAAAGTTATGATTCCATACATGGAAACCAATTCCAAATTATTCTTCATGTCTCTAGATTTCCAATGAGCTCTCATTTTCTCAATTTGGACATTGGGATCAAACGTTATGGCCTTCGGAATATAGGCACTCAGTAGTCGTTGATCTATTCTTCACATGAATTTTTGACCCTTGAATTGAAAATCCGCCTTTTTTATCCCACATACATTATGGAATAGTTATAATATTATGTTTATAAGCAAAATGACATCCCATATTATTTGTGTGTGAAGTAGAGAGAGCCATGGAACCCTTCGTAGCTTGTGCACAGTGTAACTTTTGGTTCCCACTTCATCGTCCAGTCATCATGCCAAGTCACTGCCCAGTAATCCATATCCAACAAATATCATCCAAGTCTCACCCAGGGATAAGTCTACTTCACTGCCATGTGTCCTAATGTGATAGGTCCACTTCACTTCCACGTGTCCCGATATGCCAAAGAAAGTGGGAGGGGAATAAAACTTAGGAAAACAATGAACAATTTCACGAAACAATAATATTGAAAAATAAGATTACGTAGAATGTTGAGTGTAAAACCCAGTGAATTTGAGCAAGTGTTGGGAATGTTGAAATGCAGGTGCAAATTGAGGATTTTGGAAATCATAACGCAAGCTCCCACATTCAAAAGTCAATAAATAAACTAAGAGTAAAACTCAGTAGGAACTAAGTGTAAAACTCAATAAAATTAGATAACTCACTAGGGTGCAACTTGAGTGACACGTAAATGCAAGTGCAAATTGAGGATTGGAAATGTGGGTTGTGGGAGGTGAAAGGATGGGTGAAGGGAGGTCTCCCACATCTGCATCCATGGAAAATGACTAAGTACGGAGTATGGAATGAATGATTAAGTATGGAGAGTAGAGAGGAAGGAAAATCACTGAAAATGACTAAGTATGGAAAGTAGAGAGAATGACTAAGTATGGAGTATGGAGAGTAGGAAAATGACTAAAAATGACTAGATATGGAGATTAGAGAAAATGAATAAGTATGGAGTATGGATAATAGGAAAATGACCAAGTATGGAGAGGATGTCATTTCTGGTGGTATGTGGAACGTCACATAATTCCTCACAGTTAGAGAGTTATGGCCATGAGAAGTTGGAGACCCCA
>ML776722.1:1588492-1606052 GCA_009831015.1 Picea engelmannii
AGGTGGTTGTAGCCATCTTCCGGTTGTAGCCGGAAAACATTGGGGGTTGTAGCCTCCTTCTAGTTGTAGCCAGAGATTTGGGGTGTTGGAGCTTCCCTCAGGTTGTAGCCTAAGAAACTAGGGGGTTGGAGCCTCCTTCCAGTTGCAGCTGGAAAACAAAGGAAGTTGGTGCTTCCAATGAATGTAATTCTTCAAGACATATAAGAAAAAGAATTCCGTGGTTTTCTCTCGATTTGGGTTTCCATGTAAAACACTGGTGTACTGTGTATGTGTGTGATTGTTTATTTATTACTGCTCATTATTGGATAATAATTCTACATTGATATAACATTTGAAGAAAAAGGATTATAATTACATTATTACTGATTCACCCCCCCTCTCAGTAATCCAACAGGGAGGTCTCCCACATCTGCATCCATGGAAAATGACTAAGTATGGAGTATGGAAAGAATGATTAAGTATGGAGAGTAGAGAGGAAGGAAAATCACTGAAAATGACTAAGTATGGAAAGTAGAGAGAATGACTAAGTATGGAGTATGGAGAGTAGGAAAATGACTAGATATGGAGAGTAGAGAGAATGAATAAGTATGGAGTATGGATAGTAGGAAAATGACCAAGTATGGAGAGTGAGGGTAAGTAACGTGAGGCTATAGTAATGATAATAACACTTAGTCAAAATTCAAAAAATCGAGGGGGAAATTGTTAAAAATGAAGGGGGAATGATGATATCTCAGGCATATGACCTCTATTTTAGATTTTGTAAAATGTTGGACGAAGCTGACACATAGGGTTATTCGGTGAAGAATATGACACATGCAATTTCCGTCCTTCTTTTTTTAATATCTTTTTCTTTTCTTCTCTTTTTGTTCAAAAGAGAAACTATCCATGTTGGCCTTTCATGAAGAAACACTGCAATACTGAAACTGGTTCTAAATTCTTAAAACTCATTGGGTCTTTATGATCAATAGGTGGAGGTTATTTGGCACTATCCAAATTTGAAAATATTTGTCTCCATTTGGAAGAGGCATAAGTTCAAATATGCACCCCAATCACCTAATTGACGGGTGTTGGGAAAAAACATCAACATCTCCCCAAACAAACCTCTATCATTACTCAAAAGAAATTATTGTATAGCATGAATAGACTAGGATTTCACTTGATATCTAAAAATAATGGGATTGCCCATAACAATATATCAGTTTGAGCATGGCACTTGTGATAAGGGTTGCTAAAAAGAAGCACAAATTTCAAACCACAACTTCCTCGGACTGCCTTCATATGCAACACTCCCATTCCCAAAATGGATATAAACCAACACACCTCTTCATATAGTGATGTCTTGTCAATATTTAAATCTTTTTAAGCTTGAATAATTATATACCTAACTCACCCAATTAACGAATCATCTCAACACATGTGAATCGTCAACTTCGAAATATTTAAATGACATGTGAATCTTATTTAATGGTCATGGTTCATTAAAGGTACACGATAATTTTGACATGAGACTTGAGAGTGGCCCCACTTGTGTGAAAATGGTCCTAACTTCGTTGTTGCATACCGGACATTGGTCGCCGGGAAACAAGTTCCAAACATTGACCTCTAAGATGGACTTCTAGGCCATATAGTCTTATGTTCCTTGAGGCAAGTGTGAGAAGATCAATTGGGAGGTACATTATGATCACATGTTAGTGCATTTTAAAGTGGTGAAGATAATGACAGTGTCATAGTAGTACTTCTACTAGCCAAAGCTCTGATAGGACATCAACAAATATATTAGATCATGCATTTCCTATGCTATTGCTAAACTTGTAATCGTGAAGTTGGGACTATACACTCTCATGCTCTACATATAATCCTTGGTAGTCAATCTCCATGGATTTTATGTAAGATTTACCTTCTACCAAGCTTGGTAAAGATTGTGTTTGTTGATCAATTATATAACATATGAATTTTGGCACCCTATAAGAAGAGTTTCACAATAGAATCAAGTGCTAAACTCTTCTTCATGTATATTTCGATTTGTTTTGGATTGCCAAAAACCATTGTTTATGATAGGGATAGTAGGTTCCTAAGTAAATTTTGGTCCAACCCTTAGTCCACAATGGACACCAAACAAACCAAATCAATTGCTTCCACCACAAACTAATGGCAAGACAAAGGTAGTGGGAAATATAATTATATATATCATCATAATATACAACTCAAAGAATTTGCATACAAGGGATGAAACCCTTCCTTATGTTCATCACAAATACAACACAACTCTTCACAGTTCTATTGGTCATGTCCCTTCTCAGGTGTGCCTAGTGTTCCATCCATTGGCCCCAATTGATGTATCTCTACCCATTACATTAGCACAAAGAGAGTCCTCCCATGCTCAAAATGACGTAGACAAATCAACAAACTTTTTTGAATGGATCAAACACATCCAACAATAAGTTCACTATATTTTGCAGGAACCCAACACCGAGTACAAGCAACAACATGACCAACATCGAGTTTGACGCAAGTTTCAAGTTGATGACAAGGTATGATTTCCCTTGCAAAAATAGTGACTCAAAGGTCCCCAAATGAAGCTCAAACCACTTCGATATGAACCTTACACCATCACTAAGGATGCGTGTGAGAATACTTTTGAATTGAATCTTCCACCCTTTTGCAACCTACACCATGTCTTTAATGTGGATTAGTTTCTTTGGCCATACTCTTCACCTCTATCAGACGCCTTAGAGGTGGAAAAGAATTTGGCCCCAATAGAGCTATGATCTAACTGCATTAAGCAAGAGACAATGGGTTGGATCATGGACACCAACATTAAGAGCATCGACCAACAGAGCATACAACTCTATCAGTTGTTGAAGTAGAGCTACTACTTCACTGGGGAAAGTGGTTTACTAATTCCGAGATTCAACATAAGTTTCCCTATCTGAAGTGGGAACTAAATGCCATGGGGAACATTCAACTATGTTTCCATCTAAAAAATGGTCTTAAAACTTGTCATGTATACAACATTTTTGTAGATCTTGAACTTTCTACATAATTTTTTAACCCTTCTCGTGCATTTTTTGTGATTTTGATGTCTATCCCACCAAAATTGTAGAGATTGGAATAATCTTTGTAGAGGTCCAAACAATTCTTAAAATAGAGTTTGTAAGTGAAAGTTATGGCCCATGAAGTCAATGTACCAATTGGCTCCCTTGGACCTAAATTCTTTTTGCTATCTTGACTTGTCAGGTTAGGGTTTTTGCCTCTTATAGTTTTTGACATTATGATAAAATGTAGTCTCAACCTCTTATTATGAGATTTTTGCAAATGAGTGTAGCTATCACATCTCTTCTTAGAGATAAGCTACCACCATTCTAGCCACTCTGTATGTCTACTTACATTGCAATGTTTTTCATCATTTGATTCATTGGTATAATTTGGTTTTCAATGTATACTCTGCTTTCCATATTGTATCTTGTGTTATCTTTGCAATATTGTGTTCTTTCATTTCATTCTCAATATAATCCACATAAAAATGTAATCATGTGAGGTTCACAACCTGCAAGTAACCAACATTGATCGCATTATACTCCTAGCCCATGTGTGACCAAGAATAACTATGGTAGTCTTCCATCTCACATATGACCAATAGTAACTATGATAGGATCCCAAAAAATGCATTCCAATGTAACTACATCAAGATCCCAATTCATATGTGTTGAGATATTGCAACTCGTTATCGAGTGTTGTTGTAAACATTTGCACTTGTACTCTTGGCCAACATATCCTATAGTCATTTGTGAACACCAATCCTATTTGAAGTACTCCTGGTAACTCAATCTATAATGGTTGCTACCACATTATCCTTCCATATGCCAACACAACCATCTTCACCCTTCTTGTTATTTAGTTCACAACATGAAAAACCATTGCCATGTTATCCAATGATCACTTTAGTCTATATATTTCCTTTATATATGCCCACCATCCCATTATTAATATACCTTATCCTAACGTAATTGATGGTATATATCTTTGTCCCATTACATGTGAAGCGTCATTTTTTTCATGTGCGATGTGTACCCACATATGGATGCTTATATTTCCTTTGATTTATGCTCATTATGGTGATCATGTCCCACTACTCCAACTCATCACCTCTATTGGCATTCATGCAATCCCATTTGTCACTTCGTTGTCATGCCATTTGATACACGGAAAAGAAACAAGGGTTGAGTCACACTTCCTCTTCTAGCACATGCAAAATTTGAAACATTCCTTGCATAAATCTCCAATCAAGATACCTACTTTGGTCCTCTTGAGTGTGAGCAATTTGTACCATAAATCCACTTTGCCTGCCACACTTCACCAGCATGGCACTACCTCTTTATATAATAAGTGTCTCTCATCCACCACCACTTTCACAATCATGATTATGTCGTTCAACCCTTACCCCCATTGATATGTAAAAGCCTTAGATATTCCATGGTTGGCTTTCCAAAACAAATCTAAACTTCAAATTATCATAGTGATCTTATGCTTGACTATGCAACTATTATTTTGTATTTTTTTCTTTAACAAAATAAAATCACACTATTCAAAAGTTAAACTACTATGACATATGAAATAAACTACAATATAAAAACACACACAATATAATACAAATATTTACCCTGGAAACCAATACGAGAAAACTAAAATATAACGAAGGATCATGCCTTCTATCTTCTTATATTATGGAGATTATGATATAAATTACAAATTTCTATGAGCTCACTACAAATCTATGGAATCCTATAGTCTTCTACAATCCTCTATGATATTCTTAAGTCTCTTTTGTGTCTACATCTCCTTCATACTCCTACTCATACTATGGAATCGTCAATGGCTAGTAAAAAAGTGAACCCATTCCCCCATTTTGTTAGCTATGATTAGGGCCAGGTCTAAGGTTTTGAAACCCTCTTAAAACCTCCACAATGCTTCAAGAAGTTTATAGCAAACTTCCCACCATTAATAACTTTCTATATTTGAATTATGGTGAACTAACATGGTCACCACTTTGACATGTGTAGAATATTTCAACTGTTACCTTGTCAAGGTCATAACAATCACATACAAACTTTTTTTTAGGTGAACAATGGATTGTTGGAAAGATCTCGATGGGAATAAAATTTTCAATCATGGATGATAAAATCCTATGGAAACTATCACCCAAAACCATGAAAACAAATATTGTTTAGGGCCCCAAAAATGCATTGGAAGTTGATGACCCGAATTTGAAAACATCAACACCATCACTGAGATGTCCCAAACTCTAATCTCCCACATCTATAGCATCAATAAATTCATACGGTACCTATTGTAACAATCCCCGTTATAGGCATATTAAAAAAAAAAAATTAACTCTGATACCACAATGTCACATGCCTAGCCACACAAGTTGGCCATGTGACACTAGTTCTTTTCTTTTCAGTCACATTAAACTTACAAATTTTCTTAGAATTATTTCCTTTATGACTTTGATATCTTAAGATGATAATTCCTACCATCAACAAGTCTGAAATATCTCAAATATCATCTCATTAACTTAAAATTCCTTGCATATGAATACACATGCAATTCTACAACATATATAAGCCGTGCATAAATATATAAACAATTACAACAACAAATTAAATATATTATACACAATAAACAACATGTAATTATGAATAAGAACACTTATCTTTTATGTAAATCACCAACTGCGTGCAGACCTCAAACTTTCCTCCCAAACATAGACTCTATTGCTCATAAATTTTTAGCAACAAGTCACCCGCAAGCTGAGGCTAGAACTCGAAGGCTTCCTAGGCTAGACTAAGGTCTATACTTAGCAGTTAATCTTAGGTCAAGGTGCCAACTATTGCAATTAGCTTACAGACTCTGATTTCCCACATGCCTGTCCCACCCTAGAAAGCGTGGCCCTTATTTGCTCATCAGTCCTTCGGCTACCCCACTTTCCTTCCGGGGCTTTAGCAACAAGCTAGATAGAAAGTATCAGAGCCCTACAGTTATTGGCCAACACACCAACAAACCGTCTTTGGCAATTCTCTCACAAGAGAGAGACTTCCATGGGCTTGACAACTTGCTTCTTCAAAGTACAAAAAACTTGATATTCTTGTTACCAGTCACTTCCTTGAGCTTTCCCCGTACAGATATGAGAATAGAATGGCAACCTACCCATGGTAATAAATGAATGTTACATTGATCAGGGAATTATGAGAAGGTTCGTGAATCAATATCGCAGAACAATGGAGTGTAAGAATAAATCCCCCAAGAATGACGAGATGATGGGAAAATACACCAAGTTTCCCAATATATCTACATGTTCCCATCTAGACAATTGTCATGATGAAACTTCATGAGCTCCACTTGGTATACAATCCCTATTCTTGGAAATTAGACTAAGATATCTTAAGATTTGGACCTTAGGAAATATATTAAAATAATATTTCCTTGACTTAATCCCCCTTGGCTTAGCTCTTAGTCTTAGAACCATATTCCCCCTTTCCTCTAATGGAGTTCTAAGTACCCCCATACTCTTTTGTATGATTGGTATGCAACAACGATATATTTTATTAATAATATGTATCATACATATTACAAATATTTTGAAATCATATAGGCACTCTGGCCACCAAACATATGTACAATGGCACTTAGGCCCAAAATATCTTGGCTCACCAACCTACGTGTACAATTACATCTTGGGGTTCATCCTAGGGGTATTACATTCCCCTCCCCCTTATTTATGCACTATCCTCGATGCACTATGTATGCATGTACAAGTAAAATTATTCAAAAATCTCTAAAAAGATGTGGGTACTCTTTCCGCATGGCATCTTCATATTCCCACGTTGCATCTTCATGATTGTAACATGTCTACTTGACCTTTACTAGCCCAATGGCTTGATTCTAGATCTGCTTGACTCTAGAGCTTGATTCTAGAGCTTGATTCTAGATATCCACACAGGTTGTACTTGAAGGTTTACTTCTTGCCCCACTTCAATCACATCCCAATCAATTATATGACTAGCATCAGGCACATACTTTTGAAGAAAAGACACATGGAATACATTATGAATGCATATGGATGCAGGTAATGCAAGCATGTATGCAGGTAATGCAAACATGTATGCAACAAGACCAATCCTTTCTAGGATTTCAAAGGGTCCACAGTATCTTGCTGCAAGCTTTGAACAACTCCCCAATTTCAAAGAGCTTCTCTTGGACTTCGCTTTAAAAAATACATGGTCACCCACTTTAAACTCTCTATGAGTTATGTTCTTATCTGCATAACTTTACTGCCTATCTTGGCCAGCCTGTAAATTCTATTTAATCTTCACCATTTGATCTTCCATTTCCCTGAGTAGCTTTGGCCCAATCCACTGCTCTATCTACTGGGTTGTCCCAACTTATTGGGGTATTTCACATTCTACCATATAATGCCTCAAATGGGCTCATATTCAAAGATGCTTGATACCCATTGTTAGTCTCTAACTTTGTTCTTGATTAAGTGAGTATCCCTAATCCTAAATTCTCCCTGCTTATACTTTGTTGCTTGAATTTGCTATGTTTTGCATTTTTGCACTTTGAAATATTTTTCTTAAGTTTTTGAAGGTTTAGGACTTGATTTGATGAGATTTGTCACATCACTTGTCTATTTCACTTTTGAAATTTCAAATTTTTGCCAAGTCATGAATGGCGCTATTCATGCAGTGCTAAGGATAATTATGTTTTGACATGCGCTAATTAACCCAGATCTTATCATAATTGCGTAAATCGTGATTAGAGGCTTTGCATGCTCTCCACAATCTTTTCTCGGGTTGATGTTGCAGTTTTAACCATCATATGCAACGGATCGAGTTGTACCAGCTAGGACCTGCATCAAATCAAACACGTCTCGATAGTATTAAACGACACTATCACCTATTATTATAATATATCAGATGTTGTGTGCAGAGATTGAATTAAAAGGCATTGTTGTTTTCTAACAGTCAGAGGTTTTAAAGTTCCCAGTCCCAAACCGCACAGAGTTTTTTATAGAACTGTACCAGTAGCATGGTGCCAAAGAAGAGTGGACAGATCATTAGATTGGAACCCGAGGGAACATAATTGCTTGAAGCCTACCCACAAATGGTGCAACAGTTTAAAGACGTAGGATGGTTTGAGTTTTTTACAACCTTCCAGGGACATGATGAATAGGTCTCGATGATCTTCACACATAACTTTGATGGTTTTGAAGTTGTGATTGGGAAATTGGTGATGATGGTGACTGGACACTCAATTGCAAGAGCCTACAAATTGCCAATTGGTGGAGAAAGGTGGTGGAAAAAAGAAAATGTGGTAATGGAGTTCGTGAACCAGTTCTTGATCCCAGAAAAACAAAACTCTAATTGGAAAAAGGGAATACCCCATAGCTGGATCAGAAAGGAGTGGCATACTGCTTTGATTATCATTCACAGATATATCACATGTGAGGGTAGGTTCTCACTAGTTTACATTTATCATATCAAATTGTTAATGCACATCAATGGAGATTATCCCCTCAATTTACCCTATTTCCTGCTAAAGAGTTTATCAAAAATGTCCAGAAGGGTGCAGTCTCATCCTGCTACAGCCAAAGGCAACCTTTTCCACCAAGTTTTGATAAAGACATTGGTTGTCTCTTCTTTGAATGAAGTACAGAGACTCTGGGATTGGCTAATCCAGTCTCTAAGTAATGATCCACAACCAAGCAAATCTAAAAAAGACAAAGGGAAGAGATCAACTATACATAAACATAGTGGTACAGTTAATGAATCCCCAATCAAAGAAGAAACATATGCAACCAGGGTAACAAGGGTCAGTAAAAGGAAGATGCAAACTCAACAAATCATTGTTGATGCGCCTGTAGGTAAAGGTCGAGAAGAAGCCACCACCAGTAGAGGTAAGAGATCAAAAGCAAATGCAGATATTGATATGTTTCTTGATCCTGAAATAAAGATGGAAGTAGATACAAATGAAGAATATAATGTAAACCCAATTAAATCCATAATCAATAATAAACAAAAAATGACAAGTAAGAAAGTAAAAACTTGGGAAAGACACAAGGAAAAGGCAAACAAGTTGCTCAATACTCTACAAGACCTATAACAAGAGCAACCACTAGGTCATCAAAAGCTGAAGCAATGTTTAAAGGTACAGGTGAGGTTTTTGATGACAAAGACTATCATTCTACAGATCCAGATCAGATTCCAGATCTCCCAGAGGCCATGGATTCAGATATTTCTGATGATGATCATAGCTCAGAATTATCCTCTAGATACCAGATCAAACTGAGAAAACCTCAGGATGCTATAGACTTGAACAAACTTGCACCTGCAAAATAATTCCTAGAGTTTAAAGTCAAGGTTAGAAGTTATAAAGACAAGATTAAAGAACTCCATAAAATGGTGAAGATGTTAAATAAATAAAAGGCTCAGGTGGAGCAATGGAGCGCCAGACAACAGGAAAAGATACACGGTTTCAAGAAAAAGAGAAAGGAACAAAAGGTACTGCTCTAGGAGCTGCGAGAATCTAATTTCAAATTGTATTGGCACAATATTATGCCCACAACCATGCTGAAACAAAGGACTAACAAAGCCATCGCAATCATCATATCATGATAGCCTTACAAAGTTCCTTCATGCAAAGTTTTGAAAGTTTTGATGCTTTTTACTCAAGGAGTGAAAGATGATCTATTTGATTTTGACCAAATGGATTTTGATAATTCAAATGGATAACCTAGTCAAGATAGATTCCAAATTTTGTGGGATTTGATAAGTTACTGTAAAAGTGTTTTGGGTTAAGCTATTGAGCTGTTTACTATTTTGGCAATGTAATTGCTCGTTTTGAGTTGATCCTCCTAGAATATAGACACTGACCAAATCCTGTTACTAACTGCATACTAGAAAATAAGATCTGTAGTCATATTTTGTATAGTTTAAATAGACAGATAAAAGACTTTATGAATTGGGCAAGCTAGGGCATCATCAGGGCATTTTGAACAAGATTTTGGACAATTACATGAGACTGTGATTTTTCACCCGACGACTCCTCTGTGGTAATTCTAGCTCCCAAAAGAGAAGGCAAAGGACCTAAAACTCCTCCAACTTCCTCATCATCTACAAAGAAACCAATTACCAGGGAAAATCCTGATCCAGAGCCTGTTGCAGCAGTACCAGACCTTGAAAAATTATTAAGAAAACCTAAAATCATTCCTGGACAATCTTCTCTCTCAAAGGGAAAATTGCCTTTAATCAGTTCTCAAGGACAGTCTTCTAAAATTATCAAACTCCAATCAGATGAAGAAGTGATTCCTGAAAGTGAAATTAAGCCTGTCATTGAGCCTGTTACAGTTTCCTTTCCTTCAACAATTTCAGAATTAAATCTAAATCAATGGAAGCTATTTGCTAAGCTCATTGAAGAGGAACAAGAAAATACTTTGTCTGTAGCTGAAGCTTTGAGAGATTACATCAAAGACATTAAAATTGAACTAGAAGCACTCTCTTCATCTTCTCAGTATTTCTCTTCTGAAGAAATTAAACCACATTATTCTTCTTTTGAAAACCCTCTTTTTTTGGGACCATCATCTGGCTCTAGTCCAGAAACGAAACCTATGTTTTCTGAAGATCAAGAACTATTATCAACACAACTAAGTTGCTACACACAAGGGACAGTTTCTCTTTCTACATCACCTGTTTTTTGCTTACTCCTAAAGCTCAAACACCAAAGATAGAAAACATGGTTGTTAATAGAATGAATGCAATTATTTTAGCCATATATGCACCATTAATCCTGCCAAAAGTCATGTATGCTTTCCCACCAAATGATTATATGAAATATTTTCCCAGATTTAATGGAGAAGGAGGAGTTACTGCTGAAGAGCATTTAAATTCTTTCTACAATTTTGCAGACAATTTTAATGTAGATCATGCAGATGTTCGGATGAGAGTTTTTGTGTAGAGTTTAGACGATGAAGCAAGAAAATGGTTCAAGAGCTTGCCACCTAATTCAATTGCTGATATTGATGCTATGGATAACACCTTTTTAAGACATTGGGGAGATAAGAAGGACTACTTATATTACATTACTGAATTTGGTGCTTTTAAAAAGGAAACAAGGTGAATCCATATATGATTTTACTAAAAGCTTCAATAAAATGTATAGTAAGATTCGAGATGAAATTAAGCCTTCAGAAACATCAACCAAAATTACCTTTGCCAATGCTTTTAATGCTGAATTTTCTCTGTTACTGAGAGAAAGAAAGTCTGCTACTCTGAGCCTGATGCAGGAAGCAACTATTGAGGTAGAATCGAACAAACTAGTAGCAGACAAGTTAAAGTTCAGAGGTGATAGAGACAAGAAAAAACAGAAAGAAGAGATTCCTTCTTCTTCTCATACAACATATGATTCTAAAATGGATGAAATGGCTAAAATTTTGAAAACCTTGACATCTGAGATGGCTAGGTTGAGAATGGAACAAAAACATCCCAGTAGACCTACACAAAAAGGTGGATACAAAAATCCAAATAAGTTGAGGAGGCCAAATAATGTACCTCAAATCTTACCAAGAGAAAGGAAGAATCAAGAAGATAAATTTTGTTTGCCTCCTTTCCAAAATAATGCAGTAGAAGAGGTGGAAGAAGAATATGATACTGAAGATGACCCTGCAGTACATTTAAATGATTCAGAATCATTCCCTACTCATTTGACACAATGAGATTATGAAGATGCCTTGATATTAAATCAGTTTGAAGAAGGGGATGTTGATGAGGTCATCCAGAAAGAACCTAAAAGAAAGAAATATGATCTCAGATCCAAATCAAAGACACCTAAGGTGGATATACCTTTTTCCACAAAGAAGGCCAATACTCCAGTTAAAACAAGAATCAATAAAGACAGTCCCGGGATTCAAATTGATCAACCATTAAAGCAACCTGCCAAGGTTAGTACTACAGAGTTAAAGGAAACAAAAAAGGTTGTTTCTTCTTTCAACCTGGAACATGAAATCAAAAAGATTAAACTTTATGTACCTCTGATAGAACTAATGAAAACAAATCCTTTTAGGAAAACTGTTCTCAAGGCTTTACAACCCCCTGCTCAAGTCACCTTTTCAGATACTATCAATCTCGAAGATGAGAATCCTGCTATAACCACTGGACCTCATATTGAAGACAATACTGATGCTTCTACTCCTTTCTACATATCACTGAATATTCATGACAAAATATTGCATAACTTCTTAATGGATTTTGGAGCTTCACACAATATTATTTCAAAAGTGGTAATGGATGAATTAGGGTTAGACATCACTAAACCCTACCTTGACCTATATTATTTTGACTCTAGGAAAGTTAAATGTCTGGGAGTCATCAAAGACATTGTTGAAACAAGGTTTAAACATTTTATCTATAACCTAAAACTTCGTATTTTTCTAGTATGGAGCCGCCCTTAACTAAAAAAAAAAAAAAGTTTTCTTTTTATTCGAGATTCGACATTTCATAGAGTTGCCAATTCCGAAGCCAACAACTCCAAAAGCCTGGTGCCGAAATCCCGAAAGAGGTTTCATTGCAAAGAAATAATAAGAGCGAATGTTACGAGTCCTAACACGTTCTTCATAAAGTTTCCTCTAAGCGTGATTAAGTAAACCCCTAATCATAATTAATGAATCATAAATCTATCGTAGTTCGGGTTTCTTGTTAACCAAACGTTTTCGAAATATAGATCCTTGAAACCCCGATTCTCGATTTTCGAAAACCATAAATTAACTTCTAAATCTCGATTAATTAAAGTTAATACAACAATTAAACACCAAAGTTAAGCTTATCGCGATTTCGCAATTCGAGGGTCGCATATGACATATCTCTTGGGTGCATGATCCCCGAAACTCTGAAATGCGAAATCATAAACTCTAAAACAAAGTCTAAAACTTTAATTAAGTCATTCTAAAACATGATTAACAATCATTAAACTCCTTTTCGCGATTTCACAATTCGGGGGTTGCATATGACATATCTCTTGGGTGTGTGATCCCCGAAACTCCAAAATGCGAAATCATAAACTCTAAAACAAAGTCTAAAACTTTAATTAAGTCGTTCTAAAACATGATTAACAATCATTAAACTCCTTTTCGCGTTTCGCTGTTTCATAAAACAGTTGTTTCGAAACTCCATTTTGAAATCGCCGATATATGAGAATATTTGTAACAGATGAATAAAGATATTTTGAACTTAATTGCATATCAATAAACATATCTTTTTTCATTAAGACATTAAAGTCTTACCCCCTGTCTCAGTACGCTCGTTTAAAGGAAATTAAAGGAAATAAAGGCTCTGTATTTCAAATTTTATTCTCATTTTTACAATCGTGAGTGAGCTGTGTTCATCCAGGCTGATAGATTTTCTCACCTGCAAACAGGTTTTCAATCTAGTGCGAATGCTATGGCACCTAAGAGGGTACTTAAGAAAGTTGAGGGAACTACTGAAAACACAGGTATAGAAGGAGATGTCGTAGCTGATACCACACCCCACGCTATTGATTCTATCAAATCTTGGAGGCAAATCTTTGAGAATCTAGATTACGAAATTAAGAACTTCCCGCATGATTCTAAGAATAAACTCCGGGACATAGCGGAGTCTGAGCTTCACAAAATTGCAGCACGCCCACGGCTCATGCCATATAATGACATGATATATTGGGCCTTGAAGAGAGTAGACGCTAAGACAAGGAGCATTTTGGACAGCTGTGGGGTCGTCATCGGTTCCTTCAGGTCGGAACACATACAAGTAATGTACATGCTATCCCCTAATCCTAAGTATATTTATAATGCTGAATTCATAGCCGAATTCCAAAGAAAGGAATGCGCAGAGGCAGATCAGACATGCCCTGATATAATTAGAGACTGGTGGGGAGTGCCAGCGAAGTTCAGGGCCGATACTCACGGGAAATATGCCACAACCTCACTAAATGAATACATGGTCTATGTAGCCATGATGCTTTGTAGACTCTTCGGAAAGAAAAGCCCCACTCATTTCCCTGCGGCTTGGGTGCCTCTTCTTCATGAAGCAACTGAAGGTTTTAGTTTCAAATGGCACAAAATCCTATCAGACAATTTATCTAAGGAGGTAATAGAGTACCAAAACGCAAAATCCAAGGGCCAACCAGTGGCCTTCTATATGTCTGCCTACATCATGGATGCCATATGCTTCATGACCCCTTTCCCTATGATGAATTGGAGTTGGAATCCAACCTCCACTAAACCCATTCATGAATATTATTCTAAGTTGTGGGAAGAAAATGCTAAGGATTCCTTCTACGAAATCTGCCACTTCGTGGTGATTCCAGTGCACCAGATGCTGTATGGCTGCGAGCCTCCCCATATTTCTGAGTCAGTCATGGAAAGTCTCAAGGCCGTCACTGATTGGTTTATAGAAGAAATTTTTTCCTACATTAGGGTTTTCGGATGTTCAATCCCTCCCCATGCACTACGAAAATCCCTCCCTGATAGACTGGTATGTAGGGAGGTGGCTCATCAGATAGTAATAGGTGGCATCGGGAATGAACTAAAAATGGCCCAAAAGAGATTTTGGCCTATTTTCCCTGTGCAGATTGGGAAATATTTGCTACTCAATCTAGGGCATTCCAAGGTTGAGGTGGTCGCATTAGGAGAGATAAAGTTGTTGAATCTTGATCACAGGAAATATGATCCCTATAAAATTGTGGGTAATCACCAAGTCAACTGCAATCTGAAAGCATACAAACATGAACAGTCCCCTTGTGACGACATGTTCAGAGGAGTTATAAGTTATGACGAAGTGTTGGCCAGGTTTCAAACTTTGTCACCTGACTTGCAAGACAAATTTCCTGAACTTCCAAAAACATCGGAGAAGTGGTTTACCCGGGGTATTACTAGGAGAAGCATCAACTCAGCCTCTAGAACAAGGAAACATACCCCCAGGTTTTGGATCAGGAGAGCAAGATAAAGAAAGTACAAAGAGAATTCCGGAAGAGACTGAAGAGTCTCCACGGAAAACAGAAGGACAAAAGGCAGAGAACTCAGGAATGGAAAAAAGGGTCTAAGACACCCCTAGTGTCTGATAAACTAGATTTCCCTTCGTCATCTGCAATTCATGGAAATACCCCCAAAGCAACAGAGGAGGTAAGATCTACATAACTAGGTGCTCCCATCACCTCTTTGACTCCATTACAATCCACTTTCGGTTTCCCTCAGCTGGGAACCCTATATGTTAGTGACCTTGAGCCCATCTCTAGAGAAGAGATTCCTACATCTGATTATTTTTTTCAGTAAGAAGAGAAAGGCAGTGTTGAAGCAGGAAATGCATCAAAGGGAAAATGCAATGGTAAAGAGGCACAAAATCATAATAGACATTCATAATTTAGAGGAAGAAGATTTCGCTACCAAAGTAGCTGGTTCTATGGGAGCGTTAGCCACAACTAACCAGTTCACTGTTGAAAATATGAAAGCACGTCTGAGACAGAGAAACCTCATGATCGCTAAACTACAAGGCCAATTAAAGGAGAATGAAGAAAAGATTGAAGAAGGTATAAATAAAGGTCTGGACCAGGCCAGAGCCGGGGATAAGCAAGAAATTCAATCCCTGAAAACAAGCCTCAGTGAGATGGAAGAGAGAGTGCAGACAAGTCAGATGCAAGAAGAAATCATAAATCAATTACAAACAAAATTAAAGGCAATTGGAGGTCAGGTCATAGATCTGAAAGCTTTCCAGGCCCAGTCACTAGAAGTGCATTAAAAAATAGAAGTTGAACAACACAAATTGATTTCCAAGATAGAGATTATTCAGAGTTACTTTCAAGAAGCAGATAATGCCTTTGATAATATTATCCTAAAGGAAAAAGAAGCCAAAGCAACAAGGGTTACTCTCCAAAAGGAAATCATATATTCGGTAAGTGAAGAGACATCCAAAACTACGAAAATATCAGCCACAGAGAAAATCAGAGGCGACATCATGCTCAAGCTATGGGAAACCAACATAACTGAAAACAAAAGAATAGTCAAAGAAATCAGAGATGACTGCGAAATTTTTTTTGATCTCTTAGACAAAAGGTCATTAAACATTGGAAAAGGCAATTGTACAGGACTTATGGGACAGATTAATATTGTAAGACATCAATTAAATTTTAGAGAAAATTTGAGTGAAATCCAAATAGAAATTTCACAGCTAAGAGAAATGGATGTCACCCTAATAGACAGGTTGTTAGTTGAGCCCAAATTAAAACTGCAGTCGATAAAGCTTGCAGATAAAGGAGTTGAAGACCGTCTCTCCAAGATATAGAGAAAGGTTTATCTGTTCGAAGCAAAGGACCTTCCAGAACCCCCCAGAAATTTTACACAGTTCTTGGAGAGATGCATTGAATATATTGGATCAAAAGAAGGAGAGTCATCAACAAAGTAAAAGTATCATTTGGAGGATCTTAACTTCCAAGAAAGCAGAATAATGGAGAAGATCATGCAACGGTTTCTGATCTATTTTTAACAAATAGTCAGTCACTAGGAATTAGGAAATCACCAACCATCTTAGGATTGGTAGTTTTGTATAAATATAACTTTTCAACACTAAGACATGGCTTTTTCTGGATGGGATTGTAAAGAGAAAATTTCATTTTGCCAGAATTAATACAATACAGATTGAAGATTCCAGATCTTGTCAAGCATGAGTTATGTGTTTCTCTGTCATTCCATCTTTTATTTCATACCTTCGATGAATGCTTTCATGATGCAACCTCTATTGTGGTGATTGAACAATCAGATTATCTAACCGTTTGCAGTTTTTCCTCTGTATCGGCTATCAACGGATATAAGACCTATGAACATTTTAGAATTTTAAAATTGTATACTTCATCAAAGTTATCATCTCTCTTTCTTCTATTAGCATAAAGTGAGATTCCTCTTCAATTGATGCCTCACATTTGTTATACAACTATATGTTTCTTTTTCTTTCTTCATCCCATGCACCGTCTCCTTTAAATTTGACTTAGATACTAGAAACGACCTTTATTTATGTTATACTATTGATTCATAGTTTGGAAGTTTTATTTTTATTAATTCAAATCAGAAATTTGCGACCCTTAAAAATATTTTTGACTTACAAAAAAGGAAACCCTTAGCTTTCATCACTGTTCCAGTTACCAGACAACCTAATATAGAACCTGGTCTATCAGATTAGACAAGCATTGCGTTAAACCTATTCAATACCATCTTACAAACAACAAGTACACAGGTAGAACTTGAATGTTCATGGGCCGTGATTGAAAGGGATATTAGCATCCAAGAACAATGGGAAGCTAGACAAAGACAGTTAAGGAACCAACTTTGATCTCGCTTTTCATTAAACTGATATTTTTACCCATTAACTATCTCTATCTTTTTCGGATTCCTTGACGGTATACTTTAGAGCCTTAAAGTATAAACTCAGGAACAACATACATGGTTTTTACACTTTCCCAATTACCTATGAAAAGTGTGGTATTA
>ML776722.1:1606059-1654116 GCA_009831015.1 Picea engelmannii
TTTTTTGTAAATTAGATGAGAATCCTTCTATTCAATCCAGTAGAAATTACAAAGTGATACAATGATTTGTTGGTGGGAAAGACCCCCTAGAGAGAGAACTCCCAAAAGAGAGCCACAATACAAGAAAGCGAGAAAGGGCCGGATCATTGTGAAGGTCCCTTTCTGCCTTTTTTCTTACGAACATCAATCCAATCAGAAGAGCTGATAGGCTCAACAACTTTCACCACCAAAGCCAGATTGTCTGAGGAAATTCCATAATCTTGAGCTGCTGAAGCAGAGGGTGCTTCTTTGTCACTGTCTGAATTGTCTGATTCATGGGGACGCTTCTGAGTCCCTAGGGGCAGGGCTGTGGCCATGATTGTGTCATTTGTGTCCTCCTTTTCAAGGGGTGGGTGCAAAGACTTAGCTGATGGAATTGGAATTAGGACTTCTGAAGCTTCAAGAGTTTGTGTAGAAGTCGAGGGCTGGTGTTTTGGGTCTGCAGTTGGTTGTTGAGAAAATGCTGGAGGCTGTGAAGGTGCTGTAGAAGGAGTAGGAGTTGGTGCATCTTTGTGATGCTTCTCATTGTCAGAGGAAGGGTTCGGGCGGATTTTACGAAGATTTGGGACTTGCCAGCCATTAGCTCTTTTTCGTGCTCCAGGGGTCGAGGAAGGGGTTGGGGATAGAGGACACATTGCCCGGAGGTGCCCTGTTTACTGACAAGAGCGACACCTGAAAGCAGTGTTCTCCCTCAGTCCAGTCAATAAGGATCCTATCCAGAAGCCCTTGACTGAGGTCCATTTCAACACATATGCAGGCGAAAGTGATGAAGCCTTTCGATATACGATCTGTGTTTGCCTTGATAAATATACCCAACGTATTGCCCAGGGTAGATAAAAAAGAAGGAGAATAAAAATGCAGGGGTAGATTGGGTAGTCTTACCCAGACCGATGTAAGCATGGCTGTCATGGTTAGTGGATTGAAGTCGGGGAACCAAATCTGCATAGAAAGACCAGATCTGCCCCAGAACCAAGGAACTTGCTCTAGCACATGTTGGCCTTCAGCTTCTGTGGAAAATTTGATGATGAAGAACCCTTTGGAGAAAAATAACAACTCATGTTATGACGCCCAAGTCTTGTTAATCCATTCTCTTAGCACAGGGGCCGAGGGCCATAGTCTGTTGAAGCGACAAATGAGGGCTTTTGCCTGGTAGATAAAGGCATAGCCATAGACGTGGGGATATCCGACTTCTACTATTGGGGGTTCTGCAGAGTGCTCCACAATGAAGGCAGAGCCAAAAATCTCCTTTACTCCTGAAGTTTCAGCCTTGGAACCCAAAGGAGCAGAGATCCCTGTTTTCACAGCATGCTTGTAAGAGCTTGGGTGAGTGAACGAAGGCGCTCCTCCACGCAGACGAGAGGCGAGTGAAATGGTTGCATTTTTTAGATTCAGATAGTCCCATAGCATATATCCATCCACCAACTTTCGTCCTTCAAAGATTAGTCTTTGAAAACCAGGCAGAATACCTGTGGCCTAGTGAACTTGGGTTTTGAGCTCAAAAACAGAATCTCAATCTTGGGCTTGCAAACAGAGTGAAGATCCAGCAATGGTCTTTACAAAAAGAGGGAATCTTGCCTCAATCATGGAACTAGCCTCGGTGGGATAGTGAGAATGGAACCTCGAACTTGTATCCCCCTTAGCTTGGTTCATGTTCGAATCCCCTAGGTGCAGAAGGTCCCTGAAGTCTCCTAAAGTGGAATGGCTCCCATGCTTTAGATCAAAGCTGCGTCGACGGCTAGGGCTTCACACTTGCTGCACCCTCAGTCCCTTCTCAGCTCTTATCTGGGCCCAAGTGGCTGGTTCCCGGGTTAGGGTTTCCCTTAGCGTTGCTGATGTTTCCACTATGCCGGCCGCTAACCTGCTCGACGAGATAATATTTTTCTTCCCTCTTGGGGGTGCTAGAAGCTCAACGGAGGATTCTTCTGCAGGGTCTAGCTACGTTTCCTTCTTGGGAGCCTCCTCCACATGTTGTTGCTTCACCTTCTCAGTTGGGCTCACCATAAAGACCATGTCGGCGTCAGGCACCGCCCCTGTTCCATTGGTTTTAGCCAGTGATTTCTTCGGCTCTTCAGCTTCGACAACACTGACGGGTGTTGGCTCGGTCTTTGGAATTATCTGCTTGGCCGTAGCCCCTCCTTCTTCCTGCTTCTTGGGAGTAGGGTTTGCTGCGGCAGGTTTCTTGGCGAGGTGAGGTGCCATTTTTTCTCCCCGTGATGTTGGTAAAAAACTAGGGTATGAGTGGGATATTTTTGAAAACCTCCGCCACTTCGTTTTTTTATTTCTTAGTGTGGTATTAGATGTTATTTTGGCTGTCATGCCTCCAAAATTTGGAATGCTTCTGTCAAGATCCTAGGCTAAGAAAGTAGGAGGCACTTTACAGATGGATCTCAGTTATGCTACCATTCCTGTTTTTGGTGGAGAACATCAGATATTGTATAGGGAAGTAATACTAGCTTACTTGGTAAGTGATCATGAAAACCCTAGTAATCATCCTATATATGTTGTAGAAGATGAACTTGGATCCTCTATTTTTCATATTGGTGATCAGATGGCAGAAACATCAGTTAGAAAAATAACACCTGTAGTTGGAGACAGTGCAAAATTTTTTGGCTGGAAAATGTTTTTTGATGGGGCTTGTTCGAAAGAAGGTTCTAGCGCTGGGATTGTTTTCATTTCCCCTACCCAAGAAGTCATTCCTATGTCATATAAACTTGAATTTGATACAACCAATAACATTAGTGAGTACGAAGCTTTGCTGTTAGGATTGAAAGCTGCTAAAGATATGGGTATAGACAAACTTTTTGTTTTTGGAGATTCAGAACTCATTATCCATCAGATTAAAAACATTTATCAAACCAAGCAACAAAGGTTAAAACAATATAGGAATGAAGTGTGGGATTATGTGGATAATTTCTTCTTGGCATTCAACATTACTTTTGTGCACAGGAATTTGAATCAACAAGCTAACTCTTTGGCACTTGCAGGTAGTAACTTTAAGACCCCAATGTTTCCTAATTTAAAATTTGAGATTGAGGTTAGACACAGACCCTCAATACCAGATAATATAAAAATTGGCAGGTCTTTAAAGATGATCAGGAGATTCAAAGATTCTTAAAGACTATTGAAGAGTTTTCCAATATTTCAATAGATCACGACAATGAAGATGATGATGTAGAGTTACATGCTGCAAATGTTCTTCAAGACAACGTTGCTGGACACAAAATTATTGAATTGAAAACACATCATCTGCCTAAAGGTTTGGTTCCACTTGAGATATTGTTTGATCACAATGATGTTTCTAGAAAGGCTGTTATTCAGATAGAAGAGACTGATGTAATGGACTATGATATCAATTCTGATTTAAATCCCAGGATGGTTAAATTATCCATAAAACTGTCAGAAAAACAGAGAGACATATATGTCAATTTGATGAAGCAGTATTCAGATGTATTTGCATGGTCTTATGAAGACCTAAAGGTTTTTGATACAGAGATCATGCAACACAAGATTCCTCTAAAGCCTGTATCAAAACCTTTTAAGCAGAAGTCTGGGCAATTTAATCCTTTGTTGTTACCCATAATAGAAAAAGAGCCGAAAAGGTTATTGGATGCCAAAATTACAGTGCCATTGAGATACTCAGAGTGGGTAGCTAATCTTGTACCTGTCAGGAAGAAGAGTGGAGAAATAAGGCTTTGTGTGGACTTCAGGAATTTGAATAGGTGCTCTTTAAAGGACAATTATCCATTACAAAAAATGGATCATATTTTACAAAGAGTAGGAGGGGAAAATAAGATTTCTATGCTTGATGGCTATTCAGGGTACAATCAGATATCAGTAATGGAGGAGGACAAGAAAAAAACAACTTTTACCACTCCCTGGGGCACTTTCATGTATGAAAAGTTGCCTTTTGGATTGATGAATGCAGGAGCCACCTTTCAAAGGGCTATGGACATTGCTTTTATTGGTGAGAAAGACAGGTTTGTAGTTATTTATCTCAATGACATCACTGTATTTTCAACATCTGATGAAGAACATTTACAACATTTGAAGCAGACTTTTGAGAAATGCAGGAGATACATTATATCACTTAACCCTAAAAAGTCCCATTTTGCCATGGAAGAAGGAAAAATTTTGAGACATATTGTTTCACCCGAAGGTATTAAAATAGATCCCGAAAGAGTAAAATCTATCCAACAAATAGACATTCCAAGGAACAAGAAGTCTATCCAATCCTTCATAGGTAAAATAATTTTTTTAAGGAGATTCATACCCAATTTTGCAAAAATTATCAAATAGATCATTGATATGTTGAAAAAGGATGCAAAAATCAAATGGATACCAAAAGCTAAAGAGTATTTTGAGAAGATTAAGCAGGCTCTTGTTCAGGCCCCTATTCTCATCAATCCATATTACTCCAAGGGATTCATGATTTTTTCATTTCCCTCAGAAGACACCATAACTATTGTTCTTCTACAAAGAAATGATCAAGGGTATGAGCAACCCATCTTATTCTTCAACAAAAATCTCAGAGACTCTGAACTGAAATATGATATAATGGAGAAATATGCATATTCTCTGGTAAAGGATTTCAAATCTTTCAGGGTATATGTTCTACAATCTGTGATCACTGCATATGTGCCAAGTAGTGCAGTCAAAGAAATTTTAGTTTAGCCTGATTGTGAAGGAAAGAGGGGAAAGTGGATAACAAAAATTCTGGAGTATAATCTGACTATAAAGCCTACTCAGCTAATAAAAGGTCAAGGTATTGCCAAGTTAATGACATAATCAAATTTCAAAGCAATTGGGTTGTATCATCTCTCAAGTAAATCACAAAATTATTCATTCCAGATTGGAGAAACAAGCTCACAGGTAAACAACAAATATGCTTCTTCACCATGGTACAAAGATATTGTATTTTTCCACTTAATCTTCAATCTCCTCCTGAATTGGATAAATAAAAGTTCAGATCACTTAAATTAAAGTCAGTAAAGTATTGCATTATTGATCAAATCATATTCTGGAAAGATCCTAATGGGATCTTGTTCAGGTGTGTTGATGAAGAAGAGGCTAAACAATTTTTTTGATGATGGAGGTCATCACCATTGGAAAGCTATTGCTTTCAAGATTCTCAGAGCAGGCTATTACTGGCCAGTCTTGTTTTCAGACATTTTTGCTCAGGTCAAGGCATGTGAACCCTGTCAAAAGTTTGCATGAAAGCAAAAAATTGTGTCTTTGCCTCTGAAGCCCATCATTGCTCATGGATCATTTCAACAATGGGGCTTGGAATTCATCAGGGAAATCAATCCTTCATCTTCTGGACAACATAAGTGGATCCTTACGGCCACCGATTACTTTACAAAGTGGATTGAAGCAATTCCAACTCGGAATACAACAAACAAGGTAATCATGGAATTTCTTGAAGGACATATTTTTTCCAGGTTTGGCTACCCTAAGAAGCTAGTTACTGACAATGCTCAATATTTTGGATCAATCTCCATGATTGATTTATGAAATAAGTATAATATCAAATTGGTTCTCTCTATTCCATACTATCCCCAAGGAAACGGGTTAGCAGAGTCCTGCAATAAAACTCTTATAAGGATTATCAAAAAAATACTTGCAGAAAACAAAATGTCATGGGATTCCAAGTTAAAGTTTTCCCTATGGGCTGATCATATCAGTAACAAGAAGTCTATTGGAACCTACCCTTTCCATATGGTGTATGGAACATAAGCCATTTTTCCAACTCAATTGGGCTTACTAGTTTTAAGATTTTTGCAAGAAGAGTTAGAAGAACCCAATGATATCCAAAGGAGAGTTTTTTAGATGATTGAGGTTTAGCAGGTCAAAGAACAGATGGATTAGAAAGCTGTTGCTCACCAGATAAAAGTCAAAGACACATTTGATAAGAGAACTAAGAAAGATGTTTTCAACGAAGGAGATTTGGTATTAAGGGGGGATGCTAGGAGAGAGGACAAAGAAAAACATGGTAAGTTTGAAAACTTATGGTATGGTCCTTTCAAAATAGCCAAGGTCATGGATACAAATACTTTTCTCTTACATAATCTAGATGACACTGAAACTTTTGGAGGCCTAGTGAATGGGAGGTTCTTGAAACATTACTTTCTTTAAAGATTTATCAAAGGTTTTAATCTGTACAATAGTTTTTCTTTCAATAAAGACTCCATATACCCAATGGAATTGTTTTTACACAATTGTTTTGTAAACAAAGGATGACAGAGTAGGGAAATCAAAGAATCAGAAGCAAGGTAAAGGCATTGGTATGCAGATCTTAAAGTTTTCTTATTAAAAAATTTACCCCCAGAAGGAGCCAGTGTTAGTCTCTAACTTTGTTCTTGATTAAGTGAGTATCCCTAAACCTAAATCCTCCCTGCTTATACTTTGTTGCTTGAATTTTAGACTTTTACCCTTGGTTTGATTTTCTATGTTTTGCATTTTTGCACTTTGAAATAATTTTCTAAATTTTTTGAAGGATTAGGACTTGATTTGATGAGATTTGTCACATCACTTGTCTATTTCACTTTTGAAATTTCAATTTTTTGCCAAGTCATGAATGGCGCTACATGAATAACGCTATTCCTGCAGTGCTAAGGATAATTATGTTTTGACATGCTCCAATTAACCCAGATCTTATCATAATTGCGTAAATCATGATTAGAGGCTTTGCATGCTCTCCACGATCTTTTCTTAGGTTGATGTTGCAGTTTTAACCATCATATGCAGGGGATCGAGTTGTACCAGCCAGGACCTGCATCAAATCAAACACGTCCCGATATTATTAAACGACATTATCATCTGTTATTCTAATATATCGGATGTTGTGTGAAGAGATTGAATTAAAAGGGATTGTTGTTTTCTAACAGTCACAGGTTTTAAAATTCCCAGTGCCAAACCGCGCAGAGTTTTTTACAAAACTGTACCAGTAGCATGGCGCCGAAGAAGAGTCGATAGATAATTATATTGGAACATGAGGGCACAAAATTGCTTGAAGCCTACCCACAAATGGCGCAGAGGTTTAAAGACGCAGGATGGTTTGAGTTTTTCACAACCTTCCAGGGACATGATGAACATGTCTCCATGATCTTCACACATAACTTTGATGGTTTTGAAGTTGTGATTGGGAAATTGATGATGATGGTGACTGGACACTCAATTGCAAGAGCCTGTAGATTGTCAATTGGTGGAGAAAGGTGGTGGAAAAAATCAAATGTGGTAATGGAGTTCGTGAACCAGTTCTTGATACCAGAAAAATAGAACCCTAATTGAAAAAGGGAATACTCCATAGCTGGATCAGAAAGGAGTGGCATACTGCTTTGATTATCATTCACAGGTATATCGCATGTGAGGGTAGGTTCTCACTGGTTTACATTTATCATATCAGACTATTAATGCACATCAATGGAGATTATCCCCTCAATTTACCCTATTTCCTGCGAAAGAGTTTATCAAAAATGTCCAAAAGGGTGCAGTCTCATCTTTCTATAGCCAAAGGCAGACTTTTCCACCAAGTTTTGATAAATACATTGGTTGTCTCTTCTTTGAATTAAGTACAAAGATCCTGGGATTGGCTAATCCAGTCTCTAAGTAATGATCCATAGCCAAGCAAATCTAAAAAGGCCAAAGGGAAAAGATCAACTATACAGAAACAAAGTGGTATAGTTAATGAATCCCCAATTAAAGAAGAAACATTTGCAACCAGGGTAACAAGGGCTAGTAAAAGGAAGATGCAAACTCAACAAATCGTTGTTGATGCCCCTGTAGGTAAAGGTCAGGAAGAAGCCACCACCAGTAGAGGTAAGAGATCAAAACCAGATGCAGATATTGATATGTTTCTTGATCCTGAAATAAAGATGGAAGTATATACATATGAAGAATATAATGTAAACCCAATTAAATCCACAATCAAGAATAAACAAAAATTGACAAGTAAGAAAATAAAAACTTGGGAAAGACACAAGGAAAAGGCAAACAAGTTGCTCAATACTATACAAGACCTATAACAAGAGCAACCACTAGATCATCAAAAGCTGAAGCAATGTTTAAAGGTATAAGTGGGGTTTTTGATGACAAAGACTATCATTTTGCGGATCCAAATCAGATTCCAAATCTCCTAGAGGCCAACAATTCAGATAGTTCTGATGATGATCGTAGCTCAAAATTATCATCTAGATACCAGATCAAAATGAGAAAACCTCAGGCTTCTATAGACCTGAACAAACCCGCACCTGCAGAAGAATTCCCAGAGTTTAAATTCAAGGTTAGAAGTGATAAAGACAAGATTAAAGAACTCCAGAAAATGATGAAGCAATTAAAGAAAGAAAAGGCTCACGTGGAGCAATGGAGCGCCATACATCAGGAAAATATATAGGGTTTCAAGAAAAAGAGAAAGGAACAAAAGGCACTGCTCAAGGAGCTGCGAGAATCTAATTTCAAATTGTATTGGCACAATATTGTGCTCACAACCAAGCTGAAATAGAGGACTCCCAAAGCCAACACAATCATCATATCATGATAGCCTTATGAAGTTCCTTCATGCAAAGTTTTGAAAGTTTTGATGCTATTTACTCAAGGAGTGAAAGATGATCTATTTGATTTTGACCAAATGGATTTTGATAATTCGAATGGATAACCCAGTCAAGATAAATTCCAAATTTTGTGGGATTTGATAAGTTGTTGTAAAAGTGTTTTGGTTTAAGCTGTTGAGTTGTTTACTATTTTGGCAATGTAATTGCTCTTTTTTAGTTGATCCTCCTAGAATATAGACATTGATCATATCCTGTTACTAACTGCATACTAGAAAATAGGATATGTAGTCATATTTTGTATAGTTTAAATAGAGAGATGAAAGACTTTACGAAGGTCGAAAAGTTGGATACCTAGAGACATGTTTTGAACTCTATGTGAGACAGATTTATTCTACATTTATACTTAATGGCAAAGACATGTTGATGGTCAAACTTTCTCTCAATTCATATTCTATTTATTTTCTTGCTTTGAGATCATTTTTCATTTGCAATGCATTGTTTTCTTGGTCTTAATTAATGCAATGAAGATTTTGTTGTTATTGTTATTATAAAGATTTGATTTTCAAGCACATGTTCTTGTTTCTAAATTTTATTTTGAGATAAGAAATCCATATGGGGTTAACAAATTGAAGACTTGTATGTTTCCTCTCTTTATTTTCCTTATTTATCTGATCTATTTATGTGGCTACCCTTTAACAAATCAATGGGATATCTCTTGGATTTATTCTAAACTTCATGTTTACCTTGAAACCTTGAACCACCTTTCAACCATCCTTTAAAAAACCAATTCATAAAACCCTTAAAATATTATTGCAATAACCTGATGATGCCTTAGCTTGCCCTCTCACAGTCAAGTGCAACTTTAGGGACTAACACCCATTATCATAGACAAACTTGACTAAGTGTAAATAGTCTTCCCATTTTGATGGTTTATCCATCACATATATTCTTAGCATATCTTCAATCACTTGATTGATTCTCTTTGTTTTTCCATTAGATTTTGGGTGATATGTTGTGCTAAAGTTCAGATGGGTCCCAAATCCTTTAAATAACCCCTTCCAAAAAATTGATGTAAATTTGGGATCTCTGTCAGAAACTACTGCCTTAGGCACACCATGAAGCCTCACAATTTCTCTCATATAGATATGTGCAATATTAGTTTCGTTGTGAGTTAGCTTCACTGGAATAAAATGAGCAGCTTTAGTGAGCTTATCCACCACCACCATGATGGAGTCATGTTGTTTTACTATTTTGGATAGCTTGGTGATAAAATCAATTGTCACCACTTCCCATTTCCACTCAGGAATAGGCAATGGTTGTAGTAAACTAGATGGATGTCTATGCTCAGCCTTGACCTTCTGACACTCAAGACATCTAGCTATATAATCAACCACTTCTTTCTTCATACCCGACCAATAATACTTGCTTTGGACAACTACAATTTTTTTCTGGCATCCCGAGTGCCCAACATAAGGCACACTTTGCATCTCTCTTAATATCGTATTCCTCAGGTCTTGCGAAGTAGGTACTTAAGTTCTGCCTTTATACAAGAGGATTCCATCTTCTCTCAACTCATATTCTTTAGTTTTTTGCTGTAAATTATCTTGCTGTAATTTTTCCATTGTCTACACATAGTGCTTATCTAATTTTTCCACTTCTAAAACTATGTCTTTAGATCATGTTTGTACATGCTTATGGTTGTAGCATGCATCTCATGCACCCTTCTTTTGATTCCATCAACCACCTTGTTCTCTTTGCCTTTGATATGCTTTATATCAAAGTTGTTTTCACTAATAAATTCCAGACATCTGATTTTCCTATAATTTAGAGTTGGTTGTCCAAACAAATACTTCAGACCACTATGGTTTGTCCTCAATTCAAATCTTCTTCCCACAAGGTAGTGGCTCCACATATTCAAGGCATGGACCATGACTTCCAATTCTAAATCACGAGTAGCGTAATGTCTCTCATTCTCCTTTAATTTTCTTGATTCATAGCATATCATAGACCCATTTTGACTAAGGACTCCACCAAGTCCTTCTTTGCAGGCATCATCACACATAACCAATTCTTTATCAGGATAAAAAATATTTAAGATAGGTGCACTTGTCAATAAGTATTTCAAGAGCTGAAAACATCTTTCACAGTTAGTACTCCATTCAAATCTTACACCCTTCTTTTGCAAGGAAGTGTTTGGGTGAGCAATCTTTGAAAAAACTTCAATGAATCTTCTATAGTATCCAAGAATTCCCATGGAAGTTATCATCTTTGAGACAATCTTTGGTATTGGCCACCCCTCAATGGATCTTATATTTTCAGGATCCACAACCATCCCTTCCTCTGAAATGATATGGCCCAAATAATGTATCTACCTTTGATAGAATGAGCACTTGCTCAATTTTGCATACAATTAATGTTCCCTCAACACTTGTAGCACCATCCTTAAGTGTTTCTCATGCTCTTCTTTGGATTTTGAGTAGATAAGAATGTCATCCAGAAAGACAATGACAAACTTGTCCAAGTAATTTCTGAAAACACCATTCATCAAACACATAAAGACATCTGGTGTATTTGACAACCCAAATGGCACCACTGTAAACTCATAATGGCCATATCTCCTTTTGAAAGCAGTATTGCTGATATCTTCTTCTTTAATTTCCATTTGATGATAGCATGATCTGAGGTCAATCTTGGAGAATATCTTTGCATCTTGCTGCTGATCAAATAGATCATCTATCCTTGGCAAAGGATACTTGTTCTTCACAGTCACCTTGTTCAACTGCCCATAGTCAATACATAATCTTAAGGTACCATTTTTGTTTTTGGAAAATAATATTGGGGCACCCCAAGGAGACACAATTGGGCATATATACCCCTTGTTCAAGAGTTATTGAAGTTGCATTTGTAATTCCTTCAATTCTGGTGTACTCTTCCTATAAGGAGTCTTGGACACCGGTGCAGCTCTAGGCATAAGATTAATAGAGAAATCAATATCTCTTTTTGGCGGAAACCCTGGTATCTCTCTAAATACATCTTCAATCTCTTTCAAGACTACATATATTCAATGCTTGGCACTTTATCCTTAGGTTCCTCCTCCATATGCACTGCAAAGATTTGACATCCTTTCCAAAAGATTTTCTTTAGCTACGAAGTCAAAACTTCTCTTAGGGTTACTACTCTTGGAATGCCTTGAACTGTCCTCAAGTTTCCTCCTTTATCCAAGCAAGTAAATGCTTTGTCATAGAAATCTAGGACAACATGATGCTTTTCCAACCAATCCACACCAATTAGGAAATCATATGATCCCAAAGGTACGATGTTCAAATCAACTTTTGTACATGGTTCATTCATGTCCATTGGACAATCCTTCACTATCTCATTATTTATTCTCTTAGCTCTTGTAGCTAATTGAACCAACCAAGGTTTTCCAAGATCACTTCTATTCAAATGGAATCTTTCCGCCATCTCAGGATATATATGACTATGAATAGCCCCTAAATCAATCAAAATAGCAATAGGTTGATCATTGCTCTTACCTTCTACTTCAATCATGTGAGATTGAAATTCAGCTTGCATGTTGGCCAGAGTTGCATAGATCCTTGGCATACTTCTGCCCATGTCCTCAATTGTTTTAGCATGTTGTACGTTGTGAAAATTCCTCATTTTCTCACCTCTATGAGGTATATATATATGCATATGATCTCCTTCACAAACCCAACATTTCATGGGCTTCGGCCTTGGTCTTTTTCCCAATGTTTCTGACATTCAGGACTCATTATGAGCTAGCTTCCCTTGGGAATTATTTCTAAAGAAGAGTGGCTTGTTTCCTTTCTTCCTCTGCTCCATATTGCCCCTCTACTTATCTTCCCAAGCCTTATGGAAGTTTGGTCTTCCTCTATGTTGATCATAGAGGCACTTGGCTATCCTTATTTCTTCATCCAATGTCCTGGGATCATCATACTATATCCTGTCACCGAACATTGATGGAAGCCCACTCAGAAACCTCTGAATCTTGACTTGCTCATATTTGATGAATTCAACATACTTCAACGGTTCCAAGAATCTTCTTTCATATTCATCCATAGTCATACTCCCAAGATCGAGTTCAAAGAAATCCTTCATCTTCCTATCATAATAATTCTTGGTCAAGTATTTCTTCTGAAATTACTTCTTGAACTGCTACCAAGTGATCTTATTCTCATCAATGTGTTGTACTTGCACAAGTTGGTCCCACCACATTGATGCTTTTCCTTTTAGCTGGTAAATGGAAATTAGTCCTTCTGCTTGTGAGGAATAATTGTGCAACTGAAAGTATTTCCTCATTCCCAACAACCAAGTCTCTGCATCTTCATCTCTTGTCCTCACCATCAAAGATAGGAGGTTTAATCTTATTCATTTCTCCTTGTAGTTCATCCACCCTTGACCTCCTCTTAAGATTCCTGATAGGTGATATACTCAGATTGTTGTATGCCCTTCCAATTGAGTGTCTTGGTGAGTGCTGATGATGTCCACTCACACTTCTAGATTATTTCCTTCTAGAATGAGATCTATGACTCTTGGAATTGCTTAACTTTGTCTCCTTATCCATTTTATTCTCTATTCTATCTAAGCTCTGCAACATCTTGTTTTTGAAGCCATCTTGTTGTTCTTTAGCCTTCATCAGTCTCTCATTATCAGTCTTATAACATTGCACATCTTATTACAGGCTCTTTGCAGTCTCTATCAAATTCATGCTCTCCTCTCTGCCTTCTCCATGCCCATTGGATTCTGTTACTGCAACACCCACACCCATACCAAATATTATGCCTTCATCTTCATAATTGTAAGTTTCTTGGGCATCATCCATGTTTCTGATCTCTTATCTTTCTGTTGAATTTTGCTTGGTTCTATTTGTGCTCTTCGTTTTGCAAAATGTGCATGCAACAAAATTTGTAAGACTACAAGTATTTAACAAATCCATCATTTTATGCAACATTCTGTTCTTCATAATTTCACGAGAAATAATTTATTTATGATTTATTATGAATTATTAATATTTCCTTTTTATATTTATGAGCGAATACACAGACTCCTTTGTCCATGACCTTTCCCACGACTGTTCTCGTGCTCAATTCTAAATCTTGAGTAGAAATTTATTGATGGAATGGAAAGGAAATAAGTATCCATTATCTTCGAACAACATAGCTTCGACACTTAGCTACCGTCCGATTATCCCTCTAGATTTAATCTCAACCATTAAAACACTTCATCCATACTTAGAAACTTTTCAAAAGTTTGTTGTGGGTTCACTACCCATTATCTATTCTTGTTACTTCTTTCGTGGTCTACGAAATGCACCCTCACATTCCTCCACCTTTATTTCACACCCAAGTCGACCCATAAATGTATTAAGCCTTTCACCACTCTTCTTGTATGTTTCCATACTTAGAAACTTTTTCACCTTACCATGGGTCCACGATCATTTCCTTATGCTTCTTCACCTCCGCGATACTTCAACACTTATCCAATTTTTTGAACTTCTCCACGGGTCCATGGGTTTGCGGGTTGGTGTGATTTATTGCCAACACACCCGATCCTCTCTGCACTCTACGATAGCTTAACACTTAGGACAAATTCCAAGATCTTATCTTGGTTTCGCGGGACTGGTAACTGGCCTGTCACGTGGCTCCACATCATCTTCCAACTATCATTCCATTCACCGTGTACCTTCCACCATGACAGTACACATCATTCTTTTGCCACGTTAGCTGACACATGGCCTCCATGTCATGCTGACGTCATCGTACAAAAAAACACCCATTTTTTTTCCAGAATCCTTGGCTCAACAACCATTGTAGTTCTAGAACTAAGCTTAATACGACCAATTTCGGCCTTGTAGACGTCGAATCGACCCTTGTACATGAAATTATACTTTTCCTCATTGAATTTCCCATGAATTTATGCTGTAGAATTGGGGCCTTTTCTCAATTTCATAGGAATATTTTCTCAAACATTTGGGAGACATTCTATGAAATTCAATCTTTTGCGACTTATCTCTCCAGAGTTCTTATTGCTAGCCCATGCAAACTCAGTGTCAAACATGTGGCTTTATCTTTGGCCCATGTAGGTTCAATGTTTGAACCTAGGGCTCTGCTACCAGAATGTAATGATCCTCGTTACTGGAATACTAAAAAAAATAAATCTAACTCTGATACCATAGTGTCACGTCCCTAGTCATGCAGGTTGGCCACGTGACACCAATTATTTTCTTTTCAGTCACATTAGACTTACAAATTTTCTTAGAGTTACTTCCTTTACGACTTTGATATCTTAAGATGATAATTCCTACCATCAATAAGTTTGAAATATTTCAGATATCATCTCATTAACTTAAAATGCCCTACATATGAACACACATGCAATTCTACAACATATATAAACCATGCATAAATATATAAACACTTACAACAACAAATTAAATATATTATACACAGTAAATAGCATGTAATTACGCATAAGAACCCTTATCTTTTGTGTAAATCACCATTTGCATGCAGACCTCATACTTTCCTCCCAACCATAGACTCTATTGCTCATAATTTTTTAGTAGTAGGTCACCCCCGAGTTGAGGCTAGAACTCCACCTAGGAAGGCTTTTTAGGCCAAAATAAGGTATATACTCAACAATTAATCTCAAGTCAAGGTGCCAATCATTGCAATTAGCCTACAAACTCTCATTTCCCACACGCTTGTCCCACCCAAGGAAGTGTGTCCCTTCTCTGCTCAACAATCCTTCGACTACCCCACTTCCCTTCCGGGGCTTCATCAATAGGCCATACACAATATCTCAGAGCCTTGCAGCTATTTCCCAACGCACCAACAAACAGTTTTTGGCAGTTCTCTCACAAGAGAGAGACTGCCACAGGCCTGACAACCTGCTTCTTCACAGTACAAAAGCTTGATATTCTTGTTACCAGTCGCTTCCCTGAGGTTCCCCATACAAATAAGATAATATAATGACGACCTACCCATGGTAATAAACGAAGATTACATTGATAAGGGAATGATGAGAAGATCCGTGAATTATTATCACATAGCAATGGAGTGTAAGAATAAATCCCCCAAGAATGACGAGATGATAGGAAAATACACTAAGTTTCCCAATATATCTACATGTCCCCATCTAGACACTTGTCATGATGAAACTTCATGAGCTCCAGTTGGTATACATTCCCCATTCTTGGAACTTAGAGTAAGATATCTCAAGATTTGGACCTTAGGAAATGTATTTAAATAATATTTCCTTGACTTAAGCCCCCTTGGCTTAACTCTTAGTCTTAGACTGATAGCCCCACTTTCCTCTAGTGGAGTTCTAAGTTCACCCATACTCTTTTGTCTGATTGGTCTGCAACAATGATATATTTTATTAATAATATGCGTGATACATGTTACAAAGATCTTGAAATCATATAGGCACTCTAGCCACCAAACATATGTACATTGACACTTAGGCCCAAAATATGTTGGCTCACCGGCCTACGTGTAAAATTGCATATTGGGGTTCGACCTAAGGGTATTACACCTATCTAGATCAATTTTCGGTCCCTCCACATTTTGGGAGGCTTTTGCTCTCTAAAAGCTTCACTATTAAAGGAGACAAGAAAAACATTCCTGGACTTTCTCTTTGGAGTGTCAGTTAGCCTCGGCTAATAACTAACCCTTCGATTGCATCCACCAAAGTTCCTCTTAACCTCTTCTAGTTATTTTGATCATCTTTTGCAAAACTGTGTCGTATAATAACTCTACCTTGTGTACCTAGTGCCAAATCCACAGTGGAAGGTAAGACATAGTTCTCTTCATCCTCATCGTGCATAAATCAATTGTAGAGTTTTATATTCTCTACATTTACTACTAAGTAAATACACATATAAGATAGACAGATGAATCCATACACATTATAAAAATTAACCTATGCATGAAAAAATACAATTACAATAAAGGAGTAATCAAACAATTTTAATTACTTTGGTCTCGTATAAAGAATATATATTCCAAACAAAACAAAATAGGTATACCATTAAAGTTGACCTTCTACTTCCATAATTATACAACAAAATTCATTCATTGTCACATGACAACATAAAAGTTCCAAAATTCCAAACTTCCATAAACAAAACTTAAAACAAATTTCCACCAAAATTACCACTTTCCATTATATGATATTATTTTCTCTTGTAATTATTCCTTACTTTTACAATTCAATAAACTCTACTTCCATAATTATACAACAAAATTCATTGATTGTCACATGACGATGTAAATTCATTCAGTATCCCATGACAATGCTAAAGTTCCAAAATTTCAAACTTCCATAAACAAAATTTAAAATGAATTTCCACCAAAGTTGCCACTTTCCATTATGTGATATTATTCTCTCTTGTAGTTATTCCTTACTTTTTTTACAAGTCAATTAATAAATATCTTTCATCATACGTTACATGCATGGGACCTAAGGGTTGAGATGGTCCCTGTGATGTTGTTTGAGATGTCAACATTTATTAAAACTTTGTTAGAGTTTGACATAATTTGTTGTGCATTGTTTTAATGTGATTTTTTTATGAGATTTTTTGAATTTGTTAATTAATAAAAATAAAAAATAAATTTTTGAATGAAATTTTTGTTATATTAAAAATTAAGTAATGATTAGAATGTAAAATATTAATCAAATTTTAATGAGCAATAACCAATTTTTCTATTTTTTTCTTTTTCTATTTTCTATTTTATTTTTTTCTATTTTATAGATAAAAATATATATATGAACTATGCATTCAATTCTCTAAAAACCCTATGTGAGTCATGGTGGAAAACTTTTTAGTTGATGGTGGAAACCACTTTTTAGTTGAGAATGAAATCATTATTAAATTAATACCTTATAGAATAATTAATGAAATAAATACCTTATAGTGCATTGTATTGTCAATTACATCTAACATAACCATTCTTATAACTATTTAATTCTAACAACCCTTGGTGACTCATGGTGGAAACCACTTTTTAGTTGAGAATAGAACCATTATGAAATGAATACCTTATAGAATTATTAATGGAATAAATACCTTATAGTGCATTTTCTTGTTAATTACATCTAACATAACAAGTCTCACAACTAAGTAATCAAAGGTATTAGAGTTTACTAATTGATCAATAAAACAAATTGGTACCATGAAATATTTTTCTTTTGGTATTAACTATATGGAGTATCAATATTTTAGTGATTCATTACAACTTACTTTTCATTGGTTTCTTTTGGTATTAATTACTTGGAGTATTAATACTTTAGTGATTCATTACAACCTATTTTTCATTGGTCTGAATAACAAATTTGGTATGCATTTCGTAAAGTGATGCTCATAATGGTGAAGAGGTAGGATTAACACTAGCAAAATGAATCCTATAACATTATTTCTATAAAGGAATTTAACTATTATATAATTCAATATTACTTACTCTGTCAACAAGGGTTTGATTGGCTAGTAAAGTAAAGTTGTTGTTTTTTTTTGTAAGTTAGTAGTATTATATATAAAGGGCCTTCCAAGACCAAAAAAAGAGATACAAAATGCAGAGAATATTCGTGCTGTAGTTACTGGACTGCCCCAACAGAGGGGAAACCAGTCCAGCCAGCATGGAAGTCAAACATAGTAGTGTAATAGTCTAAGGAAACAGTCTGAAACTGACTGGACAACAACTAAAAAGTAGAGAAACTATTGAAACTTGAAGTGCCCTTATGACCTTAGACATTTGGCAAATAACCTGGCCAGGTGATGTGGACGGTCTCGGACCACGGTTCCTCCTCAACGTATGTCACTTGATCTGCCCACTGCATTCCAACGTCCACGCTTCCCTCGGTCCTGTCGACAACTGGCGAGGTATCCTACAACGCGCAACGTGCTGTGTCCATCTCCACGGCCATGTCCTCGTGCTTGGCTTGCTCCTTCCCATTTCTTGCGGAACGCTGCGTTTGGGCATTTCCTCCACTGGTCGCTACACCGGGTGCCTCTGCTGAAGCCGCACCTGCGAGGTCCGAGGGGAAAGCCTCTTGAAGGGAGGAAAGGAGATGGAGAAGGACTGCTACCTTTCCATCCTTGGCTTGCAGATGAAATTGAGGTGGCTCTCCCATAGTCTTCCCAGCTGAGTTAGGAATTGGTGCAGGAGGAGGCCCGACCGTTGGGGGGCCAGGAAGGTGACGTGAGGAGGAAGACGACAGCCTGGGAACAATAGCGAGGCTATCAAACTGCAAAACGGGCAGAGCGGGGGGGGGGGGGGGGGGGGGGNGGAAGAATGGGCTCAGGCTGAAGGGTTGGAGAGGAACAAGAGGAAGGCGATTCAGGAGGCGAGACAGAGGGCCGGCGAGGTTTCCATGGAGAGCCTTTGTGCGGTCGCCCTCGAGGGCGTGGCATGAGGCTTGTCGCGTATCGAATAGAGGAAGCCGTGTGCAACAGGCAGTGGTAGAATGCCTGGATTCGAACAAGGGCAGCGAATATAATGGAATTCCAGGTTAGCTCAGGCCATGGTCGCAGAGGGGGATGCCAGTCGGAGCGCGCGCAGAGACAGAAGGCATACTTGGATAACCAGGCCATGAAATGAATCTTGAAAGGAGGGGGAAGCGACTTAATTATCCTCCGCGACATAGTAATGGCGATTTAATGCTGGATCAGGGTGGCGGGCGATGGCACGAGCCCGTCACATGGCTCCGTGCCTCGTTGGCTGATCCTCTCCTCCGCCTCGCACCAGGTGTAACTCACTAGCACCCCATCTGGGGGAATGTAAAGTTGTTGTTATTCCCCCCACCAATGTTCAAATCCCCATAGAAACATATTTTTCCCTTATATAGTGGTGCATCTATGTAAGCAAGTTGTTTATTGCAACTAGGGATAGGTGGAAGTGCTAGACAACTTCGACACAATATGTACTCCTAATCATCACCACTTAGTTGAAGAAGAGCTTCTGTAAGTTGTGAGATAATTGTACTTTGTTAATATTAAAAATAGGACAATGTCACTCACACATGTTATTATCACTGAAAAATTGTCCGCAACATTGCACACAATGGTTGAAGAAAGACATCAATTCCAACAACAATTAGTACACCTACAACATCAAAATCCATCAAAAAGGCACAAAACTATACACTTGGTTCAAAATTAAAGTGCGCAAATTCACCAAAGGAAGCGCGTGCACAGTGCGCAGGCTAACACAACCCTCAATGCGCACTGTGCGCAAGATGCACAACTATCTACGAGAAAATCCACACACTTCTCATGAATGGCGCATTTATGAATATTGTCGGCCTCTCAACCATTTCTAGTCCAACCCCCAACACGATTTGACACTCAGATTTGAGCGAAATCTATCTTGGAGGTTGGTCAAGGGCTAGGAAGTGCCCTAAAAGGCCCCTTGTTCACACTATGAACTAGTTGTATCTTGCCATAAATGGACACTATAAATATGTGCCAAGGGTGTGCTAGAAAAATAAGGACTTCAAGGTATTGTTATGCTCTAAGAATTCTTCTTGGATAATCCTATTTTCTCTTGGAATCATTCAAGCACCATAGCAAGGGCCATTCCACTCACCTCTTGAGAGGATTGACATTGTATTTCTTCACCATTGTCACTTGCTTTTGCATGAAGAGAAGAGCTCTCTATTAGGGAACTTAAGAGCCCTCCCAAGGAGGAATAAGGGATTCATAAGTCCCTACCTTTCTCTACGGTGTTAGCCTATCAATATATTGATCGATTGGTAGCTATATGATGGTCATTTTTTTATTTTCATGGTTCTAATTCTTGCAAGCTTCTCTAACATTTATTTCTCTTTGTTTTTAGTTTTATTTCCTTGTTTCATGTGTATTTGGTTATCTAATCAATTCACAAACCTCTTTCTTGTTTAACTGACTTAACTAAGTAGGTAAGTGTTGTGTTTTTTCTCACCCATGTGACAAAACCAACACAACACATGTTATAAATAAAAAGAATTCATCAAATAATTAATAGTTATTTTAATACCAATAAGTCCCAAATGTGATAACAATAAACTTAGATTCCACTTAAAAGAGCGCAAAGTTAAACTTTGTGATCTAGATCGACACAGACCTTTACAGGGCAACCCATCTTTCATTGGGTGACATAAACCTTCTCAGGCTTTGGATGACATCAACATGGAAGTCCTAATCAACTTTAACACCAGTGTAATGCCAATATCCAACTTCAACATTAACATCAACATAAAACAATTGAATGGTTTTGACTCTCGTCTAAAAATCCAAATCACCACAACATCGATGTAAAATTAGCCACATTTACATGACAACATTATACAAACACCTTAAATAAATGTAATAATTGGATTTTATATTGTAATCCAAACATCTTCAATTATAAAACATCTTTACAACTTAATGTAAAGCATTTTTTGAACACAATACTTTGCCTTTTAAAACCCTTCTGAATACTTATGCACAAAGAGCATCTATGCTCTCATGGTCTCCTAGCCCAATTGCATGTATACTCAAATTTTTAATTGTAATGCCAATTAAGATTTGTTAGTGTAGCTTTAGTCCATGTGCTCTTGTATTGTTATGTTTTACTATATTATTATTAACCCACTTGATCTGATGTTAATAAAACAACAACATGCTTAGCAATTGAGTCACAATTCCACAATTGATACTATACATTCATAACTTTTAAATATTCAAAACCATTGTTCTCCCTAAGCTTAAACCTAGGTTCTTAAATCAAGTCGTTATGAAAGTACATGAGATAACTCTTACATTAGTCCCACCCTCATTTAGCACTCATTTTTTCCCCTTAAATAGAAGTTGTAACTTCTTATTAGATAAAAATATTGCATTTTGCATATGTTTGTTAACAACATTTATATAACATTCCCTGGATCGAGTGCCAGGGGTGAGATTAGACGAGCAAACCACCCCCCAAAGTGACCTCCCACATGTCCTCCATGCACCCATTTAATGACTAATTGGTTTCTCCCTACATCATTTTCCCTCATGCATGTGTTTATCATGACGTTTTATCACCCGACAACGTCATTCCTCCATGTTGTGATTATTCCTCCATGCTTTTTGGGTCATGGGTGACTTCATTTCTGGTTATGGAAACTCATAGCTTGCATACAAGAACTTTCCATATTTGTTCTAGTTCTTTGCATGCCTCTGGGATTTATCGACCCCTCCCTGGCCTCACCTTTGGTTTTGCTCTCCGCCAACCTCTCAATCTTTTTTCCATGTTATTTTTCCCTTCCCTTTCGACCTCACTACCTCTCCTCATCTTACCCTTCTCTTATGATCTCCCCTTCCATCTTCCTACATGGCACGTGGGGGCTCCGATCGACACCTACGAGGCATATGCAACATGCTACCGGTCTCCATGGTCTCATCGAAAGTTGAAGATGTGTTAGGGTCCTAACCCGCACATAGGTAGAGCAATATATTCGGATGTAATAAAGGTCAATATTAATAAGGCCTTTCAATAAAATAGAATAAGGCGGATGTAAGAAGACCTAATAGAAGCTTCCGCTTCTAGAATGATCTTCCTCTAGATGCTTCTCTTGATAGACATATTTAGTATAAATAAGGGTCGAGGGTATGAAAACCCTAGCTTGGAGATTATTGTAACAGAGCACTGCTCGACTAGAGGTTGCCCCCTCGAAGAGGCCCGTGAACATTACTTTCTGAATCAAAGTGCTATTTCTATTGTTGTTCTTATATCATTTATGTGTTATTATGAAGATTATGTTGGTTATATTACTGTTATTCTGCCATTTCTAGCATTTTATTTCTGTTTTGCATACTTTTTATATCTAGTATATTACAAGTGGTATCAGAGCACTTTCCTTGGCAGAAATTGTGGGAATTTTTTTCCAGGGTAGAGACGTATTCCGACGTCTTTAAGCCATAGATATCTATCGTTACGCGCATAAACCCGCGGTTGAGGGATTCATACACGCAGAAAATACAAGTGGTTCTTAAGCGCACATCTATTGGCCACCCTTGTAACCCTTGTTGGTACCCCTTCAAGTGGTAGCGCATCAGACATCACCTGTGTACGGATCGACCTAGATTTCCTAAAGCCCTCTTTAGATAAATCGATCGGCCTGACTGCTATAGTGCCACCGAGAACAACACTTGGGAAGATCCTCTCTAGTACCTGGGTAGTCAGGTAGTACGACTAAGGGTACGGTCTATCCTCCCTAGTTAGTTCCCTGAGATATTGGGTCGAGTACCATTGTTGGACCTCGCATGTATATCAGAGAGCTATAGCACATGGCAAGCCCTTGTCTGTAGAACCCTTGAATACCTAACCCTTGGGGGACAAAAACATAAACAAATTAAAACAAACAAGATCTGTTGCCACGCAACTGTGTTTGGGTTGTCAAATCACTACACTTTTCTTACTAGTTAAGCATTTGGGGATTTCATCGTTGTAGTGTTCTTTAGACCGGAGTATAACTACGCATGTGTAAAAAAAAAAAAAAAAAAAAAAAAAGTTTGGAATTTTTTTCACCATTATTTGAGACCTATTCCATTGGATTCATCTCTTCGCCCTTATCACATTCATCCATATCATTTTTCGGAAAAAAATTAGACCCCGCCCACCCCTTTTCAGTTCACCCATCCTCATGGCCCATACCCATAGCCAAGACCTGGAAGCTCACTTCAACACCTTGCAATCTGGTCTCCTCGAGACCCAAAAAGAAGTAAAACAACTCAGTGCCAATGTTGCCTCCATTGATACAACCATCGATACAACCATCAATACAACCATCAATACAACCATGCAGTCCTCAATGGAGTAAGTCAAACAAGAACTAACCACCCAGCTTGAATCTATCTTTGCATCACTCTGCACCAAACTGAAGATCCCTACAGATGACCCTTTCTCTAACGCACCTCCAAAGACCGAAGGTGAACATTCCTCCCATTCCCATACCTTTCAACACCATCACTTTCAACGTGACCTATGCCTTTCGCGGGTGGATGTGACCAAATTTGATGGCTCGGACCCCACTGGTTGGGTAACCCAAATGGAACATTATTTCTCTTTATACGACATTACAAATGACTTGGCCAAACTCCGGTATGGTGTTCTCCATCTAGATCAAGAACATTGGCAATGGTGTGGTGGCAATGGAGAAAAACTTCCCATCAAGGGTATATTGCTTGGACCCAATTTGTGACTGAGATTTATGAACGCTTTGACACTGACACCAACCATTTGGGCCGTTTGACAAAGTTGAAACAATCAAGAACAGTAGAAGACTTCATAGCTGCCTTTGAGCGCTTGGCTTTTCGAACATAGGGCATGACTGATGCTTTCTTTAGAGAGTGTTTTATCAGTGGCCTCAAGGAGGAGATTTGGGCCCATGTCCTCATGACTCGACCCTCGCGTTGGGTGGAGGCTACTAAAAGAGCTAAAGAAGAACAACAGGTTGTATCCTCTCAAAACTGAAAACCCTCCTTTATGGCCATCTCTGAGGATATTTCAGAAGAGGATGTTGAAACTCCCCTTGTGTCCGAGTCACCTGAAATCACTGACATAACCCCTCCCTCAAACCCTCCCGAAGTGGAACCGGTCATTTACCTCAATGATCTCACTGGCTTTTCCGCTCCCTAAACCCTCAAGTTAATCGGTTACATCAAGCATCGGAAGGTCATCATTCTGGTTGATAGTGGAAGCACCCATAATTTTATTCATCGCCGCATTGCCCAAGAAACTCATTGCTACATCCATCTTGTCAACAATTTCCAAATCATGATTGCCAATGGTGGTTCCATGAAATGTGGAGGGCGCTGTGAAAATGTGCGTCTCCAAATCGGTGACTACCACCTAAAATCCCATATGTTTGCTATCGACATGGGTGGTTGTGACATTGTACTGGGTGCAGACTGGCTAAGAACTTTGGGTCCCATTCTCATGGATTTTAAGGCATTAACCATGCAATTCGACCAGGAAAGCCACCAATATAAATTCCAAGGCATCACTGTTGGTTCACCTGAGGTCATTAGTTCCCATCGCATGGAAAAGCTGCTCAAAAAAGGTCATTCTGGTGTCATTGCCCAACTCCATGCCATCTAAGCAACAGAGACACCCCCGGTGTCGCATGACCTCCAAGATCTCCTTTCTAAACATCAAATGGTATTTTCCACTCCCCAAGGACTCCCTCCTTCCCGCAGTGTTCATGATCATTCCATTCCCCTTGTACCCAGAAGCCTTCCTCCCAATATCCGTCCATATCGCCACCCCTTCTCACAAAAAAATGAAATTGAGAAAATGGTCCAGGAACTCCTTAATGCAGGCATTATCCGCCCTAGTACGAGCTCTTACTCTTCTCCTGTAGTCATGGTCCTGAAGAAAGAAGGTTCTTGGAGAATGTGTCCTGACTTCCGTGCCCTCAACAAACTGACCATTAAAGACAAATTTCCCATTCCTGTCATTGATGACCTCCTGGATGAATTGAGTGGCGCCCAATTCTTTACTAAACTTGATCTTCGCTCGGGCTATCACCAGATACGTATGAAAGAGGCAGACATTCCCAAGACAGCCTTTCGAAGTCATGAGGGCCACTATGAGTTTTTGGTCATGCCCTTTGGCTTGTGTAATGCCCCCTCCACCTTCCAAAGCCTCATGAATCATGTCTTCCATCCCCTTCTCCGTCATTTTGTCTTAGTTTTCTTTGATGATATCCTCATCTATAGAAAAACCTGGACAGATCATCTTACTCATTTGGATCGAGTTCTCCATCTACTCTCTCAGCACCAACTTTTCCTAAAACAATCTAAATGTGCTTTTGGTGCCTCAGAAGTAGAATACTTGGGTCATCTGGTTGGCAAGGATGGCGTCAGGGTGGATCCGAAAAAGATTGAAGCTATGCAAGACTGGCCACACCCAAAGACTCTCGAAATATTGCATGGATTTCTGGGCTTAACAGGGTATTATCGCAAGTTTGTTAAGAATTATGGAAAGATTGCAGCACCTCTCACTGCTCTCCTAAAAAAGAACTATTTCACTTGGACTCCAGCCGCTGCTCAAGCTTTTCAAACCTTGAAGATGGCCATGTGCACCACTCCGGTTCTGGCCCTTCCTGATTTCACAAATACCTTTGTGTCGGAATGTGATGCCTCAGGGAAAGGAATCGGTGTTGTCCTTATGCAAGAGGGTCGACCTTTGGCCTTCAATAGCAAGCAACTATCTGAAAGGAATCTGGGAAAACCCATCTATGAAAAGGAAATGTTGACTATTCTGCATGTCATTGATCTGTGGCGCCCTTATCTCTTGGGGCAACGTTTCCAAATTAAGACAGACCATCAAAGCCTCAAGTACTTTCTGGAACAACGCATTTCCTCCCTGGAGCAACAAAAATGGGTGACTAAGCTCTTTGGATATGATTAAGAGATCATTTACAAGAAAGGCAAAGACAATGTGGTGGCGGATGCACTGTCCCGAAGATATGAAAAAGAAGGCTCCCTTTTTTCTCATTCCTTCATTGTACTAGATTGGCTCCAAGATGTTCGCCAAGAATGGCTACAAGATCCCAAAAGTTTGCATCTGATCCAACAATTGCAGACCAATGCTCCAACTCCCCTAGGGTACTCTTGGCTCCAGGATGAGCTTCGATACAAAGGCCGTTTGTATTTAAGTAAACAATCAAAGCTTAAATCCACGGTACTTTCTGAGCTTCATGCTACACCCACAGTGGGGCACTCCGGGTTCACCAAAACCTATGACAGGGTCAAACGTTCTTTTTTCTGGGATGGTATGAAATCGGACATCCGTAATTTTGTCGCTGAATGTGATGTGTGTCAATGCAACAAGGGAGAAATAGTCAAATATCCGGGCACACTACAACCGCTTCCGATTCCACCTGCTATTTGGAAGGATATCTCTATGGAATTTATTACCGGCTTACCCAAATCGGGAAATAAATTAGTCATAATGGTGGTTGTGGATCACCTTTCCAAGTATGCTCATTTCTGCGCTCTTCAACACCCATTTAGTGCATCCACGATGGCTCAAATTTTCATGGACTAGGTCTTCAAGCTTCATGGCATGCCAAACTCTATTGTTTCTGATCGTGACCCAACTTTCACAAGCAATTTTTGGCAAGAACTGTTCAAGCTACAGGGCACCCAATTGCATCTCAACACAACTTATCATCCCCAGACTGATGGTCATACGAAAGTTGTCAACAAATGTTTGGAAACATATCTGAGGTGTTTTGCCTCTGAAAAGCAAAATCATTGGGCTCAATGGTTACCCCTAGATGAATGGTGGTACAACACTTCCAACCATACATCTACACGCATGACTCCTTTTGAAGCGGTATATGGACAGAAGCGACCTTCAGTTCTCTCATACTTACTCGGTACCTCGAAGGTCCAGGCGGTTGACCAAACACTTACAGTTCGAGAGGATATTCTCCGTACCCTCAAAGAGAACTTGGTCATGGCACAAAATCACATGAAGCAACAAGTAGATCAAGGTCGCTCTGAACGTCAATTTGCAGAAGGGGATCAGGTGTTTCTACGACTGCAACCATACAAGTAAACTTCCCTCAAGGCTGAGCATTGTCAGAAGATGGCGCCCAAATTTTATGGTCCTTATACAGTTCTCAAGCGTGTGGGACAAGTCGCCTATCAGTTAGCTCTGCCCAATCATTCGAAGCTACATCCTGTTTTTCATGTTTCATGCTTAAAGAAGGTGATTGGAACTAGGTGCCAAATTCAAACCAACCTTCCTGAGTTAGTTGAAGAAGGATCCATTTGGCTACAACTAGAAGCAGTTTTGGACCAGCGTGAGCGTTGCCCGTGTCAACGAACCATCAAGGAAGTGCTCGTCCAGTGGAAAGAGACAACTCCAACAAATGCCACTTGGGAACCAACTACCATTCTGCAGCAGTTTCCACATCTCAAGCCTTGAGGACAAGGTTGTTTTTAAGGGGGTGGACATGTTAGGGTCCTAACCCGCACATAGGTAGAGCAATATATTCAGATGTAATAAAGGTCAATATTAATAAGGCCTTTCAACAAAATAGAATAAGGTGGATGTAAGAAGACCTAATTGAAGCTTCTGCTTCTAGAAGGATCTTCCTCTAGATGCTTCTCTTGATAGACATATCTAGTATAAATAAGGGTCGAGGGTATGAAAACCCTAGCTTAGCGATTATTGTAACAAAGCGCTGCTCGACTGGAGGTTGCCCCCTCGAAGAGGCCTGTGAACATTGCTTTCTAAATCAAAGTGATATTTCTGTTGTTGTTCTTATATCATTTCTGTGTTATTGTGGAGATTATGCTGGTTATATTACTGTTATTCTGCCATTTCTAGCATTTTATTTCTGTTTTGCATACTTTTTATATCTGGTATATTACAAGATGCTACTTCCAACTACCAGGTCCATACTCCTTCAGAGATACAAGCATAAATTGATCTTGCAGAGGCGGATGTGCGAGTTTTTAGGCACTTCATTTCATATGAGGAGGTCAATGGGAATATTTTCCCTTGGATTCTCGACCTTGGTTCCTCGCAGGTCAAAGAATCCAAGTATTATACAACAATATACCTTCATTGGCACATGAAGATGTTATTGGGGAAAGTGTTTCTAGAGAGAAACAAATCTCATCAGGAGATACTTCTCCAACTTGAAGACGTGTAGCTTCAGATCAAGCTTGTGGACCAAAAGATAAACTTGTTAGCTGAGAAAATCACTGGTTTGGACTTCTCCAAGCTGGACTACCCTTAGCCCCAAGTTCTAGCAGTTGACAACCATCCTCCCTTGGTCCGATTTCACTCATGATACTTATGTTTTCTTTTTTTCTTTTAAATTCTAGAGGTCGAGGAGTTGTATCCCCACCTCCTTTTAGTAGTCAACATGATAAACAAGTATATTTCAGATTTTTATATGCTAGTTTTAGTTTTGAATATATCATGGTCCGTTGATTCAGATCAAACTGGTTGCACAAGTATTTAAAGCTTGATACAATGCTTTTCTGCTACTGGTACAGTTTCCCTAGTGGTAGACCAATATCACAAACAATGTATAGTTTCTTTTACAATTAATATAAAATAAGATGGATAATTTGTAAAAAAAAAAGAAAACATTTATTAACATACAAAAAAGAAAGACAACCCTTCATATCACTACAAGGATAACACCTTGTAGCGAAGGTTTTTACAGAACCTCCCCCCAAAAAATATCCCTTCTCTGTTTATAGCAGAGGTTGTTAGTGGAGGCAGGAAGCTGGAGGTTTTATATTGGTGTGCCTATAAGGTACACATGCATTGATGTGTATATAAAAAATAATGTCATGGTGCTTAAATGTTAAAAATCATTGCCACAATTTATAATGAAAATAACAAGCACTGATCAAAGCACACTATTGTCGTTGAATCTTATGGCCCGATGTTTATCACTATCATCAGGAGCACTGGGTAAGGTTAATAAAAAAAATATTACCAAACTTTTTTTCATTGTTACACGTCATCTTGTGCTTCCAAATTCTCAAGCTTACACTTCATCAAGTGCTTCCAAACTCTCAAGCAAACATTGATGCTCACTCTCCTTCCAAAGATGCCCTATTTCCAGTGCTCTACAACAAATCACATAGTTCCATTAGTAGATTCCACTCATTTCCAAATTTTGGAAATCACCATGAATTTTCATTTTCTCTCAATGGTGGAACCATGACTCCTCGGGACATAAGAGTCTAGGTAAATTGTTTATTACCTTCCTATTTTAATTTTCATCCAATTAAAATTTGACTTTAGCTTGAAAATTGGTCGTTTTTTCAATTTTTATTTCCAATTCTACGTGATGTGCTTGAATGCGTCAGCTCACATCGAAGCGGTGCGTCCTGTGCTAAATTCACAGTAAGCACCGCCTCCTGTGAGTCTAATCTAACCCTACACATTTGTGTCATTCAAGGAAAAGCACCATGATAAATTAAAAAAAAACAAAGCAGGGCGTATTTTGCGATGCCCCTCAACTGGTGCGTCGTTTGTGACGCCCCACACTTGGTGCATTATAAAGAACAATACTCGCTAAAAAACATGTCGGTTCTCTTAGAACACTGAAGCATTGGTGCATTCCATTTAATTAAGAGCACCACTACGTTTATGACTCATAAAATTTAACGTAGCGATGTAACCATTTTAACCAAATGCACTAATGTTGTTAATAGAACCGCACCGAGACATATATTGACCAACTTGGCATAGTTGGGTGTCGCATTGGACACCATATTACCAATGCTCTATGATTCACAATGCACCGCTAAACAAGACACCGATGCTCCAATAACACGGTAGCACTGACGTGTTCATAGTAACACATCACACCACGTAAGTTGCAATAAAACAATAACACCGCATAAGTTACAAACACACCGATATTGTAAGGAGCAAGACACCAAGCTGAATATTTCACAATATATTAGCACAGTGCATCTTATGGGATGCATCACTAAAACATGTGGTGGTGCGACAATAAACGAGGAGCACCGATCCATAAACACTAATAGTACGCACCAATGTTGTTAAAGGAAATGTGACATTTCGTGGAAACTTGTCACACATATAATCTAACTAGTAGAAAAAATCACATAAAGCTCGTGAGAGAGAAAAGAGAAAGAGAGACAAGCTTGAGAGAAAGGATGAAAATAATTGTATTCATTAATGAGAGAATAGTAAAAATACACATGATATACTCTACATGAGAAAAATAATGCGCCATAGTAGTGATCTAGAGAGACGTGAGGACTCACTAAGAAACTCTGGAGTGAACTGTCACCTAGTCCTAGTTAATTGGCCATGTAGTCATCGGTTAAATATCTAATCACAAGTGGAGTGAGGAGAGAAGCTAGCATTTACATGTTTGGCGCCTTCCTAGTGACGATCCCAAGGTAAGTGCGCCTTCATGGTGATGATATCTAGGTACACATTCAACCCTTGGTGATAATACCGAGGTTGCCATGCAAGACTCCACTCCACTAGTCTAACTGAGCTGTAACTGACTCAAGACTGACGATGATGTGGCACCCTCATCTAGGGGAGAATATATCTGACCAAGGGCGCCCTCAAAATAGACTAGCCAACCTAGGAAAATAAATACAAGGTGAGTGTGTAATATCTGCAACAGGTTAAGGACCGAGATAAGTTTTGAAAAATAAGCATAACAGTGCGTCTTTTGTGAGGCCCCATCCCAGTGCATTTTGAAAGACAACGTACCGCTAGACAAAATTCTGGTGCTCTGGTAGAACTAGCTGACCGGTGCTTTCAATTTAACAAAGCACATCGTTAAGTTTGAGCCACATAAATTTTAGCGTAGCGGTGCATTGTTGTTAATGAAATGCACTGGTGCTATTGAAAGAACCGCACAAGGAAAAATATTGAATGACTTGGCATGCTGAGACATCTCATTGGACACCCCATTACTGAATCTCTACACAACCCAACGCACCACAAAACAAAATTCCGATTCTCCAATAACAAGGTAGCACCAATGTGTTCATATTAACACATCACATCACTTAATTTGCAATAAAAAAATTTCACCTAGCGGTGCCTTTAGGTACAACAAATGCACTGATTTTGTAAAGAGCATGTCATCGGGCCAAATATTTCACTATTTAACAACACGATGCCTCTTATGAGATGCACAGATAAAATGTGTGGCGATGCGACTATGGTGCACCAGTTTGTGACAGTAACATCATCGCATAACAATGTTGTTTGTCTAATATAGAGCATCATTTAGAATGCATAGTTATTGTTTTAGGCGCATTGATTACTTTTCTACATTTTGTTGCAAACAAAATTTTATTTTATTTTTTGTTAAATACAAGTTATATGTGTATGCTTTATAATTTCAATTCATTATATCTATATATATCCCTAAAAATATTTGTATGTGAATCGTAGGCGATGACGACGAGGAGAGGAGAAGCAACAACAAGTCAAAATGTACACATTTTTACATGAGTGGGAGGTTAGAGAGAGGGAGAGGGAGCTCTTCATTAGCCCTATTGCACATGAGACACATGCCCTTTTGATGGATGTTGGTCTCCTCAACTTTTATGAGGAGGGTGCATCCCTCAAGGGGAACTCTTCATTGTTACAATAATTGATCAGTCATTGGTATCATGGTTGGAAAGAATTTAGGTTCGGTCTCGATCTGTGGTATCAATTAATAGAGGAGGATGTTTATTTCATCACTGGGTTGTCTAGGAGGGGGGAGGTTTGGCCCTAGTTCCCTGATCTACTTCCTAGTATTGTAGGAGAGACCCAACTGACATATGTGCAGAGATATGTCAGTCCAAAAATTATCTCCCCTTCGGGATTCTAGGTTCCTGGTGGTCGGATGGGAATGAGTTCAGATGGGAATGAGTTCATTTCATAAAGAGGGGGTTAGGTGCTCATCTCTTATTATCTCGACATTGTCACACTCTAATTATGATGGGAAACACATTAGTTTCCCTTTGATGCATTATGCGGATAGTTTAGTGTAGAGGCCCTGATTGATTAGGTGGTGACATAATTTTTTGAGACAATTTTATTTTTCGTTGGATTGTTGTCATGTCGTTTTAATGGGAGGAGATTATTCCCATTCACGTCAGAGTTTGTTACATTGTTTTTTGAGAGGGTTCATGCCACTTGACCAGGAGTACCCCACTTTCCTACTAGTCCTATGTTTGATGTGTGTATGCACATGTGGGGGAAGTTGTTTCCCAAGAGGGGCCAATTGGAGTTGGAGTTGTCGTGTACTCCGGTAGGTAGGGATGTATGTGATTTTTTGGCTAGAAAGGACAATCCTGTTCTTGATATTCTACAATTCCTATATGCAGGGATGGATTGGAGAGGATGTCCAAACATCCTATTTACAACAATCGATCCACCAAACAAGAGAGGTAATATTATCGTTATGTTTTGATAAATCTAGTTGCATAGTTTTATGTCTTATTTAATGCACATGTAATTTATTGTAACTGTTATCCCCTAGCCTAGGGATAACTAAGGAGATCATGTATTGAGGCCCACAGGTTCCAAACATGGAATGTTGATATCCGGACAGCCTAAGCATAGCCTCGAAGGGCCCCTCTTTTCTTCAAATACAGTCCACATATCGCCAACAACAACGTCCATGACACTGGCTTGGCCCTGAAGTGGAAGTGGGTCTTGCTCCATGAGGTAATGAGTTTAGATATCATGGTATGTATCACTCTGATATTTGAAGCACTTGAACATTTTGTATTGAATCCTTCTTTGTTTCATGATGTTTGCTTGGAAATAATGCTCTTTTCCTGGTTTAAACCTGGGAGGGTGACACAGTGCCCTAGTAAGTTGATTTCTCTTTAGGACGGGTTGCTACTGGGTGGATCTTTGAAGAGTCATCGTCTGTTCCCTCCATGCTTACCACTTTCCATATTTATTCCTTACATCTCCCAATATTTTGGGAATTGGGATAGGCTACACTAGGAAGGGTTGTACCTTACCTCATGGGAAGAAGGGGCTAAAGGCCCAGAGGGTAAAAGTAGCTGGAAAGAGTTAAAATCCATTTTGAAACCTTCAAGATGCTTTGCCCAGGGATCCCCGAGAAAGAAGTGAAAATATTCTCAGTAAGAAAAGCGGACCCATAAGATAACATGAACACTCAAGGTATTAGTTGATGGATAGGAGGTGTCATCACGAGCCGACCTATTATGACCATGAACATGTAGCGGCATGACATTACCACCTATCTGGTCACCAAGACATGGTAGTGGCTATTGGTTGCATAGTCAAGAGAAAGGGGGTCTCATCACGAGTCAACCTTCTCATTTCCATGAAATGTTTTGTGGATGACACTGTCACCTCTGGTCACCAAGCCAGGACAGTGGCCCTCAACTATTCCCTTGTAGGACAAAAGAAAAGATCAAAATAAAGAAAGATAAGAAAGAATAAATGACAATGAATGGGATATGAAACAATTTCATTCATGACAAAGTGCAACACACCCTCCACAAATGCACCCACAAGTAAGAATCTACATTTCCCTATTATTACATGCACCCCATGCCCAAAGGTCTACCCCATGCCACTTCATACACTTACATGACTTGGATTAGGATCCACCTGGGAAACACCCTAGACTTAAGGGGGATTAACCCAATAGGATATCTGAGACCCTTACCAAACCTAAATTTGTCAATTTGTATAACGTCTTTGAGCATTTTGTTGGTTTAAGGGGGTTTGATGCACATGTTCGGGTGGTTTGATTATTGGATGTGATTTACTTGCTATGATACTCATGACTCATGGGCCTTTGGAGGGAATACCTATTTTTCTTTGTAGGACCTTTCTCGGTGGACAAGTATTCATGAGGAGATGACCAGTTTGGACCTTCATGAGGGCTTGAATCTTAGGGATGGATGTTGAGACCCCGGGCTTGGGGAATGACAATGATGACGAACTTGTGTGATACAAGAAGAGGTCATTTCCTTTGGAGGCACTCTGGAAGGCCTATGGGGGTGAATTCCACCCTCCATGCACCATGACACTACCCTTTGGAGGCTGAGATGTCATCCTTCTAGTCCAGGACAACACGGTTCCTTGAAGATGATGGTAGCACGTGTGGACAAATATTGAGGCCTTTGGAGGCCTAGTTCCATGTTCTTGCAGCCTAACATCCCCTTGAGGAGACCTAACATTACCCTAAAAGGGATGACATCACCTTATTTAGGTTTATTTTATGTAAATTTATTTAATTTGTAAATTAAGGGCATAATTGTTGAGGTCGACCCTGTATTTTAAAATAAATTTAATTTTAGGCCAGATTTTGGTATAAATACACAAAAATGACATTTATTTTCATGATAAATCTCCCATGAGAGAGAGGACTGAAATTTGTGCCCTTTTAGGGTTTATTGGATGAAATTGTGAGGCACACTTGTTTTGGAGGCTAAATTTTGCAGCTTGGATCATTTTTTGGTGAAGTTACTTGACAATCTAGGGTTTTATTGCTGGACTATTCTTGGTGAAGTAAGTAAATATGCAATTGTCATTTCATTTTGAATGGTTATGGTATATTTACTTATTCATGTTAAATATTATGAAATTGTTTGCTTGACAAACCCAAGGAGTAAAGGACTTAAGGTGCTACTTCTTTGCTCTTCATTTGCTAGAGTTTACTAAAGTGGTTTAACCTAGACATGCTTCTAAAGCCCTAAAGTGCTAGCACTTTAGAAGCCATTGCCTAGTTGATGTTTCATTAAATAAATTTCAATAGTCTAAGGAGGAGGAAGGCACTAGGGCTTTGAAGTTCCTACTCTCTAGTGAGCTCACCTCCCTAAAGTTTGGATCCGAGAGGACTTAAGGTGCTACTACTCTAAATATCCTCCCTTTTACTTAGACAAATATAATCATCATTGTTTCTCCAAGTAAATGTTGTTGAACTATTGACTCCAAAACCCCTTAAATACACTAGTCTCTCTTCTCTTAGGTTGATTGATCAAACAAACACTTAAACTTTAAGCTCTCAAGCCTTCACTAACCAAAACTAACACTAAATTAGCCTAGACAACTAATTTTATTGTTGTTGTTAGAATTTTCTTCTACAACCATCTAACTGCAACAAATTTTCTGCATACTTAACATTAATTGCTAGCTAATTACTTCAGAATTTGTTTGTGACAAGTTACTATCATTCTATATACTAAATGCCACATCTTTATTGTCCTTTAAAGCATTTTCTGAAGACTGTTCTTGCAATTGTTACTGTCAGACAATTGGCTTAGGTTGATGGATAGTTGGTATGGATTGTTGGTTGTCATTGATGTCAACCATTGGAGAGTGATATTGTAGATTGATGTCAACCCTTGGAGAAAGTCCGGTAGCGAATTTCGATAGCACAAAGGTTTGGGTAATAGGTTTTTTCATGTATAATGGTATGAGTTTTAATATATTTGAAGGTAAGATTATTCTATATGGATAGTACATGTCATTCCATTTCCGGTGGTATGTGGAACGTCACATAACTGCTCACGGTTAGAGAGTTATGGTCATGAGAAGTTGGAGAACCCAGGTTTGGGCAATGTGCCCAAGTTTGTTTGATGGATAACGGTATGAGTTTTGATATATTTGGAGGTAATACTATTCTATATGGATAGTACATGTCATTCCATTTCCAGTGGTATGTGGAACGTCACATAACTCCTCATGGTTAGAGAGTTATGACCATGTGAAGTTGGAGAACCCTCATGAGTCATCTAGAAGCCCCAAAAGGTTAAAGTAGTCAAAGTGGTTTAAGAGATTTTTAGAAGGTAAATAATAAAGTGAAGTGATGAGTGTACTATAATTCAAACTGAATACAAAATAAATTATTTAAATAATAAAGTTAATGGAGAAATTACTAAGTTGACAAGTGGTTAGAAGTGGGTTAGCCCTAAAATAACGAAAGTGGTTGAAGATGGTTAGAAGGCAACCCCTTGAGGTAAAGTGAAGTGATGAGTGTACTATAAGTCAAAGTGGATACAAAATAAATTATTTAAATCATAAATTTAATGGATAAATTACTATTTGGACAAGTGGTTAGAAGTTGGTTAACTCTAAAATAAGGAAAGTGGGTTAAGATGGTTAAAAGGTAACCCCTTGAGTAAGCTACATGAAAGTATAAATAAGAGACAAGGCTCTCTCATTTTACATAGCACTTGAGAATATTGAATATCTAAATGTGACTGATGTAACCAAATGATATCTAAGTCAAATTTCAGAGAGAAGGTGAAGTAAAGAAGGCCGAAATTCAAGGGAGAATAAATTCTTTTGATGATGCTTTCTAAGGTATGTTATTTACATGTCATCTCACCATTTTCACAATACCTTTTTTCCTAGAAGGATTTAGACCGTCAAATTGATAGGAAATTGAGAAAACATATCCAAGTATATGTGGTATGAATTTCAGCTTGTGGGTTGTTGTAGTTTTGGAGTTACACTACGTGGAAAATAGGGTTTGTGGCTAGTCCTGAAACTAGTCTATAACAAATGTTTCAGGTAAAAACGTCCTAACTTCTTCATAACAGATCCAAATTAAGTAAGACAAAAAGTGTTGGTTAGAGTACAGTCTGTATTATTCTATATAAATTTTCAGATCCATACAAAAAATATTCCTTGCACGACACACTCTACAAGTTCTCTCTCTAGAATAAGCCAGAATTCAACAAGGTATGCCATTTTTTCTATAACTCCTTTTCTGAGAGATTCCAAGTAGTGATACCTAGAATAATTTCATAAAACACACTGAAGAACATTGTGTACTATTTTCAGATCTTTATTCATTGCAGGTACATAGTTATGATTATTTCAAGTTAGGGTTGTTGACTAATCCAAAACTAGTCATGTGAGACTAAAGAAACGTTTGATGAAAATGCTAGTCTCTTGTTGTTAAAGTTAAGGAAGGTTTGAAGGTATGTGATCATATACACCAGGTCTATTACAGAGTTACAAATCACATTTGGATGATGAAATTGACGAGGGCTTTTGGTTGAGGTACATGTTGGGTACATGGTTGAGACAAGTAGTTGATGAGTTGGCGCATACATGAGGTGTATAGTTGATGATGTTGGTACATATTGAAGAGTGATAGTTGATGAGTAGTTGATACATGATTGGTACGTACTTGGTACATGGTTGGAGGCACTTGTTAGTAGTATTGTTGACACATGGTTTATGAATGATGTAGCATACTTGTATTAGTATATTATTAGAAGCACATATTGATCTTGGTGATGATTATGAGTTGTTGTGTTATGCTTGGTTGATGCACATCTTTGAGAGTTGTCTTGGTGAGTAGATCTATTTTGGTTGATAAAATTGATGAGACATGTTGTTGTGATAGGTTGTTTGGACATGTTGTTGTGACATGTTATTTGTACAGGTTTGGTGCATGGTTGATGCACTTCTTCATGGTACAGGTTGAGGTACAAGTTGGTGCATGGTTGATGCACTTATTTATGGTACAGGTTGATAATAGGTTGAGGTACATGTTGATGCATGGTTCAGGTTATTGGTACAGGTTGTTTGGTGCAGGTTGATTGGTATAGGTTGATTGGTACAGGTTTACAACAGTATATCTCCCAGTGATAGTGTGACAGTGGTTCCACCATTCTACTTTTACGTCAGGGTGGTTGGACGGGGCAAGGACATGTGGTTGTATCCACCTTCCGGTTGTAGCCGGAGAACATAGGGGGTTGTAGCCTCCTTCTGGTTGCAACCAGAGAATTGGGGAGTTGGAGCTTCTCTCAGGTTGTAGCCTGAGAAACTAGGGTGTTGGAGTCTCCTTCCAGTTGCAGCTAGAAAACAAAGGAAGTTGGTGCTTCCAATGAATGTAATTCTTAAAGACATAAGAAAAATCATTTCGTGGTTTTCTCTCACTTTGGGTTTCCATGTAAAACACCGGTGTACTGTGTATGTGTCATTGCTCATTTGTTCATTGTTTATTTACTCTGCAACTATTGGATGATAATGCTATATTGATATTGTTAGCATCAAAAGTCACCTCTAGATTGCGTCAGAGGAAAGCTTGATACCCATCAATTTGTATGTCATAGTAAATAGTTTAAAGGGTGGTCTAATGGATGCAGTCTCAAGATTATATCGTTCTAACTCAACGATCTGGGTTGGCATGCATAGAAAAGTGAGGTCTTGACCTAACTTCAGTCAGTAGTTTGTAGTAAAAGGGTGAGTAGGGGGAAGAACTGGTGAGTAGATGTAAGGGCCTGCTATGGACATCTTGTCTTCCAACAACCTAAGGAAGAAAAGCTTCAAGAACGAGATCCTCTTGGACCCAAAGCTTTAGACACTAAGATATGTCTAAACGACACAATTACAACAACACGATAATCAAACCTACATCACAATGCTACTGTAACAGCTCGACTAGATCCTCCATGCCCGAGCTACTCAGTATAAGAGGGGAAAAGATAACACGAGAAACTAATTAAAACTGGTGAAAATATTGCAGTGATCAAACCTAAATCACAACAACGTCACAACCCTCGACTGGATCCTCCAATTCCGAGTGTCTTAACACAGTGTTTATGGAGAGATGGAAAGAAGCTGAATATCATTAAACGAGAAGTCTCAAATACATGTACATAACCAGAGAACCAAAGGCCTCATTAAAACTTTACAAGTGGGAGCGTAGCTCTACCATCAACACTTACAAAATACCAAAACTGAGTATTTATACTCAAAACAAAAAACACAGTAGCATACTTGAGTAGCAACATTGAATATATTACGTTTGTATGTTTCCTGACAGACTGTGTGCATGCAATCTGATGTTAGAAGGAAGCTCTGTCAGACGCAATCACATTTCAGCACGAACCTGCAGATAAGTCGTCCAACTGACAGTCCTCTTCTGGGTTTTCCATTTATTGTGGAAACGATGTTCAACCGCCCCCACCTGCTTTAATAATTACTTCATCGGGCTCAGGGAAACAAGCAAAATATGCACCTGTAAGACGTGGCAACCTTAGCATTCGCCGTCTGGATATGATCTGGATGCTTATGGGGAAGCCTAACGACAGACGTGGCTGTTGATGAAGTGATTGGCACACTCGGTATGGAGTAGCGGACGAGATATGGCCAGGTGGACAACTGTGGATGGACGAGGAGACTGAGGATAGCGTGGGGGACATACAAGTGGGAGTTGAGGTGTAATGGGATGGAGGTGATGTGGAACAAGGTGGAACAGGTGGTGGGATATGAGAAAGGGACAGGTACTGACGAGACAGTGAGTGAAAGACAGATGGAGGGAGCGGAAGTGATGAGGGGTGGCCACTTGTCGGCCCAGGATAGGACACTATGTGCACATGCGCATATCGGGGCTGCGAAAAGTGGTTTGGAACTTCCCCGATTTGGGCCCGATGTGTGTCTTTCGCTGACACGTAGCACCTTCACAAACCACAACTGTTTTCCCCGACTCGCTCTACCCTTTTTATCCTATGCGCATGTTGAAGCTCCGATATGATCGATGACCGTTGATCTGAGGTGCACCAATCTTGACCGCCCATATTTGCGCACATCTTATCACATCGCGCCAAAAGGTCACATCGCACCTTCGACTTAGGATATAAACTGAATTGTGGGTTTTTGCCCGCTTTTTTTAATTATTTCACCAAGGGGCCAAGTTCTTAGGAAAACACCCCCCCTTTACAAATAAATGTGATAACATTAGGATCCATGGGGGATAGAGTCCTCCCTGCGAGGCTCTAAGATATCCTTTTGCAGTTCTAGTCGCCTTTTGTTGCGTTATGGAGTCAAGCTCAAAACACCTTGCTAAGGAATATATGCCGAAAAATAAAATGAAAAGAAACATACAAGGGCTCCAAGGAGCTTATTTATGTACAATCCTAAACTAATCAAACTTTACATGGTGCTAGGTGAAAGCAAATTTCCACCATAGCCAATCAAGTAACTTCCTGAATGGAAGCTGCTTTACTCTGTCAGTGACCACTAGCAGATGATGAAACCGTGACAGCAGAACGGTTACACCCTTCATCTTTTCTCCAAGGGTTGAAGTTGAGATAAAATAGGGAGGCTCCAGGGCATGAAGGAAATGTCACTCCATGAACTTGCTAACAGGCTCATAGAATGAGTGGAAAATTCTGTGAAATTTGTAGCAAAAATCCTACTCTGCTCTACAACTGCTCATACAAGGCTGAATATCATTGGTAGGCACAGGCGGATGGGAGGCTGATACAGGATGACTGTCCTCAGATGATGGTTGCTCGCTGATAGGCTCTGGACAGGAGATAAACTGCCCCTTCTACTGCTCCTTTGGTTCTTCTTCTTGGCTCTCCCAGGGGTCAGATTCATAATCATCATAAACAAGACCCGTGGGAAAGATCTGCTCTTCATCCTAATGCTCAGTGTCTTCGACAAGTCCAGGAGGGCTGATTTCCTCAAGATAACTTGCTTAATGAATAGAGGATAAGGCCCAATAGTCTGTTCTTGGAAATCCTGCACATCTAGCTCAAAACTTGATTCATAACTGTCATATACAGGTTGGTCCCTTCTCTGGTCAGTGAACTGTGATGCGGGGCTCTGCTGCTCTTCATTTGAATAATAATCAAAGCTAGAGACAACAGGCCAAAGTGGAACGACCTCTCGATCCTTCCTTTCAGACCCAAATGTAAACACATCACGAGAAATCTCATGAAGAAAAAGAGAAGAATCCTCCTCCACAATGGCTCATTCCTTTAAAACTGAGACAATAGGATTATGAGGGGCAGAGACTAATGTCTCTACCACCATGGAATCTTCAATACTACCCTCATCAGTAGGGCCGCCAAGAACAACAACTTCAAGTACTGAAAAATCCTCTGTATTTTCTTCAAAAAGGAAACACTCACGTTCTGCCTTCAATTCCTCTAACTCTGCAGAAAGAGACTTCACCAGCTCCATCAGCTCACTCAGAGAATATTCTTCCTCTTGGTCCCCATCCTTACAACTTTCCTTTGATGCAGATGAACAGGGAAGAGAAAGAAATGATTTCTGATCCAAGTCTTCAGGCTCATCCTCACAACATGCGTAAGAAGCAACTATATCTTGAATACAATCGTTGTATCCCTCACAACAATTATGACAGATTAAATCAGAGGGATAAAACTTCTGACAATGAGCTTTGAAAGCTACATGAAATTCTTCTAGTGAAGAAATGCTAGCAGGGGGTAAAGAATGATACCATTCACAAGCATCCCCTGCTAACGAGAACATGGACATATTCATTAATACATCCTCGTGATGTATCTCCCACAGATGCATGAGTTCATGAAACTCACTGAGATGATGAGCAGGGTTGTCCTCTTTACACTCTCTAAATAAAGGAAAATAATCATTCCATTCAGTTGGAGCAGGAACAACATTAGGAAAACCGGGAACAACAGAAAAATTAAAGGGAGCAAACCTTCGAGCCAGGATTCTTTCCATTTCGAACCAACAGAGTCACCAATTGATTCTTCAACCATGGAGTCACCAGGTGAATGGTATGTAAAATGAGTGTGTCTGGTCTTTGTTCACCATCAAAGGCCTGATCTGATCGTTGTGTTCTCCCGAGGGCTACCTGGTGTAGCCGAAAGCGGTAACACTGAATCAACAAAACTGAGACAGTAGAATCGCCGCAGTGGAGTCGCCAGGTGCACATTTGAAATCTTTGAAATACTAAATTATGATGCACCTTCAGAACTAGTAAACGTTGTCGTTCAATCCCAGGGAAAATCTTCAATTTTGTCCCTGACAACAACACCATAAATGTTAGCACCATAAGTCACCTCTGGATTGCGTCAGAGGTAAGCCTGATACCCATCAATTTGTATGTCACAGTAAATAGTTTAAAGGGTGGTCTAATGGATGCAGTCTCAAGATTATATCGTTCTAACTCAGAGAACTGGGTTGGCATGCATAGACAAGTGAGGTCTTGACCTAACTTTAGTCAGTAGTTTGTAATAAAAGGGTGAGTAGGGGAAGAACTGGTGAGGAGATGTAAGGGCCTGCTATGGATATCTTGTCTTCCAACAACCTAAGGAAGAAAATCTTCAAGAACGAGATCCTCTTGGAACCAAAGCTTCAAACACTAAGATATGTTTAAACGACACAGTTACAATAACACGATGATCAAACCTACATCACAATGATACTGTAACAGCTCGACTGGATCCTCCATGCCCGAGATACTCAGTATAAGAGGGGAAAATATAACATGAGAAACTGATTAAAGCTGTTGAAAATATTGCAGAGATCAAACCTACATCAAAACAACATCACAACCCTCGTCTGGATCCTCCAATTCCGAGTGTCTTAACACAGTGTTTACGGAGAGATGGAAAGAAGCTGACTTTCATTAAACAAGAAGTCTCAAATACATGTACATAACCAGAGAACCAGAGGCCTCATTAAAACTTTACAAGCGGGAGCATAGCTCTACCATCGACACTTACAAAATACCAAAACTGAGTATTTATACTCAAAACAAAAAACACAGGAGCATACTCGAGTAGCAGCATTGAAGGCATTACGTCTGTATGTTTCCTGACAGACTATGTATGCAGTCTCATGTCATAAGGGAGCTCTGTCAGACGCAATCGCATTTCAGCATGGACTTGCAGATAAGTCGTCCAGCTGACAATCCTCTTCTAGGTTTTCCATTTATGGTGGAAATGATGTTCAATCGCCCCCACGAGATTTAATAACTACTTCATCGGGATCAGGGAAACAAGCAAACTCTGCACCTATAAGACATGGTAGCCTCATCATTCACCGTCTAGATCTGATCTGGATGCTTACGAGGAAGCCTAACGGCAGACGTGGCTGCTGACGAAGTGATTGGCGCACTCGGTATGGAGTAGCGGACGAGAGATGGCCAGGTGGACAACTGTGGATGGACGAGGAGACTGAGGATAGCATTGGGGCCATACAAGTGGGAGTTGAGGTGTAATGGGATGGAGGTGATGTGGAACGAGGTGGCACAGGAGGCGGGAGATGAGAAAGGAACAGGTACCGGCGGGATGGTGAGTGGAAGACAGATGGAGGGAGTGGAAGTGATGAGGGGCAACCACTTGTCGGACCGGGATAAGACACTATGTGCACATGTGCATATCGGGGCTGCGAAAATTGGTTTGGAACTTCCCCTCTTTGGGCCCGATGTGTGTCTTTAGTTGACACATAGCACCTTCAAAAACCACAGCTATTTTCCCCAGCCCGCTCTACCCTTTTTATCCTGTGCGCATGTTGAAGCTCCGATATGATCGACGACCGTTGATCTGAGGCACACCAGTCTTGATCGCCCATATTTGCACGCGTCTTATCACATCGCGCCAAAAGGTCACATCGCACCTTCGACTTAGGATATAAGCCGAATTGTGGGTTTTTTCCCGCTTTCTTTAATTATTTTGCCAAGGGGCCAACTTCTTAGGAAAACACCCCCCCCCTTTACAAATAAATGTGATAACAATTATAACACTTGCATTTTATGGTGAAAAAAGATTAAATTTCTCTATTACTGATTCACCCCCCCTCTCAGTAATCCAACAATTGGTATCAGAGTCGGTTCCTTCAGGAAACAATTTAACCACTGGAAGGAGATCATGGATTATTCTGAGAATGGAGTACCAATGTTTAATGAATAGAATGGTTTTAAGTATGAGATGTGGAGCATAAGGACGATCACATTTTTACAGACACATGGACATTATATTTTGCTATCAGTTGTTACAGGATATGATAGTTCAAAAAGGGAAAAGACTGCGACCAAGAAGGAATTGAAGAAGAATAACAAAATAGCAATGGATTTCATCTGGGAAGGATTACCTAATCCGATAAGAGAAAAGTTTGGTAAATATTCATCAACAAAAGAACTTTGGGATAAGTTACATGACATATATTCTTCATCCATCGCAGATTCAGAAAATGCCAAAGAAGATGCAGACACAAATCAAGAAGAATTATGTTCACCATGTCAAACAGATTCAGAAGATGAAGAGTATATAATCACCAGAGGTATGTTGTTTTGCTTTAATTGTGAAAAACGTGGACATCTTGAAATAAAATGCCATGAAGGATATGAGACAGGAAAACTAATTGAAAAGGAAGACAATTATGAGGAAGGATTGAATAATGCTTTAGATGAACTAAGAGAAGAAAACAAGTCACTCAAGAAAGAATTGATGAAACAAAAGGAAAGTGTTCACATTTTTGAAGAAGCCCAACAGGTCATTGAGAATTTGAGAAATCAACTAGAAGAAGCCAGAAAGATCGAAGAAAATTTTGAATATCAAAAGAAGTGTTCGGAAGCCAACATAGCAACACATAAGGAAGAAGCAGAAATGAGAGAGAATATATTGACAGATCATCTCAAGGAAAGAACTAACGATCTAAACCAACTTCAGTCAGAGTTTGGTCAAGAAGAGAAAGTACTTGAAGAAGAAATAATCACATTAAAAATTCAACTTGAAGAAGCGAAGAGAACAAAAGAAATCATGAGATCTCAGATATTAAAGAAAGAAGAAGAGGTTGAGAAACTTGAAGAAGAAGTTGTCACATTGAGAAGTAAAATCATCAATCTCAAAAAGAACATTGAAGAGAAAGAAACATCCACATTAGTTACAGAGAATGAAGAGAAACACTCTATGTTAATAGAAAAGAAGAATGAAGAAAATAGAAAGAGTTATGCAGAACTATTCAAAGGAATAAATCATGGTCAACCAGAATCTAAGAAAACGATTGAAGATACATCTTCAAGAAGACCATCTGTGTTCAAGCCACAAAGAAGCTTCAATCATGATCATGATCAGTCAATGCAGAAATTCGGAAGGACTACACCACAAAAGATCATTCACTCCCAGGTATGCAAATTTCTTTTATGGTCATTGTTTTTATTGTACTAATTTTTGACATAAGGTTGCAGATTGCAGGGATTATAAAAGAAATGTTCAAGCAATAAGTTCCTATGTGGCCGCACGTAACATTGAGTGTTACAAATGTCATAACTACGGACACATAGCCAACAATTGTAGAAGCATGATCGATACTTCCATGAAAGAGAACACTGATATCAGATATAAGAAAGTATGGATAAAAAAAAGGAAGAGCAGGTGAACAAAGACCAGGTACCAGAGATCGCAAGATTGACAATAAAATGAGATGAATAAAATTCTACAGAGAAAAAGAAAGATGTCAGATATAGAAAGGTTTGGAAAATAACTGAAAGAAAGGAAGGATAGGTAAATAAGGAACAGGTTAAAGAGATTGCACTTTCATGCATTTTAGTGAAAGACGAATCCACAGACAGAAAGAAAGAAGTCAGAGCTCAGAGAGATAATGAATCTACTAATGAAGATGATGATTAATCTACCAATGAAGATGATGATGAATACACATTAGAGCAAGAATTGTTCTAAGCCATCCAACTTAGAGACTCCCAAGTAATATGAATATTAGACAAGGGGAGTCTATGTGATAGCTGTGATAGACCAAAGAACCATCCTTTGATCATCTTGTAGAGTTTGAGAAGACAAATTTAGAGCAGTCAGTTAGAAAAAGTACAGTTTGACAGATTAATCAGGACTTCATGATAGTATAGTGATAAATAGGTCAGCATTATGGACATTTTCCTAAGTAGAGTCTTGAAAGTATGGACAGAGATGGATTCGTAAGAACACTTAGCAGGTTTGGACAGATATATGACAATGGACGAGAGCATGGATTCATAGATTGGTTCAGAGACAAAGGAACATTATCATAATGGATGATAATTACACAGGAAATGGCTTGAACAATGCTAATGGATTCCAAATTGACAGATATTTTTTGGACACATGTAGTACATACATTAGTTCACATTCAAAACAGAGTAATGCTTAGAAACAAAAATGACAAAACTCCTTACGAACTATGGAAAGGAAGCGTAGACAACAACCTCTACATCAAGGTAACTCAAGGTAATATTTTATTAATTGAAATTTATGTTGATGATATTGTTTTGGAAGTACTAATGACAGGTTAAGCTAGAAATTTGCAAAGGATATGCATAATGAATTTGAAATGTCATTACTTGGAGAACTATCATTCTTTTTGGGTCTTCAGATATGTCAAAGAAACCAAGAAATTTTTATTTCTCAAACTAAGTATATCATAGAAATGCTAAAGAGGTTCGGAATGGAAGATTGCAAACCAATTATCACTCCTATGCAAACCAGTTGCAAGTTGAGCAAAGATGATGATTCAAAGTCTTCAGACAAGAGGCAATACATGTCAATGATTGATAGCTTACTATATGTGACAACATCGAGACCACATGTAATGCAGGCAGTTGGACAGGTGGCACGATTTCAAACAACACCAAAGGAATCACATGTATTAGCAGTGAAGAGGATTTTCATATATCTCAAAGGAACATAAGAGTTTGGATTATGGTATCCAAAAGGAAAGGATCTATCACTTATCACCGACACAGATGCAGATTGGGCATGTTTCATTGATGACCGATGAAGCAACAGTTGAGCAACGCTCTACTTGGGTGAGTGTTTAGTATCTTGGCTAAGCAAGAAACAATCATCAATATCCTTATCTACAACCAATGCAGAGTATATTGCAGCAATGACATGTTGTACACAGGTTCTATGGATGAAAAAAACTTTGACAGATATACAGGTTGAGTATGATGAGCCCATTCCAATCAATTATGATAATACAAGGGCCATCAGTATCTCAAAGAACCCAGTGATGCACTCCAAGACGAAGCACATTCCAATCAAGTATCACTTTCTACGAGAACATGTTGCAGAGAAGAACATCATAGTTGAATATGTGGGAACAAAATAACAAGTGGCATACATATTTACAAAAATGTTTCCACGAGAAGCCCTTGAGTATTTTCGCTAGAGACTATGATAAATTTCTACTCCAATATGAATGCTTTTGAATGCTTATCTTATATGTCTTAGATGTATACGAGGAATCACCATAAATAGGAAAAAGGGGGAGAGATTTATAAGATGCAAAGGTAAATGCTTGGAGAGAGAGCATAGAGGCATGTTCCCAAGGGGAGCGATTGTCACAAGGGAAGAATGAGCGATATGAGTTTAGAGTGATACCATTTGTCAAAGGGGGAGATATTATTCATATGAAGGGAGAGAGAGTAATCAGAGGCTTATAAACACAAAGAAAAATCAAAGACATGTAGAGAGGGGGAGCATCCCCAAGGAGAGTTCATTCAGGGGGAGCAGCCCCAAAGGGAGATACCCTTTTCCATTGATGTCAAAGGGGGAGAGATAGAAACATTGATGAGAAGTATAAGCATGAATGTTATCATGACTAAGTTTTTCCATCAATGTTGGTGTTGTGATCAATGCCAAAGGGGGAGATTGTCAGACAATTGGCTTAGGTTGATGGATAGTTGGTATGGATTGTTGGTTGTCATTGATGTCAACTATTGGAGAGTGATATTGTATATTGATTTCAACCCTTAGTGATTGATGGAAACCCTTGGAGAAAGTCCAATAGCGAATTTCGGTAGCCCAAAGGTTTGGGTAATAGGTTTTTTCATGTATAATGGTATGAGTTTTAATATATTTGAAGGTAAGACTATTCTATATGTATAGTACATGTCATTCCATTTCCGGTGGTATGTGGAACGTCACATAACTCCTCACGGTTAGAGAGTTATGACCATGAGAAGTTGGAGAACCCAGGTTTGGGTAATGGACCCAAGTTTGTTTGATGGATAACGATATGAGTTTTGATATATTTGCAGGTACATGTCATGCCATTTCTAGTGGTATGTGGAACATCACATAACTCCTCACAATTAGAGAGTTATGGCCATGTGAAGTTGGAGAACCCTCATGAGTCATCTAGAAGCCCCAAAAGGTCAAAGTAGTCAAAGTGGTTTAAGA